>CM041295.1:128673169-129095669 GCA_023052935.1 Piezodorus guildinii | reverse complement strand
CAGGGGAGCGACGTGGTCTAGTGGATAGAGTGCTATTCTACTGTGCTCCGGGTCCTGGGTTCGAATCCCGGTTATGACGGAATATTATTTATTCTGTTATTTAAGCCAGGGGGCGATCCTGGGGTATAGAGGCCCTCCTGGGGCAGATCCAGTCTCTTTAAAGTGGGTACCCAAAAATGGTGAAAAAAACCTGGCAGCTGCGCGTAATATTGGCCGAATCGTCTCATTGCACGGTTGATGGGCTAGAAACAGTACTAGAAACTATATATGCAGTAAGCCCAAGACCCTTCATGGCTTGTAGTGGTACAGGTTTTTTTAAAAATTTAATAAGCATTTTAAACTGTTCTCATTCTTGCCACATGTTGTAAATGGGAACATAATAACATTTTCCAATGTCGCTCCTATTCACTTCTACTGTGGGATGAATGAGAAACAGTAATATATATATATATATATATATATATATATATATATATATATATATATATATATATATATATATACATGTATATTTTTTTTTTCAAAAACTACTATTCAAAAACGCTCACCCAGTAAATATGTAAAAGAGGGGATAAGAGGGGACCTAAGATTTGATGTAATTTTCAATTAATTCAGAAAAAAAATAAATTTTTTATATTCCTCAAGATACCATAGAGTGTTCCTATTCACTGGTATAAATAAAAAAGGGTGCGACAAACTTTATATTGATCAGAGCTCATATATAAAAAAAAAGATACACTATTTAAAAATTCCATCATCAATTTTTAATAAAAATATGTCATTAAATTAGCGAGGCAGGAGTAGTAGGCACTTTCCTGGGGATCATATAAGGTTAATTTTCTTTTATATCTGGAGGTCCCACTTGGAGTTTAATCTTGTAGCTTTTAGTAGGAGATATAGTCAGCTCTAAAACTAGAACAATTGAAATATATACGACTTGATGAATTTAACAGCTAAATGTGATGTAGTAAATGTAGATAAGCAATATACTGAATAAATGGTTTGAGAAATTACTTTTAACCTTCTTACAAATGAATTATGTATTGACACACACATTTAAGGTCCCCTGAATCCAAATAACTAAGCCCAGCAAACAGGTCTGTTCGTATATGATCTAGCTTGAAAACGAAAAGTTGTTCAAAACTGAAATTTTATATCATATATTATATTAATTGGCCAAAAAAATATATCTTATAAATATTAAAACAAAAGAAAAATTACGAACATGATGAAAAAACCGAAATTTTATATTTTAGAAGCTTTCATGCCTTTGACAGAGTCTGGCACTCAGGACTATTGTACAAACTCCGTAAATTCCTTCCTCCTACATACTTCCTAATCATCGAGTCCTACCTCTCTGAAAGATCCTTCAAAATAAACCACAAAAGTTCCTATCCATCTCTTTTCAACCAGTCTGCTGGGGTTCCCCAAGGCAGTAACCTAGGACCCATTCTTTACACAGTCTATACAACTAATATCCCAACCCATCTTAACACATTCCTTTCTACCTATACTGTTGAAATTTGCGTGTTATCGGTTAATAACGATCTTACAATCACCTCTCAAACTCTCCAATCCCACATCAGAGACCTTGAGGAATGGTGTCAGAATTGGAGAATCAGAATAAATTCCAACAAATTACCTTTACCCTTCGTCGAAAAATCTACGACATCCTGCCCTACAGTATCCTTTAATGATATTCCACTTGTCCCGGTTGAACAGATCCGCTATTTAGGACTCCTGCTTGACAAACGACTTACATGGAATCCGCATACAAGACTGAAAAGACAAGAAACTGCTCGACGTTTTCGGCTACTCCAACACTTACTAGACAGACGCTCTAACCTTTCACTTAACTACAAAAGACTCATTTACATGACCATCATAAGGCCTATCTGGACCTACGGAGTTGAGCTTTGGGGCTCTACTAAACCATAAAAATCTTCCCTTATCCAATCCTTACAATCCAATATCCTTAACGCTCCTTACTTTGTTACGGATAACATGATCCACAATGACCCTAATGTTCCATATGTTATTGATTTGGCCCGAACCAGGTATCACACCTTCCATGAAAAACTCCACTCCCACTCTAATCCATTAGTTTCAATCCTAGCTTTCTCTTCAATTCCTGATAATCTTCCGAGGCGCCTGTAAAGAAGATGGCATCGAGACCTTCTTGTTTAGACTCACTACTAAAGAGTGCTGCCAATGGGCAGTTTCTCTTCATGTGTTATGTCATTTCAGAATATTTAACAGTTGTATTTTTTTTTACAGTGGTAAATTTCAATAAAAATATATATAAAAAAAGAAGCTTACATGCTAAGATGTTACAGTAACTTTTTCATCAAATTGAGGGTCCATAAGAGCCTTATACAATACATTTCGCACGTTTTAACGATTTTCTCAAAAACGGCATTTAATATCATTTAGGTTTAATTCTCATTGAAATAGTCTGACAGGACTTAATGTCAATTAATTTTTTATTCTATTTTTCTAAAGTACCTTTAATTTTGTAAATATACAAGTTAACGAAATAATTAATCTACTATAGGAGAAAAGAGCAAACATATGTCTTTCAATAATTTTTTCCAACATAGTAATATAGATGTATAATATACCATTTTAAAACTAAAAATTTTAGAAAAAATGTTATGATATATGTAATTACCAACAAACCCAAAAGGTATTTCGTATAATTTTTAAATATAATTAGTTGTCTTTATATTTATTTAAAAAAATAAATAAATGTATTTGATTTAATACTGGCATTAACATTGTTTAACATGGCTTTTTTGACTTGAACAATTTACTGTTTATAAATGTGTTATTTATTTATTTTTTTAATAAAGGATTTAACGTTAATTTAATTGTAATAATTATATTACAATTTTATAAGATTTTAATATTAATACTTATATTAAAATAACACTTATAAGGGACTAGTCCCAGAATAAATAAAGATTGATTATTATTTATTATTATTATTATTATTATATTTTATAAAATTAATTTATTATATTTAACCAATTTTTATTACTTTCACTTACCTATATATAAAATATATATCGTAAGGGAAAGAGTCTCAAAGATGAAAATTTTCGAACTACAGTTTTCAACGGAGATACACGCATAATTAGGGTCCACTGAGTCCAAATTACCGAATCCCGAAAAATGTGGGTGTGTGTGTGAATGTAAAATTTAAGTGGTAAGTCTAGCACGAAAACGAAAAGTCGCACTAAACGGAAATTTTCTATTTAAGACAACTATACGCCCGAGATGGTCCCGCAACTTTTTCATCAAAATAAGCTGACCAGAAGTGGTACTTTTTATCAATAATTTTGCAACTTTTTACGATTTACTAAAAAAACAGCTTTAAATAATTTGATTAAACTTACTATATTAATGTAAAATTTAATGGGCCTTAAAATGATATAAGTTTTATTGTGATTGAAATAGTCTGACAGGGCTTAAATGTCGTATTTTTGTATTTTCTTCCTCTACTTCCTCTAGAACTTATTTTATTTATTCTAATTTTATTCATTCTAAGAAAATATTAACCATATCATTCTATCAGCATTGAAAAATAACGGCTTTAAATAAATGTTGAACGAATTTGATAACTAACTAAAGAATGAAAGAGCAAAAATGTTTTTTTTTATGTAATTTTTTGTTCATATATTAAGAACAGTAATATAGACGTATATTATACCTTTGAAAAGAGAAATATTCGAGAAAAAACATTATCTTATACAGAAATTTGTAAAAAGTAACGTTAAGTGACAAACAGAGCATAAGCTTATTACTGATTATAGTAAGTAACAATTTTATATAGTTATATTATTTAATCTCAATCATATATTTCTAACCAAACCGAATGCAACTTTTATTTTAATGAACTTAAAACTGTTTGTATAAACTTTAAGTCTATGGAATAATTCTTAAATTGATTTATAACAGCCGAGATAAGTAAAAGTTGTGTGGTGTCCACACCAGCTTTGTTTTTTAAAGTAATATTTCCTGGGACCATATTTATGATGGTTATATTAAGAAAATTATAATTGTGTCATTCCAGATAAAAATTGTTCCGCACCTGAAGATAGCGTTATATCTAAAACTTTGTGCAATTTTTAATAAAATAAAGTATTATAACAGCCTCCAATTTAATTTTAAGCTTAATGTTTACAAACAATGTGTGAAATATTTTCATTACTGAACGAAAGCACAGGTTTGTATTTGAATATCAATTAAATAATGGTTTTCAGTGGTAATGGGTTGTTTGGGGAAAATTAATTTACTATGAACAAACAAGGGGAGAAAAAAAAACATAGTAGAAATTGAGATTCACCTGTTAATTAACCGAGCCAGTCTAAACAACGATTACAAAGTATAAATTAAATGAAAAATATAAATTGCAAAAAATAAAATGAAACGGAGATATTAAGAGCAATATTTTATCTAAATATTTTCAACAGGTGTTTTATAATTATATTTTAGCGACGTTTAGATATGTTATCGTTCTCATATTCATGCAATAAAACATCTTTTTTTTTTAAGGTGTACTGAATAATTTTAAGAAATAATTTTTTTTTAAAAACACATAATAGTATCAATGGCACTCTCCCCTCTAGATGACTTTGAAGAAAAAAATAATTAGATGATACCGTAAGCCCTAAAACATACTTTTGAGTAAATGTAGGATAGTAAGCATTGTTTTAATTTTCATTAAAGTCATCAAGCACTTTAAACCCCATTCCAAAAAAAAAAAAAAAAAAATGGATATGTACAGAGTCAAAGTTGCCTGGAGTATGAAGGACTTACCGATGAACTGGAAACAAAATTAAAACGTCTAATGAATTGTTTTATAAGATTTATTTTTAGAGCCGTAGACGTGACCATATTTCTGGCTATTATATTGAGTTAAAGAAGATTTAAGCTTTTGTTTAACGGCAATATTTTCATGGTTCTTACCTATTCCAAACCTTTAAAAATAGAAAATCTTCCTATATAACTGAATTTCTCACCCTCCGCTCTGACATCCATATGTTGAGCACTAGAACCTAATCAATCAACATCTATACCCATCACATAAAACTGCATCCATTCACAAATCCTTTATCGTTCCCTCCTCATTATTTTGGAATTCCTTGCCAATCTCTTTTCGTGAAACCGCCTCTCTCTCTTCTTTCAAACATTAACTATTCCATTGCCTGCTCGAATTTCAATCTTCCGTTCCATTGTAATTATGTGTATATATAAGTGCGTGCACCAAGTGTGTATAAGTATGCAAAGCTTTGTAGATGTATTAAATTCGAAGTTGCATTTCATTTAAAAGTAACTAGACCAAAGATATTTTTTTGTTTTTATTGTTCTTGTTCTAATGGGACTTGGTCCCAAAATAAAGATTTTTTTTTTCATTTCATTTCAAAAAAAGTAAAACGCACAATTTTCGGTTTTCGGTCCTGAGAGGAATGAGAGTTCAGGAGGCTACACAATGCAGAATCACGAAGCTTGTAGCTCTCCATTATAAATTAGGTTATATCAGATGGTTATGTTGGATTTAGAGGAGAACAAATTCCTAAAATATACGCTGAGCTAAATTGTACGTTTCCAAGAGGTAAACCGAGGTGTAGGTGGGAGGATGGTATAATATAGAATAGATGAATAAAATAAACTAGATTGTATAAGTCTGACCTGTGGGGTACGGGCTTGTTCTAAATTGCATAGGCAAGCATTGGTTGTATCGGCACTGAATATTTGAGTTAGTTAAACAAATTTATTATTATTAATGAAACAATAATGCATCGTGAAAGTAAATTAAAAATAAATATACTTAGTAAATTAAATTTCAAATAGTTCAGATACGTAAATATTATACATATGGGAGACGGTGGAAGAACATTTTTCAGATATTTTTTCTAGAAGTTATATAATCCGACTTGGGCCAGAAGCAGGATTAATAAAACTGGGTTTTTCAGAATAAGAGGCCTACCGTAGGATAAGATATTAAATGGCTTAAAGTCATTAATTTCCATATTTTAAACCGATAAATAATTAGTCCAAGGTTTTCCTTCGTTTTACCCTTTACAATCCAAGCATTTCTTTAGATTTTTAAATACCTCATCTTAGCATTATATATTAGTACGTGTATATATATAACAATGTTATATATACATATATATATATATATATATATATATATATATATATATATATATATATATATATATATATATATATATACATACATATTTATACATACATAAAGGCATATGAAAGACAAAACAATGGTCCAAACTTTTTATCCTGGGTCATAAAAAATTCGTAATACTTCTAGGCCTACGGCTCTCCATGGCCAAGATCACGTCATGTCATGTCATTTCCCTAATTTTTGGTACCCGCTTTATAGATACTAGGTAAGCCCTAAGAAAGTCTCCGTATGCGAGGATCGCCTCACGGTTAAAATATCTGAATAAATAAGGGCCAATCCATTTGAAATGGTCCTATTTTCATTAATTTTGACGCTAAATATTTTATTTGAATGATTTTTTTTACTACTTATTCTATACCCTTTCATGAATAAAAAACCGTCGATAAATTTTTAATTTTTATATTTTTAATAAATCTAGCAAATACTTTTAATGTTGTAGTCGTTTTAAGCCAGCTTCGTGACTTAAAAATATGTCTTGAAAGAATGTCTCTAATTCTGGTAATTTTTCAAATATCGAGTCAAAACAAAACAAAAAAAATAAGATAAGGATATGCTTTATATCTCTCATTACCTTAAAAGTGAAGGAAGTGGTTAAAAAAGCTCTGGAAAATTAATAAAAAATGAGACTTTTAGCGAGTTAGAAGTCTATAATGGAAAAGAGACTCAGATTTGATTATTTTTTCATACACAGCTTAGTCACAGCTCTACTTGCTGTCAAAATTTAGATCTCAAGAACAAAGTCCTTTTTGTATATAACTTTTCAAAAAATGGGAAAAACTCGTATTTCGCGAATTTTACACGGAGATATCTCAGAAGGGACTTAGTGAAAAATTATGAAACTAACACAAAACTTGGAGATAGTCCTTCTTTGAAAATATATATTAATAAAAATGACAATGCTTACACTATCGAAATTTCTAACCACCCTTGTTCTAGCCCGCTTTTAGTTTCTGTTGATTTTAATTTTCGTGGAATTTTTAAACAATTTTCTTGGCTATTTAGGTAATACATTGTAAAGACCATAACTAGACCATAACAGCACTCTTATCACCAATCTCGTTTTGGTTTCGTTCTGAAATATGCAAAGTTACAGGGGTTTATAATTGTTAATGACGACGTTATTTTAACAGCGAATAGCATATTATAACCTGGGAACCAGTTCAGTCCTAGTCACCAAATTTATATAACTTAAAAACATCGTATAGGTCTGTAACCTGCGTTAGGTTCATAATTTTTCACTCAATCCCTTTTGAGATATTTCCGTGTAATTTTTGCGAAAAACGAGTTTTCGCCATTTTTGAAAATTCATATACAAAAAAAGATTTTGTTCTCAAGATCGAAATTTTGATAGCAAGTATGGCTGTTACTAAGGTATGTATGAAAAAATAATCAAAGTTGCGTCTCTTTTCTTTTATAGAGATTTATATCGCCAAAGCTCTCATTTTTTATTGATTTTCGAGACTTTTTTTAACCACTTTGTTCACTTTTAAGGTAATGAATTGTAATGACAAAATATATAAAGCATATCCTTATCTTATTATTATAATTTCCATGGCTGTATTATTTATTCTAAAATAAATGTTTTCATCGATACATAATGTACAAGATTTATTTTCTAAAGTATTTCTTCAGAGACACCACTTTATCGTAATATTAAATAATAGTTTTCATTCTCAACCATAACCTTTCTTACTCATCCTTATTTACTCAGTCCGCGGGTGTACCTCCAGGTAGTGTCCTGGGTCCGATCCTTTATACGGTATATACAGCTGATATCCCTATCCATCCTAACACTGTCCTCACTACGTATGCTGATGAAACTTGTGTGTTATCAGTAAACAATCACCCAACTGTCGCATCACAAAACCTTCAGTCACACATCGACTCCATTAAAGAGTGGTGCCAGAATTGGAGAATTAAAATCAATCCCATGAAATCACATTTACCCTTCGTCGCAAACCTATGACCCCCTGTCCCACAGTATCTTTTAGTAACATCCCACTAATTCCTATTGAACATATCCGCTACCTAGGACTCCATCTTGAAAAACGTCTAACTTGTAATCCTCAAACTAGACTGAAAAGACTCGTAGATAACGATTGTTACAACATTTACTTGACAAACGCTCAAAACTTCCAATCTACAACTAATTTATATAGCCATTATTAGACTTATTTGGACATATGGTATTGAGCTATGGGGATCCACCAAGCCATCAAATTCCTCCCGCATCCAATCCTTGCAATCCAAAATCCTCAGAAAGATCCTAAATGCTCCTTATTTTATTAGCTAATAAAACTATCCATAAAGACCTGAATATTCCATTGGCTAAAGACTTAGCCAGAACCAGATATACCTCCTTTCATTCCAAACTACCAGTCCACTCAAACCCGCTTGTCCGTATCCTTCATCTCCATATATTCCTGATGATCCTCGGAGGCGCCTGAAAAGGCGGTGGCCTCGAGACCTGCTAATGACATAAACATTGAAGTGCTACCGCTGGGTAGCTTCTTCACAAGAGTTTATCAAGCCAATTGTCACTTTTTTTCACATTTACTTGTATTTCTTCCTATACTGTTGTAAATATCAATTAATAAATAAAAAACAAAACAAAAAAAATAATGCTTTTATTTGTAGTGTATGATCTATGTTTAAAATTCAATCAAATTTCAATTTAATATTCAAATCAAGTTTCATACTCAACGTATAATTTCATCGAATTTAAAAATAATCACGAGATAGTGTTTTTTTTTTTTATCTCCCACGCTAAATCGGGGTAACTGCGGACAACATGTAGAAGCAGTTCCAGAGGGGCAAGTACATTTGTCCTCGAGAAGGACAGCAACTCCACTGGAAATCGATAGTCCAATAAATTAGATGACCCTCGGGAACTGGAGAGATAAGCATCCCATCTAGTGTATATATGTCACTGGACCAAAACATGAATTTGCACCAAAATGTTCTGATCGCCGATGGTCGGCATTTGCCAGGGGATAAGCACATACAATAACAATAATTCCGATAATTAATTGTCGTTTATTTGGAGAAAAATCTGCTGAGCACGACACTCTACTTTCACATGCCTCCCTTTTTATGTATCACGTTAATTATATATAGCAATTATATTGAAGTAATATGAAAAAAATCTATTTAAGATTCAATAATATAACAATATGAATTAATATCTACAACAATCACTTTATTTTATGCACTTTTCACCAAATCCTTTCCTTTCTACTGGTTTGTACGTTGAAAAAAAAAAATCTGGTGCTCGCAAAACACGACATTCACACATCATCGTTGTTGAAATCAATTTAAGAATTTTAGAATGCAGTTAGAGATGAAAAAAAATTAGATAATTAATTATATGAGTTTTGATAAAAATATGTGTTTTATTAAATAATATATTATATTACTACCTCCCGCAATCAGTTATTTTATCGACTTTTCATCACTCTCCATTACAATTATTTTACAATTCTGTGTATAAGACAATATTTTTTTATAAATTGTTTAGCTTTTCAACGGTACATTATACTACTATATTACTGATATTATGTTAAAAAACAAAAAAATTACAATAAAAAATATTTTTTCTTTTTTCTCCTTTAGTTAAATATCAAATTTGTTCATCTTATATATTGACCCTTTTCTATCAATGACGATTTAACAAGATATACCCCTGAATATAAAAATCCTCTATACAAAAACTTAAAATTAATGAAAAGCGATGAAAAACCGATACAACTAACTGATTGTTTAAATTAATAATATTATAGGTTGTTTGATAAAACACATGTTTCTTTTAAAAATCAATTTAATTAATTCATTAAAAATTCATTTTTATCTCTAAGTGTATATACAAATTCTTAAAATTTATTCGAATTAATTTTAACAACGGAGGTAAGTGAAAGTCGTGGGTTGCGTCGACCAGTTGCGCGAATATTTATTTTTTTAAATAAGCAATGAATTCTTTTAATAAAATATATTTTATATATATATATATATATATATATATATATATATATATATATATATATATATATATATATAACAAGTAAAAGGGCTAAAATTACAAATATAGTCGTAAAGTAGTCTTGCGATGAAGCTACCCAGTGGTTGCACTTCAATGATTCTTTTAGGTAACGATGCAATGTTTATTTTATAAGCAGGTCTCGAGGCCGGCTTTTTTTCAGCGCCTAGGAGGATTAGCTGGAAGAGATGGAGATGAGAGTTAACGAAAAAGCGGTTTTGTGTGGGCTGATAGTTTGTAATTAAAGGAGATATATCGATTTTCAGCTAAGACTGCAACTAGTTAGCAAACTAGTTAACTAGGAGCATTTAAGATTTTTGGATTGTAAGGATTAGATGCGGGAGGAATTTGATGGCTTAGTGGACCCCCATAGCTAAATGCCATAGGAGCAAATAGGTCTGCTAATATTTTATAATTTTTTTTTTTTTAAGTGAGTTTTGATCGTTTGTCGAGTAAGTGTTGTATTAAACGGTATCTACGAGTGGTATTTCAAATTTCATATTAAATTATATTTTATTTTACATTTTAGCCAACAAGAACAATATTGAAATGCGTTTTTCCCCAACCAATCTCTGTTTTTCTATGTCTGAGGGCTCCCGTGGAAATACTGCTTACTACCCGGATGGTCATATAACATTCCCTAAGGTTGAGTAACGGGAGTTGTAAAAATTTTAGGTCTTTCTTAAAACAGTCTTGTCGAGGTCATTCTTGAAAGATATACCCTTTTTTTTTTTACTTCACTTTTTTTGCAAAAATCAGAATCAATTTCCCCTTTTATTTTGAGAATAACAAAAAAAAAAAAATTTGATCATTAATAAAAATACGCTTAACACGTGAATTATGCTTGCCTCGGTTTTTCCTAAGCAATTTAAGAGCTGTTAAATAATCATTTTTTTATTGACAATTTTTATTTAGATATATTAAAATTTGAAAATAATAATAATGCTGTAAGATCATATTCATACAATATTTACAGATTAAATAAAAGTAAGAGTTAAAATAAGTTTACAGAATTATTTTCAGTTTGTTGGAAACATGTTTTAGATATAATTAATAATATAACAATCTTGAAGTTTTATGTACAATAATCATTTAAGTATATGTCCTATTCGTTACTGTACATTACCTTCGAACACTATACATATAAGAGAACCATTTTTCTCGAATCTTTAGCTTTCCAACGGTATATTATACGTATATTTTATTCTTTTATGTTTCCTCTAAAGGAGATTAGTTGGCTATCAAATTAATTAAACTTGTATATTTAGCCAATAGACATGGTGAATTTTTTGGAATCTACAAAATTAAAAGTAATTTAGAGAAAGAAAAAAAAATGGGACTTAAGCCCTGTCAGACTGCTTTAATCAGAATGAAACCAACATTATAACCATTAAATTTTGCGTCGGTATAGAGAGTTTAATCGAAATCGTTAGAGTGTTCTGAGAAAATCGTATAAAATCTCAGGTATATACACTTATACGAAATAAAATTTTAGTTTTAAAAGCTATCATATTCGGGCTAGACTCACCACACAGTTTTTTTTTTTGCGGAACTTAGTCATTTGGACTCAGGAGACCTTTAAACATGCCTTATGGAGTGTTTGAAAATGTTCATGATCGCAATGCTTCGCTCATTATATATATATATATATATATATATATATATATATATATATATATATATATATATATATATATATTTATATATAGGGAGGTGAACGTAAAAAAAACATAATAGTTTTTTTTTTTTTTTTTTTTTTTTTTTATTGAGGAACACTACAATTTGTTACATAATGAACAGTAGTAATAGTGATGTAGTAAACATTCATAAAATATGTACAGAAAATAATGATAAAGTCAAATTACATAAAATCGAAAATAAATAAATTCAAATATATACAAGAAAATAACAATTAATAAACACAAAAAAAAAACAACAACCTGTAGTAGAGATAAATACAAGTTGGGAAATAATAAAAATCATACAAGCAAACTTGAACTATATTCAATATATACAATCTGCTAAAGAGACCCTAGACTTGGCTGCTCCTCCACAAGTGGGAGGAGAAGCCGAATCCAAGAGATTCCCAGCGCCTCTCAACTCACGCTTCACTGGTGTAAGCCAGTGGAGGCTGAGCTAGGGCGGAATAGCCAATAGTAAAAATATCCCTGAATATAAAATACCTTAAGCTCCCACTGCCTATAGGATTATCTCAATGCACCCAATTATTTCATTTTCATCACCAAATATTATTTTTTAATGAAAATTGATAATCATTTGACAATAAGATCCGTTAGTAAGCATCAATAGTCAATCTAAATGAGGAAGATACACGTTTAGCTATGCCAAGACAGTTTCAACACCTAATAGCAAGGGAATATATTAAAGAAGCAGTTTAATACAAGTTGGAATGGCTTTATCCAAACCACGAGTCGCAATGCTCCATTGAAATACTATCGAATTAGAAGCTTTTTCAACCTCGCCTGTGGGAAAGAGCTAGTCGGGAAAACGGTCTAATTGCAATTCGGATATCTTAATAGTCTGGAAATTCCTCGCCTGTAATGCTACCACTGCTATCATTATAACAGTATTTTCTTAATATCTTTACACTTATACTTACATACATACATACACACACACACACACACACACAAATTATATATATATATCATATATATATATTATATATATATATAAAACTATTTCCGCGCTAATCCTATATATTTCCTGAAGTTTTATATGTAAAATACATTTAAATAAAGTTTTTCTTTAAATGGGAAAATCAAATTTTTCTGTAATCAAGGCATCATAAAATTATTCCATTTTTAAATTATTAAATTAAATTTTTGGAGTGATGCCAATGGGCATTTTCTCTTCATGTTTTTTTCATGTATTTTATCATTACCAACATATTTACTAGTTGTATTACAAAATACAGTTGTAAATTTCAATACAAATATTTAAAAAAATATATATTATTTATTGAAATTTACAACTGTATTAGTTAATACATCAAGTAAATTAGCTAGCAGAGAAAAGACATGAAGAGAAAATGGCCATTGGTAGTATTCCACTAGGTAATCCAAACTAGGTCTTAAGGCCATCTTGTTCTCAGACGCCTCATAGGATTAACGGGAATGGAAGAGGAAGCAAGGATTGAAAATATTGGGTTAAAGGGGAATGGAGTTTGTCATGGAAGGATTGACATCTCGCGTGGGCCAAATCAACAACTTATGGATGGGTTTATACATGACAAAGTAAGGAGCATTGAGGATTTTTCGAAGGATATTGGATTGTAAGGATTGAAGACGTGAAGAATTTAATAGTTTAGTAGAGTCCCAAAGTTCAACTTCGTTTGTCCAGATAGGCCTTACGATGGTGGTATAGATGAGCCTTTTGTAGATAAGTGAAAGTGTTATAGTAAGCGAAAGCGTGTTAAAGGCATCAAAAACTCTTTCCTGAAATATGGTAGTTATACATGCGTACGATACCCCGTTGGAAAGCGCAAGATTCTAGAAAAGGTAACATGCAATAAAATAAGTTGTAATAGTTGACAGAATGTCATTATAAGCGAATAAACTTATGAACTGGAGTCATCGAGTTGTAGCGCCAAAAAAAAAGCAAAAAAAAAAAAACCTGTACCTCTACAACCCATGAAGGGTCTTGGGCTCAGTACATATAGATATTAGTACTGTTCTAGGCCAACGGCCGTGCAATGAGGCAATTCGGCCGAGATTACGCTCAGCCGCCAGGTTTTTTCCCCATTTTGGGTACTCACTTTATAGAGGCTGGGTCTGCCCAAGGAGGGTCTCCATACCCTAGGGTCACCCCCCCCGCTGAAGTAACAGAATAAATAATATTCTGTCATAACCGGGATTCGAACACAGGATCCGGAGCACTAGCGCCTCACAGTAGGTTTGTAGCGCCAAACCAATAATAATAGTAATAATAATAAAATGATGGAAATATTTATACTCAAAAATTAATATTTCTCAAAAAAAAAAAAAAATATATATATATGATTAAGGATATGTCTATCTACAAATTACTGCTTTTCCCATTCCGAAAGAAATTGATTTTGTTGTTGGACGGGCGGATTCATGAAGTATAGAAGGTACGATAAAGAAATAATCTAATCCCAAAATTTATTTTTAATCATCTATATACCCTCAGACACATTATTTTTAAAGAGGAAGGTTATAGGATCTGTTAAGAAGAGTTTTATTAAAAAATCATGAACAGCGGTACTTTTTTAGGTGTAAATTTATGAACGAATCAAAAGCTTTTATGAAGATAAAAGTATTAGCTAAATTTTTGGTCCTTACAATAAATTAGCGAAGCAGTGAGTCAATTGTAAAATTCATGAACATGTTCATAATACGACACGGTTAGAATCCTAGGTAAAAGGTAGGTTAGAAAGAAGTCTCCCGTTTATTTTTTCCCTTTAACAATCCTATCATTGCACTAATTGCTGTAGAGATTTTGATCTTGCGAGTTATGTTCTTTTTGTAATATAAATTTTCAAAAACGAGTTATTGCATATTTTTCCAAAATATCTCAAGAGAGACAGAGTAAAAAATGATGAAAGTTATACCTTGATATAATAATCACTGTAGGATATAACATAGAGGCTAGTAGATTGTACACAATGTTACATACAAGTACATTGATATTATTGATCTGCATTCTCACTCATACCCACTAGTTGCAATCCTTGCGTCACGTATAGACTAATCCAAGCTTAATGTTCCTGATTTGGCCAGAACCAGGTACCATTCCTTTCATGATATATTCCATTGTCACTCTAAACCACTTGTTTTAATCCATCCTCTTCGATATCTGATTAACCATCGCGGCTTCTTTAAATAATTTATAATATTTACTAGAGTGCTGCAAAAGGGTTGTTTCTCTACCTGTCTGTTCATGTAATGTATCTTTTAACATATTCACTTATTGTATTATTATATATTTATTTATTCCTGGCGCTACAGTCCTGCAAGGATTATTACTCTTCTCCACTCCCTCCTATCCCTGGCAAGCAAACGCCATCTGCGCTTGGGAATAGATTCTCTGGGCATTCGTGCTACGTGCCCGTTCATCGGATCTGGTTCCCTGTAACGATGAAGACTAAATATGGTCTTCCATAGATTCGGCGCAAGGTACTTGGATTCTCCACTGGCCATCTTGGATAGTTTCCAATTCCATGCCAAAAAAAAGTTCCCTTCGGATGTCTTGGAAATCACCTAGGTCTCGGAATCATGCGTACAACAATAACTGGTCTTGCTACTTTTTTCGTATAGCATAGTCCTTATTCTGTGAGACAGCTCTATATAATTTAATATCCTTCGCATTGCGAAACAGCACTTATTCCCGGTGGTCATGCTTGGTTTTAATTCATCCGCCATTTGATTATTTACTGTCACCAGTGCACCCAAATAATTAAAGCTTCTACTGCTTTGAAGTTGAAGTCTCCTATTTTGACGTATTTATTAGGTAAGCCCTGTTGCCTAGAAGCAGTCATGTAAACTGTCTTATGTTCATTTATTTATAATCCTACTTCTTTTGCAGCCAATTTGAATTCTTCAAGAGCTCCTTTCAGTGCTGTAATATTTACTATTATTACTAATAGTATAATATATATATATATATATATATAGTTTGATCAGTTCTCGAATGTTGATAATTTAAGTTTATGTTGTTCTCAGGTTTCAGTCAATGATTGTATATTCATTGACTGAAACCTGAGAACAACATAAACTTTATATATATATATATATATATATATATATATATATATATATATATATATATATAACTACAGTTGCGATTTTAATAATAATAATTTAAAAAAAGAAAATACTAATGATCAACTCCTTGTACGTCTGTTGGCATACAAAGAATAAATATAAGGGCTAAAACCTCTCTTCTGAAGACTCTTCATGGGTCACATTTGGTCACATTTTATTTTCGTGATATTACAATACAGCACAAATAAAAAATAATTTGAGAAGGACATTATTAGACACCATCGCTATTAGAGAAAAGATAAACAATGAATAGAAGAATTAATTTTAAAGCAGATTCTGTAGTCATAAATAAACAGTAAGCAGAAATATTAAAAGCCATTTAAAAAATTTAGTGCGGGCAACACACAACTTTCACTTACCTCCGTTTTTAAAATCGATTAAAGAATTTCCAAATACAGTTATGGATAAAAATGAGTGAAATTATCAAAGAAATAATAAAATTGAATTGATATACAAAACATGTGTTTTATTTAAAACCCTATCACATTGTTATCGAAAAAAAAGTATAATCAGTTAGTTTTATCGGTGTTTTATCACTCTTTATTCAATTTTACAAACTTGTGTATAAGATAATATATTTTCTAAAGTCTTTCTCTTTACAACGATGTATTATACGTCTATATTACTGTTCTAACGTTCAAAAACAAAATTGGCGCGCTCTTCTTCATTGACAAACCACCAGGTTGCAGCACGGTCAACATAAATTTCCCTTTTCGGGAACCCGAAACAGTTAGTTTTATCGGCTTTTCATCACTCTCCATTACCCTTTACAATATCGTGTATCAGATAATATGTTTTCTAAAATCTTTTGTCATCCAACGATATATTATACATCTATATTACTATTCTTGTGTTCAAAAACACAAAAAATGCATAAAAAGTTATTTTATCAGTTTTCTCCTTTTGTTGCTTATGAATTCGCTGAACGTGCATATTTAGCTGTTAATTATCAATTGTAACAAGATGATATATTTATTTTTATAGAAACTACAGAATTAAAGGTACTTTAGATGAAGAAACTTTAAAATTTAAGCGCTGTCATACTATTTCAATCAGAACGAAACCTATATCATATTAAAGCCTATTTAATTTTACATCCACGTAGTTTAAACAAAATCGTTAGAGCTGTTTATGAGAAAATTATAAAAAAGGTGCAAAATGCGTGGTTTAAAGTAACAATTCCGGTCAGCCGAATACTTAAAAAAAAATTGGTCATTTGGACTCAGGGGACCCTAAAACGTTATTTTCGTTGAAAACTGGAATTCGAAAATTTTCACGATTGTAATAATAAAAAAAAAAAGTTTTGAGGACTTATTAGGTTTTAAATAATCTTAAAGGTGTACAAAAGTATATTACCTCAATGGAAACATTAATTTTATATTAAATATTTTTTTTTAAACATATTTATTGATATTTACAACTGTATTATTATATACAAGTTAATGTGATAGACATAGTAAACTGACATGAAATACATGTAGAAACGCTAACCATTGGCAGCACTCTAAAAATATTTTAAATAATATTAAAAATGAAATTATTATGTACGACAAACACTGAAATTTATGAGCTTTCTACAACTATTGATGTTAAAAAAATGTTTTTCTAAAATGTGTAGCTGTCCAACGGTATATTATACATAAATATTTTTTAAGTAAGTGCACATTTGATATTTACCAATGTTTCATTATTACAGTCAAGAAAAAATATTAAATTATTTTTATTCAACCGAAGTAAAAGTACTTTAGAAGAAGAAATAGAAGAAGCGATACCAAAATACTGCTGTTAATTTTTGAGTGGACCGTACAAGCGCGCATATATATCTGTGATAGTGTGTGTAGATACAACTGTCAAAATAAGTAAGAAAAAGGCAGCGAGCGACGTTCAATTAACAATGTGTTGAAAAAAATAGTGATAATAAACAAATGCTATTAGTCGACGAGGATTTTACGAGGAAATCCGCTTTGGATGAAGATGATGGGCCTGGAAGCTAATGGTAATCGAAAAAGGGTCGGAATAGCTTTTAGGCTAAAGTAACCCAAAATATCCTATTAAATAAATATCAACAAAACATTCACTAAATCTTATTAACAATTGAGACGTTGATTTCCAAAACGTACTAAAGGAAATTTTTTCCTAAGCTGGTATTTTCATCCATTTTTAATCAGTTTGCTGGTGTTCCTCAAGGCAGTATCCTGGGACCTATTCTTTTCACAGTTTATACAGCTGATATCCCATCCCATCCTAACACTTTCCTTTCTACCTACGCTGATGACACTTGTGTGTTATCAGTCAATACTGATCCAACTATTGCCTCTCAAACTCTCCAATCCCACATCAGAGACCTTGAAGTGTGGTGTCAGAACTGGAGAATTAAAATAAATGCCAACAAATCCAACCAAATTACCTTTACTCTTCGTCGTAAACCTATGACATCCTGCCCTACTGTTTCCTTCAATAATACTCCTCTTGTCCCGGTTGAACAGATCCGATATCTAGGACTGCACCTTGACAAACGTCTCACTTGGAACCCTCATACAAGACTTAAGCGACAAGAAACTGCTCGACGTTTTCGACTACTTCAACACTTACTAGACAAACGTTCTAATCTTCCACTTAACTACAAAAGACTCATCTACACGACTATCATAAGGCCGATATGGACTTACGGAGTAGAGCTTTGGGGCTCTACTAAACCATCGAATTCTTCCCGTATCCAATCCCTACAATCCAAAATCCTTCGTAAAATCCTCAATGCTCCTTACTTTGTCACTAATACACTAATCCATAAAGATCTTAATGTTCCGTATGTTGCTGATTTGGCCCGATCTAGATACCATTCCTTTCATGGCAAACTCCATTCCCACCCTAATCCTCTAGTTTCAAACCTTTCTTCCTCTTCGATTCCTGACAATCCTCCGAGGCGTCTGAAAAGGAGATGGCCCCGAGACCTTCTAGTTTAAATAATTTTTAGAGTGCTTCCATTGGGAAGCTTCTCTACATGTGTTTCATGCCTTTATATATTTCATCTAATTTACTAGTTGTATTCCTGTATACAGTTGTAAATTCCAATAAATAAAAAAAAAAAAAAAAAAAAAAAAAAAAAAGCTGGTATTTTGACATATTTGTATTTTTTATTTTATTTATTTATTGAGAAATATAAAAATTTGTTACATAATGAACAGTAGTAATAGTGATGTAGAACACGTTCATACAATATATACATAAAATAATGATAAAGTCAAATTACATAAAACCGGAAATAAATAATTCAAATATATACAAGAAAATAACAATTAATAAAAACAACAACAAACAAATGAAAACAACAACCTGTAGTAGAGATAAATACAAGTTAGGAAATAAATAAAAATCATACAAGCAAACTTAACTATATACAATATATACAATCTGCTAAAGGGACCCTAGACTCGAACCTAGACCGAATCCAAGAGATCCCAGCGCCTATCACTCAGCCCTTCACTGGTGTAAGCCAGTGGAGGCCGAGCTAGGGCGGAATAGCCACAAACATACAGTGCATGAGTGGAGGATCTGACCAGTGTCAGAACTCCAGAATAAATGTTTACAAAACGTCGCGGGGCCACTGCCGTTTCAATCTTCGAGGAGGATTGTAGAGATGGGTGGAGCTGGAAAGCGATTGAGCAAGAGGATTAGGATGACGAAGAAGGTTCTGATGGAATTTGGAGAATTTGGATGGTACCAGGTCTAAAATAAATGGAATATTAAGGTCATGGTGTATGGTACAGTTGGTAACGTAATAAGGAGCATTAAATATTGTTCGGAGGACTTTGGATTGGAAGGATTGGATACGTTTGATGTTAGAATGTTTAGTTATCCCCCATAGTTCAAGTCCGTAGGTCCATATAGGTTTCAGTACTGTCTTATACATTAGTAATTTGTTGTCGACTGTAAGATGAGATTTTTTGTTTAGTAGTTTGGATAGCCGGCCGAATCTGCGGTTGAGTTCTATCCTTTTAAGTCTTGCATGTGGGTTCCATGTCAGTCTTTTGTCTAGTACAAAGCCAAGATACCGGACTGTGTCTGAGGAAAGAAGCGGTGTGGAATTGAATTTAACTGTTGGACAGAATTTACCTCGAAGGGTGAAAGTGACCTGTGTGCATTTGCTTTCGTTCACCTTAATTCGCCAAGCTTTACACCAGTCTTCGACAAGGGAAATGTGCCTTTGGAGATTTAGCGATACTACTTCAGGATCGGAATCGGATGATAAAATGGTTCTGTCATCAGCAAATGTTGCCAGAAAGGTATTGGGATCGGTAGGGATATCGGAGGTGCATAGGATGTAGAGGCCGGGTCCTAAGACGCTGCCTTGAGGAACACCGGCCTCAACAGTATAATTTGTATTATAAATCCGTCAACAGATTTTATCTCAAAAACATAAAAATCCTTTAAAAACGTATTCGAAAATTGAAGTTCTTTCCAAAAGGTACTTTCTTAAAAACATTTCCTAGGGTCGGATAGGTTTCCAATTTAAATTCCAAATTATCAAAATTTCTTATTTGTCCAAATTACCTTTAGTTTGGTGATTTGAAGTATTTAATATTTTATAGTTGTTAGAAGTGACAATAATAGGTAAATATGAAAGAATTGTATAACCAACTGAAGGAAAAACCCCAGAAATATTTTTCCATGATATTTTTTTTTTCCGAAAATAAATATAGTATGGGAAATATTATTCATATTTTTATTTATTGTTTCTACTGGCGCTACAGACCGTGTAGGCCCTTGGCCGCGCATTGTAATATACTGGGAGAATAAACTCGCGTTTCTTGATGAATTTTACAACTTAGGTTCATTACTTCCATCGTCTATTTTTGTAAGTGGTCACCAGTTAGCTGACGGATCGCATTCCCGGGAGAAAGGCTGTAAGTAAATCCCCATTTAATTAAATGCTTAAAAAGTCCCTCCATGACAGGGATTCGAACTCGCAATCTTTAGCGCACTAGCCACTCAGCCACGGGTAACCCATGGAGAATATTATAGAAGTATAATATATCTTTGGAAAGCTAATGATTTCAGGGAAAAAAATAACATATAAAGTTGTGAATGATAATATTGGGTTGATGCAAAATTAATGCAGGTTTTTAGTAGGTATTGTAAATACGCCATATCTTTACTTTAACCATATATATTTAATCAAAATAATTTCCATCTGAATCAATGCACTTTTGCCAACGTTCAAAAAGCTTTCTTATTCCACCAGAAAAAAAATCCGAATCCCTGGACTCAATGAAATCACGAAAAGAATTTTCAATGTCGTCCTGGTTTTGAAAATTTTTCTCCCTCAAAAAGTTGTCCAGATGCCTGAAAAAGTGGAAGTCTGTAGGAGAGAGGTCAGGTGAATAAGGCGGATGTTGGAGAACTTCGTAGCCCAACTCGTGCAGTCGTCGAAGCGTTGGTTGTGCAACGTGTGGTCTCGCGTTATCGTGGAGCAGGATCGGCCCCTTCCGATTCATCAATGCTGGGCAAAGACGTTGCAATTTTTGAGTTCCGAGTTCCGCCGCCATTTCTCGTGTGGTTTTGGTTGGGTCTTCTTCCACTTTTGACCTCAGCTGGTCGTTGTCCAGAGCAAGATGACGGCCCCGACCTTCCTTGTCTTCGAGGTCGAAATCTCCTCTGCGAAACTTCTGGAACCAACGCTGCACCGTGCACTCATTAATAGCCTCCTGACCCCACACTTCATTAATATTACGAGCCGTTTGCGCAGCGCTGCGCCCTAATTTAAATTCGTAAAAATAAATTTGACGAAAATCGCACTTTGACATTTTCGATTCAAGACCTTTGAACACACTGAACAAAACGATTTTACTAAACAAATTCATGGTGAAAGAGAGGGTATTAGATAAGGTTTGTTTTGGTATAATAATGATCAATGTTAGGATTAGCTTTGTTTACACAATTGGAATTAAGATATTGCAATAGAGGAAACCTGCATTAATTTTGCATCAACCCAATATTTATTGATTGAACATTTTTATTTAATACAAAAATAACTTTTAATTTTCACTCCTTGAAACAGTTTCCCTATTTTACAGCTTAGATAGAAAATCTAAGTTAGATTAAAAGAACCTAAGACATTGTCTTTAGTTTACGTGGCAAGACTTAACTTAGTTTTCTCAGGCCCATTGGATTGCTTTTTTTTTTTTTTTTTTTTTTTTTTAATTTATTTGTGATACGTTTTTTTACTTAACACTATTTTGAAATTAAATTAAATTTATCCTTATAATTATTTAATCGAACCTAGAAACCTAGAACATTCAAGGACTGAAGCTATGAGCCATGACAAAGCTCAGATAATTAATGGACCTATATTTACATAAGCATACGCTGACTGGGTCTCATTTGGCAATTCATGACCGAACTGGAACTTCTAGTATCTAGAGATTACAGGTCACAAATCTATACATAACTAGATAGATATAACGTTTCTAATCTAATATCTGTAAAAAACGTATAAAAAGTTGGAAGTTATGAGTAACTGGCTAGTTGAATAAAAATACAATGTTATAGAAAAGTATCAGAACGTCACTTTATAGCTAGCAACATTTTCAACAATTCTTTGGTTAATTTTGAGAATTGTTTTTATTTTATTTAATTGTTTACATTTTTAATATGTTTAATTTAATTGTATTATTATTATTTTACGCTAGGGTCTTGCAGGCCATGCGCATCCTTGACAATCCAAAAATGTTCAATTTTCGAAAGATTTATGTACAGTAACTCTAAATTTGCATAAATAACGCAGAAAGTTGTGATAAATTGTTCATTATTTTGTTCGTGATATCTAGTAAAAATTTCAGTAATTCCCCACATCCGGTGTTTTATTGAAGAGGGGGGAGTAAGAAAACTGTTTTTTTGTATTTTTTTCGTGAATATCTGAAAACTATTATATTTAATACAAACGTTGTAATAAACATAGCCAAAGAACATTTTAAAAAATCATGACAAATGTTTCTATACATTTTTGTCGCTTGTATAAATCGTTAAGGAGGTGTTTATGGGATACAATTTAAGGATTCCTAATTATTTTAAAAATTCTCCCAATACTTACGATGCTTAAAAACCAAGCATTAAGATTGAATGGAGGTCCACCAAACCAAAAAAAAAACAAAAAAAAAAAAACACAAAAACGCTTGGCACACATAATAATACTCCATTGCACACATCACGTTAAAATAATAAAATTTCCTGACTTGCACTAAATACAAGAAAAAATCATTACGTCTATTAATCTATTTATTGCCATAATAATGGCTTATAACAAGAATATAAAATAATTTGAAGCTTAAGCACGCAAAAATATTCTATTATATGAAACTTTGATTAATATTCAGAAGAGTTCAACTGATTAGGATTTTATTTGGAACAACCAATAAATAATATATGTATAATATCCTGTTATTTACATTATATTATTAAAGAGTTGATTTCCAATCCATATTTTTATAATAAACATATTTATATTGTATTATTCTTTTTATAAAAAAATAAAAAAAGGTGAACTCGTGTCTTTATAATTAGAATAGAATAGAAAAATAACTTTTATTCTGGTACTGGGTCCCTTAAGAACAATATGATATTTACAATTAGAGAATACAATGTGTCTGGCCCCAAGACCAAAGGATTATAATTAATTCTTACTTGCAAAGCTTTAAGCTTTGAATAACATGACCATGTTCCATGATTTATTTCATTTGGTAGAACAATATGGACAGGTGGTGATGGTATTGATGTGACTGTCTTTCCTCCTTTTAAAACCGCCTTTTGTCTTGGTTGGTACAATCACTTCGTTGTTGGTTTCATAAACAATTAGTGACTGGATGAGTATTTCATTGTCCTCTGAATATTTTTATTTTTTTTAGAAACGTCCTAGAGATTTTACTGGTTTTGACATGAAAGAGGCTTTTACATCATGGAAGAAAATCTCTTATATGTACGCATTCTTCGATTTCTAGGAAGTGAGCATTCAACTTTTATAGGCGTCAAAGCAATCAAGGTTTCCTCTTCAACATTTATTTATTATTTTCCATTGATCCAATCCCATCTTGAAAACATTTAGTTAATTATTTATTTATTTTAAAATTTCAATTATTTTTTGTATTGATATATCAGAGATAAACAAATTCATTTTAGTCATTGAACGTTTTTTTATTTCCGAAAATAAAAATCGGCTGCGAAAGATGCAAAGCGCTCGGGTCGTCCTTCAACTATTTTTTGTTTTTTTTTAATTCCTTTTTTTCCAGATCGGCTGCTTGAGCCATACACGTTTTTGTTTTTTTAAACAGAAATGAATAATTATTAAAACTCGTAACAATGGAAAAAGTGAGGGTATAGTCTCGTACAAAAGACACCCCTAACGATTATAAATTTATAATTATTACTAAGAATTAAATAATAAAAACAATTTGATAACATAACCAACAATTATAATAAAAACTAAAGAAAGAAAGAGAAGTAATGAATATACAAAATTAATACTAGGTTGGGTGCAAGAATATAAATTATAAAATTAAGATCGATTTTAGTCTAAATAAATAAAATAGAAAAAAATAATAAAACATGAATAAATAAAATAAAATAAAAATAATTTAAAATAATATGAGGTTCATAAAACTAGATAATAATATTTACAACAGCATGTCCTGTAGAAGCCTGGGTTTGAACCTGCGAGATGAAGTTGGAATTCCTACGTTGTAGGCTACTGCACCTCCAACTGCTGGACCTGCGAGTGGTATCTTTTGAAGCGATTTTGATGAAGTCTTCCATGTATTCAATTCGTAGCTCACGATGGAGTTGGCTATTTCTAATAAACCATGGGGCATCTACGGTTATTCTTAATATTTTGTTTTGAAAAGTTTGCAACTTTTTTTTTTCGTTGAAGAAAGCTGCGCCCCACACTTCACAACCATACATGAGTAATGACCTTAATATTGTTTTATATATAAGAATTGTTGTTTTGGTTTGAGATTAGATTTTCTATTGAGAATCGGGTACAGCATTGCCAGTCTTGCATAGGCCTGGTTTAGTTTAAGGTTAATGTGGTGGTTCCAAGTGAGGCGGCGATCGAGGTGAACCCCGAGGTATTTTACTGGTTCGTAGGCAGGGCTACATGGCAGCTTATTACCGTTGAGCATCAGTTCAGGTGGATCCGATGGTCGTCTTATTGTAAAATATTTTTGAGTTAAATTTTAGCACATTTAGACTTATCTTCCATTTAGTGAGATATTTTTCTAAGTCTGTGAGGTGACTTCGGAGGGTATTACGGGCAATATCTATATCTTCATTCAACTGTTGATGATGGCCGAATTCAAGAATTGGTTACAAACGACCCTTACTCTACTATTACCACACAAGTCATAATAATTGATTAAAAATATTTTTTCAAGAAACTAAGGTTTGTATTGAATTCACCAGTTGGTAAATAGACCACTAAATTTTATCCTGAAGTACTTATCGCATAGAGGTATAATCTGTTTCAGTTTCATTATTTTTCACTCAGTCCTTTTTGAGATATTTTACTATAAATATTACTGGGCTGGGAAATAATCCTTTGAAAATTTATATTTGAAAAAAGGCGATATAAATATCACGATCAAAATTTCTTAAATAAATAGTGCAATGTTAAGTCTATATAAAAAAAATAATTAAGCATGGGAATCATTTCTAACCTCCTTATTACAGAGCGCCAAAAATTTCTGTTTATGTTAATTTTCGTGAATTTTCCAACCATTTTCTGGGCTACTTAAGTAATGTGTTTTAAGGACCAAAATTATATAAAATACTTTTATCATCATTCTTGTTTTTGGTTCGTTCTTAAATATGCAAAATCACCGGAGTTGATATTTTTTTAAGAAAACGTTATTTTAACAATAAAGAGTTTTATAACTCTGGAACCGTTGAGACTAAGCCTCAATGACCAAATTTATATCACTTAAACTAATCTTATAAATGAGTAATCTTTATGAGATTCATAATTTTTCACTCAGTCCCTTTTGAGGTATTTCCGTGTAAACATCACTTAACATTTTTTTTTTTTTTATAATTTTGAAAATTCATATACAAAAAATCACTTTACTCTCAAAATCGACATTTTTATAGCAAATAGGACTAAAATAAGCGACATAAAAAAAAAAATTAAAAGTTAGTCTATTTTCCTTTATATACTTTCATCTCCTTAAAAGTCTCGTTTTGTTTATTCATTTTCGAAAAAAAATGTTTAACAACTTTCTTCACTTTCAGGTAATTAGTTGTAGGGACAAAGAATACAAAGCATTTCATTATCTTATTTTTAGTTTTTGCTTTGATATGATATTCATAAAATTAGAGGAATTAAAACAATTTTTTCAACAGGTGTTTTCGCCCGCAAAGCTGACTTGAAATGGCTGCAACACTAAAAGTATTGGCCAGAAATTTATTTTATTTATAGTATTAAATTAACGAAAGGATAGAGAAAAACTGGTCAACAAATCATGAAAACCAATAATGTCGAGCGATCAGGTCTAGACGATTTCGACAATAGATTGACCCTTATTAATTTTTTACCTACATAATTTATTTTTATTTGTTATTTATTATTATTATTTTTTTTCTTAGGAGGTTTTCTATATTTTCTTACCATCAATACTACCTTCAAATACACGTTCATTTAGTAATCAGTACTAAAATCCCTAATTGTTAATTTTAAGATCATCAAGTTCGGAGTGGAGCTTTGGGGCTCTACTAAGCCATCGAATTCTTCCCGTACCCAATCCCTACAATCCAAAATCCTTCGTAAAATCCTCAATGCTCCTTACTTTCACGAACAAACTTATCCATAAAGACCTCAACGTTCCGTATGTTGCTGCTTTTGCCCGATCTAGATACCATTCCTTTCATGACAAACTCCATTCCTACCCTAATCCTCTTGTTTCGATATATCTTCCTCTACAATTCCTGACAATCCTCCGACGCGTCTGAAAAGAAGATGGCCTCGAGACCTTCTACTGTAGAAAAGTTACAGGAGTGCTGCTATTGGGTAGTTCTTCATCAAGTTTGTTTTACGCCATTTAACTTTTGTCACATTTACTTGGTGTACCTTGAAGTACAGTTGTAAATTTCAATAAATGATGTTAAAAAAAAAAAAAAAATCATCAAAGTCATTTATAGTAAATCAACAAATTATTGTATATAGTAAATATGCAAATGCAACTTTTCTATCTATCTACTTAGTGAGTATTAAATATGAATTTTAATTTTTATCACGGGAATAGTTTTTAAGTTTATTTGTGGTTAAAATCATTATTATTTATAATTGTCAACGATTTTTTTTTAATACAAATATTTAATTTGATAACTTAATTGACAAAGTTGAAGTTAGCTACTTGTGTTATATTGGAAAGCAGGGAACCATGTTTGCCCGCGCCATGTTTGCATAAATTATCATCTCCTCTTAGCCTTAGTGACCGCCAATCAAAACACCAGAGATTGCTTATGTTACAAATCGATTTTTAAATGAATATTTTATATATTAGTTATATAGATTTGTTTGTATATATTTTACAAATTTAATGTTCTGACTAAAGATTAACAGTAAAAAAAAGAAAATGATTAATATTGAGGAAGTATAGTCGACTGTAGAAACTATTATAGGTAGAATAATCAGGAGCCAGTCTTTTTCTAAATATTTTTAATTTTGCCGACGTTTCAGCCCAAGCTGTGTGAGCCATCATCAGAGCTACAAACATCAGAACAAAAGAGATACACATTAATGTGATAATGACAATGATAACATTTAAAATAAAACAGAAAATATACCAACATACTTAAATATTATAGATACAAATAATGATAATATGATGATGATAAGCATAAAAACAAAACTTTAGACTTTAATATAGAAGTAAAAAATTATATATAAACGTACCATTACTGAGCCATGTCCAAGCATAAACTGGGGAAAACCGAAAACATAGGTAGTATGGGGAGGGGTTCATGTAAAAACCCCTGACGGCATTCCCCTCTAAATATAAATAATACAGCTTATCTTTGTTTTAAAAATTAAAAAAAAAAAAATGTAAAACTTTTTTCCATATTGTTCAGCGGTTTCATTGTATTTATCAAATTTGTCCAGTTGAAAATGAGGAAAACCCCGAAACGTCGCACAGTGGAAAATGTGACCGATTTAGGTGAACGTAATTCTGAAACTTTTGGGGTCCAGTAAAAAATTTCAAGAATAAATTATAAAAACTAATTAGTTTTTTGACACGATTGGCGACCGCACAGTGGTCAAACATCAAATTTATTTGCTGAAATCTTAAACTTATTATAAATTGTGAAACTTTTGATTCTTGTGTCTAAAAAAAAATTATGTATCACCCAAAACGCAAAAAATTGCAAAAATTCTTTACAACATTTAAAGACTAGAAGGATTAATGAAACAAATCCTCGGGGTGACTTGGGGGTTATATAGTTTTTCGTTTTTGGATAGGGGCATACATTTACAAATTTCTAAATTAAGTCTTCAGGTAGGTTGCAATGTATATTCAATAACGAGTTTGGAAATATAATGTCTCACCTGTATCAGCAATGTCCATTTTTAAATAAAAGTAAAAAGTCTTTGCGTTACACACACCTCGAACATAATAAATGGCCATCGAATAAAGATAATCCCTCTGTCGGTTATTAGGCACTTGTGTGAACAGGAATGATTCACTCATTTGCTATTTGTTTGTAAAAACGCTATGGCGGGAAATATTAGTATTAAGAGTCTTTTCAACTGAAATAAAAGTTCAAGCACTGAAAAGTTCTAAACTTTTGTCCACCTAATTTGGTGATTTTTTCCCACTGTGCGTCGAATATACATTGTAAAACGTTATTAACAAATAAAAAGTATCTGGAAGAGATAAATGTTTGATAAAATTAAAAAAAAAAAGTTGGACTTCCTTCATTTTGAAAAATAGAATGAAACTATAAAATAATATGGATAGCAGCAATCACCATATATGCTATTGAATTTTAAAGGAAAAATGGATAATCTATTAGGTAAACATTATATATAAATTTTGAAAGTTGGTATATTTTGTAAACAGTTACTAACATTTAAAAATTTACCGGAAGTAAATGCTTAATTAATTTTATTTTTTTTAATTATATAAGGTACACAATTTTAAGGCTAGGGGACGTGACGGAAAGCGCATAAACTTAACGACAGCCGAATAAAATAGTTTTTTTTTTCAAACCCACTTTGGGGTACGATAGATTAATCATTGTTTGTGGCTGTGATTTTCTGCCTGCCCGGTATTTCTTCATCCTTTCGGATCGTATTTTCCTATCTTCGTCAGAAATACGGTTTAGTCGTCTGGTCTTGATCCTGTCATGCAACCTCCTCATTTTGTCCTTTGCGGTGTTCTTCGCAGATCCGTCCCTTAACATCTCTTCTGTAAAATGTAACTCTCTAATTGTTAATAATTTCTATTAATATATTATTTGATTTAAATTAATTGTTTCCATCAAAAATCAATGTAACTTTTTTTTCTCTCTTTAAGTTTAGCGTTATTTAAAATATATTTTGACAAGGAGGGATGTAAGTAAAAGTTGTTGCTCTGCTTTTTAGCAGTTTGAAGAGTTAAAAAATAATAATTACTGCTATCTATAATAATAATATTAATAACAAATTAACAAACAAATTAATAACATATCAAAGTCACAGTCTATTTTTTTTTTTTACAAAATTTGAATAAATTAAAATAAAAACAAATCGTATCAGCGGGGTATGGTGTTGAGGCAAAATTTCGTTAGCGCGACGTGAAAGTATAAGGTAACAGATTTTAAAAGAATTTCATTAGCCTTTGAAGAAGGTAAGGAAAATTTAAGGCATGTTCGTGATTCTCGTTTCAAAACAGGGACCAAGTTTTAAGCCTTTTTAGCACTCCACAATTCTAATTTCTAGGGAGTGAAAAGCCATTCAATGTAATGAGAAACTTAGCTTTAAAATAAATAAAAATGTTATTCCATGCTCTTATATTCTTTAAGTTTTTATTATGAATTGTTTTGAAAAATCAGAACTACATTAAAAAAAAAAAAAAATGTAGTTGAACACCGTGAAGGGTAGTTGTATACATTTTTTTTTCTTCATGTCTGCAAAAGAGGACTGTAATTGAAAAAAAATCTCTGAAGCTTTCATTAGGAATGGAAAAAGCAGTTGGCTATTCCTTTGTCCCTCAAGCTATTGAATTATTCACTCCATGCTGGGTATATATCAACAATTACTTTACACAAATAAAAACATAAATGATTCAGTAACTAATGCAGTGAGCATAGATAATTCTTTGAAAGAAAGTTATGATTAAATTAAAAAAAAGTTTACTTTTCTAAAATCTTGCGTTTTCCAACGCTGTATAATTGGGTAGCACGGGGCTAGTTGAGCAAATTTTAACATGAACGGATATAGATCCTCAATGATAAGTCTCAATGGTTTTTAAGCGGCTTGATGGATTCATAATATATCTCTTAGCAAAAATGTCCATTGTAATTTTTTTGCAAGAAGTCGAATTTAAGAGCTACAGCTATTTAAATCCAGGAAGTCGAGTTTGCTCAATGTACCCCATAGGTGAGGTAAGTTGAGCAAGGGTATGGGGCAAGTTGAGCACTACCCAAGCCATGGGTTCAGATTCGACTAGAAATAAAATAAAATATGTGTTTAACAATCAGCTCTTTATTTATCGTCATTTAGTGACAGAATGACAAAATTTAAAGTAATTTTCTTTGAATAATTAACCAAAACTAGAATCAATAAAACATTAAATTAACGTTGCTATTTAAAATCAGGCTTAAATGATTATATTATTACTCATATAGCTTATATCTTAAAAAAATATTAATTAGATCTTTGGAACCTTATGATCATTGTCACTCTTGCAATTGACAAAAATAAAAGTAACTTTATTTAGTGTTAGTGATACAATAACAATACTTGAAGTAATTTTCTTTGGACGATTAATTGAAAATATAATTTACCAACTATAGCTCAACTAACCCCAACTCCTAATTTTAAAACAAAAACGAGGCCATAAAAAAATCATAAGAATTATACCCAGAACAACTCCACATATCAAAAGTACAATAACTCTCTGAAAGATTAACACATATCTGATTAAAAACTGATAAAAATTGACTAATACAGACGAAAAGTTGTGATGTATGACGTTTTTACTTTTTTGTCACAAAATAAACAACAGAACACACGAGCGCTTCACTCCTCATCCAGCCGCCACTAGCGATCGCGTGGTGGTTATCCCTCCCACGACTCTTGTTATCCCTCTATAACATGCGGAGTGAAACTTATACGCCGCCGATATACCTACTGACCCCGGAACCTTTCTGGCAACATTTGCTGATGAGACTGCCATTCTATCATTCAATTCCGATCCTGAAGCAGTATCGCTTAACCTCCAAAGACACCTTTTCCTAGTCGAAGACTGCTGTAATGCTTGGTGTATTAAGGTAAACGAAAGTAAATGTACACACGTCACCCCCCTTCCATACCGCTTCCTTCCTTAGACACAGTCCGGTATTTGGCTTTCTACTAGACAAGCGATTGACGTGGAACCCACATACAATACTTAAACGAAAAGAACTCAACCGCAGATTCGGTCAGTCATACAGACTACTAAATAAAACGTCTCAGCTAACAGTTACAACAAAATATTAGTATATAAGACAATACTGAAACCTACATAGACCTACGGACTTGAACTGTGGGGGACAGCCAAATATTTTAACATCAAACGCACCCAGTCCTTCAATCCAATGTCCTCCTAACAATAGTTAATGCTCCTTATTATGTCACCAACTGTAACTTACACCACAACCTTAATATTCCATTTATTTCAGACCTGGTATCATCCAAATTGTAATATATCTCAATAAAAAAATAAATAAATAATGCGCATCCGAATAACCGTAATTGTTTGTTCCTTGTCTGTACAGTTAGATTAAATTGTTAGTCGATTATTTTTATAAACAGTAGACCTATGATTTAGGGACCGGGATTTAATAATAATAATAAAAATAACTTTATTCTAGGACTATGTCCCTAAACATACACTTTAATATATATATTGTACATGTCTTGCCGAGAGACCAATAAAATAAATTTTTATTTACAAATGTTTAAAAAAATAAAATAAAAAAAACCTTTTTGTATAGATATATACAAAATATATGGAATATAAATAAATGAAAAAAAAAATCTGCTATAAAATAATTGGGCTGAACAATTTACAAATAAATAACATAAATTAATGTATTCATAGCTCTAGGATTTTCATAAAATAAACAATTCTGTCCTACGTTGAAAGTAGGATAGTGGATTCACAATTTTACACTTAGTGTGCGTCTCTCTGGGATTATAGAACTTGTTGGAAAAGATGGGATTTGAATGAGATAAGGGAAGAAGCATGACGAATATAATTGGGTAGGGAATTCCGGGAGAGATGCAGAGCGGATATAAAAGGAATTATCGTATGATTTGGTTCTATTGGTAGGAATGTAAAGGTCAGAATGGCGTGGTATAGTTTCAAGTAAGTGAGGATACTGTGAATGTATGGATGATGTTGAGATTTAATGACTTGCCAGAGGTATGTTCCGAGAAAATATTGTCTACGTATGGAAGGTAGGAGCCTCTTCAATTCGTTGTATAAATGGGTTACTGGCGACCTCCTGAAGGTAACGAAGAAAAATGTAATAAACATATTCATAATCGGCTTGAAATTTAAAATAATTATTAAAAATAATCCAGTATATGCTAGATCCAGGCTCCAATGACTACAATCCGCGAAACATTAAATATTGTAAGGTAACTATTTTCTATCAAATACTACACGAAATTTAATTGAAGTTTGCAATATGAGCGTGATTTGTGAAACAAGCCAAGACTTACCAAATATATGTAATAAAGTTAATTTATAACAATAATTCAATGACATCTCGCAGACCCCTTAGACATTGTCTGCGGTCCTCTAGTTGGGAACCCCAGCTCTAAATTATTGTGAAAAGTAAATCAAAATCCATCGCGTGGTTTAGAAGGAGTTCGTGGGACCAAGAATCCTTATCATTTTATATAGAGAGAAGTGATAAAGATAATAAAAATCAGTAAAACATATTTAAAAAAAAAGAAGAAGAATTTGAGGAATTATTCCAGGAAAATATATTAGTTTAAATAGATATCTCAAGACCTGAGGCATTCGCCTTCTTTATCGGCAAAAGTAATTTGAGCTTCAAGTTTAAATTAACATACCGACCTTTTCCAATTTACTGGCAGAAAACTTGGGATGCTTCGAATTTCCTCTATTTCGGCGGTCTTCATTTTCTGGTCAAGTCGCTGGAAAAAAAGAGGTAGATTCCCCCTCCCTATCAGGGAAATCTGAATATAGAGGGAGAGGGGGAGCATGCAAGAATGCAAAGAATGTACGGCCCTTTTCTCCACCTTTCATCAGTTTAGGGGAGGAGGTGGATAATATGAGGTGGGGATAATCACCACCATTTCTTATTTTATAAGACCTGGGTGTGTATTGACAAATGTCAGTTTGATTAGAATATAAACAAATTCTATGATATTTCGTTTCAATAATTAAAAAACTGGTAAAGGCAATACAAGACTTTCACTTACCTCCGTGTTTTAAAATCAATTTAAGAAAAATTAAATAAAGTGCTAGTTAAAGAATTTTCAAGAATTATATTCATTTTCGTTAGAAACATATGTTTTAGATCAGATATAAACTTATTTTGTCCAATAAACACTTAAATGTATGCCATATTCGTCACTTTTTATTACCTTCCACAACTTCGAATCTTTTTTTTATTTTTTTTTTTTTTTATTGAGATATATTACAATTTGTTACAAAATGAACAATAATAATATTGATAAGAGACCACATTCATACTATATATACAGAAAATAATAGTAATGGTCAAATTTCATAAAATATAACATAAATTCAAATATATACAATAAAATAATAATAATAAATAAAAAACAAAACAAATCGAAACATAAACCTATTATTGAGATAAATAAAAGTTGGCAAATAAATAAACAGATTACACACAATCATAACTATATACAATATATACAATTGCTAAAGGGACCCCAGCAACGCCTGACAAAAGATCCAAGAGATCCCAGCACCTCTATCTCAGCCGCATCACTGGTCTGAGCCAGTGGAGGCTGAGTTAGGGCGCTGTAGCCACAAACATACCGTACATGAGTGGAGGATCTGACCATTGTCAGAACTCCAGTTTAAATGTTTACAATAGGTCTCGTGGCCACTGCCGTTTCAATCTTCGAGGAGGATTGTAGGGATGGGTGGTGCTGGATAGGGATTGTGCTAGAGGGTTAGGATGATGACTAAGGTTCTGATGAAATTTGGAAAATTTGGATGGTACCAGGTCTAAAACAAACGGAATATTAAGGTCATGGTGTAGGGTACAGTTGGTAACGTAATAAGGAGCATTAACTATTGTTCGGAGGACTTTGGATTGGAAGGATTGGATGCGTTTGATGTTAGAATGTTTAGCTGTCCCCCACAGTTCAAGTCCGTAGGTCCATATAGGTTTCAGTACTGTCTTGTATATTAGTAATTTGTTGTCAACTGTAAGATGAGATTTTCTGTTTAGTAGTCTGTATAACTGGCCGAATCTGCGGTTAGTTCTTTTCTTTTTAGTCTTGTATGTGGGTTCCACGTCAGTCTTTTGTCTCGTAAAAGGCCGAGATACCGGACTGTGTCTGAGGAAGGAAGCGGTATGGAATTGAAATTAACCGTTGGACAGGATTTGCGTCGAAGGGTGAATGTGACGTGAGTGCATTTGCTTTCGTTCACCTTAATGCGCCAAGCATTGCACCAGTCTTCGACAAGGGAAAGGTGCTTTTGGAGACTTAACGATGCTGCTTCAGGATCGGAATTGGATGACAAAATGGCGGTATCATCAGCATATGTTGCCAGAAAGGTATCGGGATCGGTAGGGATATCGGCGGTGTAGAGGATGTAGAGGACGGGTCCTAAGACGCTGCCTGAGGAACACCGGCCTCAACAGTATAATGTTTGGAAAATTCGGAACCACTGCGAACTCGGAAGGAGCGGTTTGATAAATAGGATCGGAGGATTAGGTATAAGGATTGAGGTAAATGGGTTTTGAGCTTAAAGAGCAGTCCCGGGTGCCACACCCGGTCAAAAGCTTGAGCTATGTCCAGAAAGGCACCCGAACAATACTCCTTGCACTCAAGGGCGGAGGAAATGTGGTCTACAACTCGGAGGCCTTGGTGAACCGTGGAATGTTGAGGACGAAATCCAAACTGATGTGAAGGAAAATTGTGAAATTTGGCTAGGATTCGTTTTAATAGGAGTTTTTCGAAGATTTTAGAGAGGATCGGGAGCAGGCTAATAGGTCTGTAAGATGAAGTGCTGTGGGAAGGTTTGCCTGGTTTTAGGAAAAGGATGATAGTTGAATGTTTCCATATGAGAGGGAAATAGGTAGTGCGTAGGATACAGTTATAGAGATATACAAGAAATGTAATGGCTTTGGGAGGAAGTTGTCTTATGATCTGAGGAGTAAGGAGGTCGTATCCTGGGGATTTACGGAGAGGAAGCTTTTTAAGAAGATATTTAACCTCAGATGGATTTACTGCTTTAAGTGGTAAGGATAGTGGTATTGGTGACATAAGGAACTCTTCAACTGTTGCAGTATGGGTTGGATTGAGCTCAGGATGAGGAGTGAAAACTTTGGAAAGGTGCTGTGCGAATTCCTCGGCTTTATCCTTGTCGGAAGCAGCCCAGGAACTATCACAGCGCCGGAGAGGGTGGGAAATGGTGTGGGACTTTAGAATTCTCTTCGTGACATTCCATAGGGAATTGTCACGAGTCGAGAGAGAGGAGAGGTAGGAATTGTAGGATTGGGAACGGAATATCGCCAACTCCCGCTTTAATTTTCTACAAAGAAAGTTGTAAGTGCGGCGATCTTCTGGGTGGCGGGTGCGTTGCCATAATGATCTGGCTCGGCGTTTGGTGTTGATGAGGTCCTTCAGGTGTTGTGGTAAATGGCTTTTGTTAGGAATTCTTTGGGATTGTTTGGGAGAGGAGGCAGTCCAGGCGCTTGTTGAATCGTGGTTGTAAAGGTAATATACGGCATCATCAAGGTCAGTTTGGGTTTTGAGAGGTACTCTGAGGTCAATACCATTGGTGAGGATTTCGCGGAAGAGGTTCCAGTTGACAGGGCCTCTAATGAATGACGGTGGGAAAGGTTTCGGAATAGGAGTTATGGATACATTTAGGATTAATGGACTATGATCAGAGGATAGTTCATCAAGGCGAGTTACGGAATAGTTCAGGGAGCCTAATCTGCTGTGGATGAAGAAGTCGAGGATGTCAGGATTACGGTTAGGATCTGTTGGCCAGTAGGTAGGAGAATCGGGAGGTAGGAGATGAAAGCGTCGGGTGATGAGTGCAGACTGCAACGTCCGTCCACGAGAATTGGTGGTTCTAGAACCCCACTGTTGATTCTTTGCGTTTAAGTCGGCACCCAAAATGAAGTGATTTCCCAAGGAGTTGAGTAAGGATCCAAATTGGGCAGAGGAAATGGGATGTTTAGGAGGGCAGTATGCTGATGCGATGATAAGCGGAAAGGAAAAGGTTTTGATTAGAATGGAAGTTGCTTGTAGGTAATCGTGGGCGGGAAGTGGGTGTAAGTGATGGGAGAGGGATCGGCGGACAATGACAGCAGTACCGGCATGGGCTTTGCGTCTGGATGGTCTGTCCGGTATGTTATGTATTCTGGTATTTTGAAGTACTCTTTAGTGGTTAGTCTAGTTTCAGTAATGAGTGCAACATCAACGTTTTTGTCTTGCAGTACGGCTGTTAGTTCGTCAGTGTGAGTTCTAACACCATTTGCGTTCCAAAGGAGAATGGATAAGGAATTAGGTGAGGTCATTTATGGTTTTTGTAAGGCAGGAATGAGATTTGATACAAGGTTCGTAAGGAGTGATATTAGAGGCATAACAAGGGATTTCATTTCGGAGATAAAGGATGTCATCAAACTGGTAAGGTCTGTGGCGTTTGAAGAAGGAGGAATATGAGAGATTTGTGGTGGATTAGGATTCTTAGGATTGGTTACATTTTGAGAAAGAGGTATATGTGGAATGGATTGAGGTATATTTATTAGTTCCGGCAGGGCCACGGCTTCGGTACTTTGATTCCCACTCCAAGTAGGTGGGCAAATGATACATTGGCATCAATAAGTTTTGAGGGTTCTCTTCTGGTGCTTGCATGTCTTGTTTTTTCATCCAGTACTTGAGGTTTTTGAAACCTGGTCCTGAGTTCCTTATAGATTTGGCATCCTTTATAGTTGGCCGGGTGGTCCTTGAGGCAGTGAGCACATACAGCTGGTGTTGATTTTGGTTTTGTACACTCCACAGACTTGTGCTGTTCACCGCATTTCACGCATCGAGGTATGTGATGACAATAACTTTTAGTATGACCATATGCTTGACAATTATGGCACTGAATTATCTCTCTCTTTGTGTAAGGTTTTTCAACTCTTACACTGGAATAGTACAATCTATTGAGGTCATAGATTTTTTCAACTCCTTCAGCTGGTTCCAAATCCACAAAAAAGAGAGGTAGAGGAATTTTATCCTTTAGGACGTTAGTGACTTGCCGCACTTTATAGCCCATCTCCGTTAGTTCTTCTTTAATAGCTTCAACTGGTGTCGAGGGGTGTAAGTTTCTGATTACAACCCTTAAAGCTCTCTCTTGGCGTAGCTGATAGGTATGGAAATCTGCTTTGGTTTCAGTTAGGTATTTCACTATTTTTCTATATGTCTCGGCAGCAGTAGGAGATATTTTGGTATCATTGATTCTACTCATACAGTAGTAGCTGGTAGATTCGGTAATTTTGTTCAATTGCGCACACAACAACTGGAAATTTCTAATATTTTTGACAAATATTGGAGGAGGCCGTGGTTCACTAGGTATAGGAGTAGATTCCATGTTTTCTTTTTCATTATGTAAAATCTGAAAAGGATTTGGGGTGAAAAACGGCGATTCGTCAGTCATCCCTTGTGACGATGTGCCAGGTTGTGGTTCAGATTCTGAATTAATACCGGAAGGGGTTGCTTGTAGATTTAATCTTTTATTAGTATCACGGCGGGGTCTTTGTTTTGTAGGTGACGGGATTGAACCAATAGATCTAGATCTTTTAGTTGAAGCTTTGGAGGACATTACTTGATGATAATATCGCATTTCATGTATAGAAAGTAATTAAATAATAACCAGATGTGGGAAAAAAACAATAACTTAAAAAAAGTTAAGCAAGACCAGCCTTGCCGGACTATTGGCAATCAGCTGATATGAAGAGGTGACTCAGCATTCACTTTACACTGTAAATTATATCACAACTTACCGCTGTTTGCTCCAATAATAATTGTTGTTGTTATCCTGAAGTCTGATGATGTTTTCAAGACTGTGCTGAAGTGAAATCCAACTGTAAAAGCAAGAAATCCGAGAGCCGACTTGTAATATGACTGCTATACTCACGCGCATGCGCAGAACTCAACTTCGAATCTAACATAGCATTTTTCTAAATTAGTTTCCTTTCCAACGGTATATTAGGGTTGAGGTGTTAGAATTGTAGCTCAAGCACTTAGTTATTAGCATAAGATATATTCATATATAAATATAAGGGAGCCCAATATGTTACAGCAACTTTTACACCAAAATGCTCTGACCTGAAGTGCTACTTTATACTAATCATTTTCACCTTTTTTCGATTTTCTCGAAAACGGCTCTAACGATTTTGATTAATCTTTCTATTTCGATATAAAATTTAATCGGCTGCCATATCATGTAGGTTATTTTCTGATTGAAATAGTCAAACAGGGCGTAGATGCCGAATTTTTGAAGTTTCTTCCCCTAAAGTACCTTTAATTTTATAGATTCAGAAAAACTGACCATATCATCTTATTAGAGTTGATAAAAAAACGGCTCAATATAAAAGTTAAACGAATCTAATAACCATCTATTGGAGAAAAGAGCAAATCTTTGTTTTTAAATATTATTTTTGTATTTTTGAACATAATAACAGTAACAAATGGCAGACGTATAATATACCATTGGAAAGCTAAGGATTTTAGAAAAAAATCTTATCTTGTATGCGAAGTTGCAAAAGATAATGTAAATTGACAAAAAGAGCATACATTTATTACTGATATGTATACCTAACAATTTGATATTGCTATGTTATTTAATATAAATCATATGTTTACAATGAAAAAAAAAATAAATTAACATTAATTTTTTTTTTTTTTTTTTAGGAGATCAGCTGATGCGCTCGATGATAACAGTCATACGTTACATCGTCTCTCAGATTTTTGCTTTTTTCAGTAGGAATTCGCTAGAATTCAGTCTGGAGAACATCACTAGACCTCAGGAATATTACGGCAGTGAATATTGGAGAAGTTTCGGTAAGCAAAGTTATAATTTACTTTGTACAATCACGAAAAAGTGAAAGAAGGGTCACTGATCAGCTGATTGCCGCTAGCTCGGCAAGCTCGGGCTTGCTTTTCTTTTAATTATCTTTCTTTTATCTTTAATTCTTATCTCATTATTTATTTATTATTATTATTTTATTAATCAATGAGATATTTTCATCAAGTCATGTCCTCAAAGTCTGCAAGTAAAAGATCTAGATCTGCAGGTTCTAACTCGTCTCCCACAAAACAGAGACCCCGCCGTGAACAAAATAAAAAAATGATTCCACCAGCGACCGCGTCAGCTACCTCATTAGGTTCTGAACCACAGCCCAGCACATCATCACAAGGAATAACTGATGAATCTCCGTTTTTTACACCGAATCCATTTCAGATCCTCCAAAATGAAAAAGAAACCATGGAATCTTCTCCTATACCCAGAGAACCACTACCTCCACCAATATTTGTTAAAAATATTAAAAATTTTAAACTGATGTGTGCGCATTTAAACAAAGTAACAGATCCTAATAGTTATTATTGTATAAGTAGAACCAATGATACTAAAATATCTCCGACTACTGCTGAAACCTACAGAAAGATTGTAAAATATCTGACTGAGACCAAAGCTGACTTTCATACTTATCAGCTGCGCCAAGAGAGAGCATTAAGGGTCGTAATCAGAAACCTACATTCCTCAACACCCGTTGAAGCAATCAAAGAAGAACTGACAGAATTAGGATTCCAAGTGAGGCAAGTCACCAACGTTCTAAAAGATAAAAGTCCACTTCCTCTATTCTTCGTGGACTTGGAACCATCAGCAGGAGTCGAAAAAATCTATGACCTCAGCAGACTGTACTATACCCGTGTAAAAGTTGAAAAACCTTACACAAAGAAAGAAATAGTCCAGTGCCATAACTGTCAGGCATATGGTCATACCAAAAGTTATTGCCATCACATACCACGCTGTGTGAAATGCGGTGAACAGCATAAAACAGAAGAATGTACAAGATCAAGATCAGCACCCGCTGTATGTGCTCTGTGCCTCAAGGACCACCCGGCTAACTACAAGGGATGTGAAATCTACAAGAAACTCAGAACCAGATACCAAAAACCTCAGGATCCGAATGAAACAGCTGTACCAACCAGAAGCAGAAGAGAACCATCAAAACTTGTAAATTCTAACGTGTCATTTGCCCACTTGCTTGGAGGTGGTAACCAGAATCATGAAGTCGAGGCACTGCCGGAACAACATTTTCCTCAACATTCTCAATCTATTGTACAAGAATCTATCCCTCAAAGTTTACCTAATCTTCAAAAAACTCCTCAACATCAAATTTCTCATATCCCTCCACCATCAAACGTCACAGATCTTACCAGTCTAATGACATCGTTCATCTCCGAAATCAAATCTCTTGTTATGCCGCTTATACCACTCCTTACAAATCTAGTATCGAATCTAATCCCTGCCTTGAAAAATCCTTAAATGACTTCACCTAACTCCTTATCCATTCTCCTTTGGAATGCGAATGGTGTTAGAAATCATACTGACGAACTGACAGCGTTGTTGCAAGACAAAACAATCGATGTTGCACTTTTAACTGAAACAAGACTAACGACTAAACAGTACTTCAAAATACCGCAATACATGACATACCGTACTGACCACCCAGACGGTAAAGCCCATGCCGGTTCTGCTATCATTGTCCACCAATCCCTCTCTCATCATTTACTCCCACTTCCCACCTATGATTTCCTACAAGCCACATCCATAGTAATCAAGACTTTTTCCTTTCCGGTAACCCTCACATCTGCATATTGCCCTCCTAAACATTCCATTTCCAATTCTGAATTTGTATCCTTCCTGGATTCCTTAGGAAATCGTTTCATTCTGGGTGCAGACTTAAACGCCAAGCATCAGCAGTGGGGTTCCAGAACCACGAATTCTCGGGGACGAAATTTGCTGTCTGCACTCAACTCCCGAAATTTTAATATCCTGCCTCCTGACTCCCCTACCTACTGGCCAACCGATCCTAACCGCAATCCTGACATCCTCGACTTCTTTATCCACAGCGGATTAGGCTCTCTCAACTTGTCTTTAACTCGCCTTGATGAACTATCCTCAGACCATAGTCCACTGATCCTAAAAGTATCTCTCACTCCAATTCCAAAACCCATTCCACCATCATTCATCCGAGGCCCTGTCAACTGGAACCTTTTCCGCCAAATCCTGACCGATAATATTGACCTCAGAGTAACCCTCAAAACCCAAGATGACCTAGATAATTCCGTCTATTCCTTTACCACCGCCATCCAACAAGCTGTCTGGACTGCTTCCTCTCCTAAACACTCCAATATAAATCCAGACCAAAATCATTTTCCACAACCTATTATAGACCTTATCCACACCAAACGCCGAGCAAGATCATTATGGCAGCGCACCCGACACCCAACAGATCGCCGCTCCTATAACTTCTATTGTAGACAATTGAAGAGGGAGTTGGCGAACTTCCGTTCCCAGTCCTTTAATTCCTACCTCTCCTCTCTATCAGCTCGTGATAATTCCCTGTGGAATGTCACGAAAAAGATCCTAAAATACCATCATGTTTCCCATCCTCTCCGACGTGGTGATGACTCCTGGGCTGCGTCTGATGAAGATAAAGCCGAGGAATTCGCCACACACCTCTCCAAAGTATTCACTCCTCACCCGGAATCCCACATCAATCACACCGCAAAAGTGCAAGACTTTCTTATGTCACCGATTCCACTTTCCCTACCTCCTAAAGCTATTAATCCCTCTGAGGTCAAATATCTTCTCCAAAAACTGACTCTCCGTAAATCTCCTGGACACGATCTCCTTACTCCCCAGATCCTCCGACAACTTCCGCAGAAAGCTATTATATTCCTTACTTATATTTATAACTGCATCCTCCGCACCACCTATTTTCCTCTGTTATGGAAACATTCCACCATCATCCTTTTTTTAAAACCAGGTAAACCTTCCAACAACACTTCATCCTACAGGCCTATTAGTCTACTCCCCATCCTCTCAAAAATCTTCGAAAGGCTTCTTCTTAAACGTATACTACCCATATTAGAATCTCAAAATCTTCCTTCCCATCAGTTTGGATTCCGTCCTCAGCATTCCACAGTTCAACAGGGGCTCCGAGTTGTAGACCATATTTCCTCAGCTCTTGAATGCAAAGAGTATTGTTCTGGTGCGTTTCTGGACATTGCGCAAGCTTTTGACCGGGTATGGCACACTGGATTACTCTTCAAGCTGAAAACCCATTTACCCCAGTCCCTATACCTCATTCTCCGATCCTATCTCTCGAACCGTTCCTTCCGAGTTTGCTGCGGTGAAGAATTTTCTAACCTTTATCCCGTTGAGGCCGGTGTTCCTCAAGGCAGCGTCTTGGGACCCATCCTCTACATCCTTTACACTGCTGATATTCCTACACATCCTGATACCTTTCTGGCAACTTTTGCAGACGACACCGCCATCCTATCATCCAGTTCCAATCCTGAAACAGCATCCTTAAACCTTCAGAGACACCTTTTCCTTATCGAACACTGGTGTAATAACTGGCGTGTAAAGGTGAACGAAGCCAAATGTAAACACATAACCTTTACTCTTAGACGAAAATCCTGTCCGCCAGTTTATTTCAACTCATTACCGATTCCTCTCTCAGATACAGTCCGGTATCTTGGCTTACTGTTAGACAAAAGATTGACTTGGAACCCACATACAAGACTTAAAAGACAAGAACTCAACCGACGATTCGGACAGTTATACCGACTACTCAACAGAAAATCTGAACTTACAGTTGAAAACAAATTATTAATCTACAAGACAATACTGAAGCCCATCTGGACCTACGGACTTGAACTGTGGGGGACAGCTAAACGTTCTAACATCAAACGCATTCAATCCTTTCAATCCAAAGTCCTCCGTACAATAGTAAATGCTCCTTATTATGTCTCCAATTATACCTTGCACCACGACCTTAATGTTCCATTTATTTCAGACCTAATTCCATCCAAATTTTCCAAATTCCACCAGAACCTCATTCATCATCCTAATCCTTTAGCTCAATCCCTATCCAGCTCCACTCATCCATACAACCCACCTAGAAGGTTGAAACGGCAGTGGCCTCGCGACCTTTTGTAAATATATTGGAGTTCTAGCACTGGCTAGATTCTCCACTCAATGTGATGTATGTATGAGTGTGTGTATGTGTATATAGGTATAAGTGAATTATTGACTTTTGTATTGATTCATTATTGTGTATATATTTTACTGTAATTTTATTTTGTGTAAATATTGTATGAATGTAGTATGTTTGATATCATTCAGCAATACTATTAATGTCCAAATTGGGACAGATTGTAAAATTTTCTCAATAAAAATTGTTATTACTAAAAAAAAAAAATTTTTTTTAAATTTAATTTAATTTAATAATTCTTGCATTAATTTTAACAGCCGAGGTAAGTGCAAGTCATATGTTGCCCGCTCCAGTTTTTTTTATTTTAAGAAGTTTAAAAAAGTCCAAAGCCCTTAGAACAACAGTCAATGCTCCCTATTATGTTACAAACAAGACCTTACATCATGACCTCAAGATCCATTATGTCCTTGATCTCATCCCATCCAAATTCTCAACCTTCCACCAGAAACTTACACTTCTTCCTAATCCCCTGACACAATCCATATCTAGTACCAACCATCCTTACAACCCTCCTCGTAGGTGGCCGAGAGATCTCTTATAAATACGCAACTGGAGTGCTGGCAATGGCCAACTTCTCCACTCATGCCTGAGAGTGTGCTGCTCTAGCGCCCTCACTCAGTCTCCACTGACTAGATTGGTGACGCGGCTGACTGAGAGGCGCTGGGATCTCCTGACATTGTACCTCTGCATCCATTTCTGGATGCAGAGGATCGATTCGGAGTTCCCAGTTGCAGTATGTAAATATTGTATATAGCTATGAATGTGACCAAGATTATAATTATTTTCTTTTATTTCATTTATTTTGTTTTGTTTTGTAATAAAAATAAATTTATTTATTTGTTAATGAGGTATTTTATTTTTTGTTTGTTTTACTTTGTACATATGGAATGAATGACTTATTTTATCTTTAATACTTATTGTCCAAGATAGTGGCAGATTGTATTATTTCTCTATAAAGCAAAATTATTTTATTAATAAAAAAAAAAGAAGAAGAAGAGTTTAAAGTTACCCAATTATCTTCACTTTCGTTTTAATGTAAACATATATGTTGAGTTGATATGAGGGAAAATATAGCATTGATAAATGTCCGGGGCGTTACAGAGAGTAAGTGAAGACCATACAACCTGGAAATGACGCAAAAGGATGGAGTTGTCTCATTTTCCACTACGCTTCTTCAAAATCCGTTTTCGGCTTTACCCTCCTAGATTTTCATGGTTCACTCAAAGTAACGTAAAACAGCCAGTGGTGCTGCAAGTATAATAGTTTAAAAATAAAGTCTAGCTATTCTTCAAAAAACATATCTCATACTTGATAAATGATAACTGTACCTGAATAATTATATGATTAAATTTGTAAGAAATCCTAATAATGTTTAATAAATACTTCGATAACTGGTTACAAATAAAATAATTGACTGTTATAATAAAAAAAAATAATTTTAGAATGTTATTCCCTTTATCTTAGAAAAGTAAGCTATAAAAAATAGCTGGCATAAAACTGTTTATTAGCTGCCAGAGTAATTTGATAATTGTATATACATTTTTAATTTTTTTTTTTAATCCACCATTTGAATAAAAGGTCCTCTAACGAATTGTGCCACCTCAGGTTGTTAATTAATCAGATTATCTCTACAGGATCCGATTAAATAAAATAATAAACCTAAGCAGCTTTTGAAAGAATTGAGGAAAACATTTATCTGTCTCCTAGGGAATATAATATTTAGATTTATAAGAAAAAAAACTAAGCTCTTTGTTTCCATTTTTTATTTAATTGATTCATAGAGGTATTAGAAAAAAAAAATACAAAATCGGTAAAAAGTAGTTATAACGACACACAGTGGAAAAAAATTACGATTGAGTTGCCAAACTTCTACAATTCTTCATCTAATCTAAAACTGTAACGAGAGTAATTTTTTCACAATCAATAATAAAGGACATCACATACTCACAAATGAAAATAGGATTTTTAGTTTATCTTGATCACATCAACAGTTGTAGAATTTTGGCCCCTAGATAGATAGATAAATAAAAAAGTTTTATTAACATATGCACAAGATACAAGGATTTGCTAATTATCTTTGTAATGATTTCAACAATTTAATTTTGGTCAGACCCTTTTTGAACATGTAGTAGAAGGTAGTAAATAGTAGGAAGATTATACACAAAAAAACTGCTCAAAATAAAAAAAAAGAAGTAACGAATACTAATAATAAAAATAAATAAACAATAATAAGAAAGTAAAATGATTAAGTTGACAAAAGTGAAAAAGAACAACTACGAAAGTAAATATTAAAATAGACTGAAATAAAGTAATAATTATTTCAAGTATAATAATAAGTATTTGTACTAATTGCAATTTTAGATAATAAAATGCTAACACTAAGTTGGTAAATCAAAACGAGTAAACTTATATAATAATAATTCTTTATTAATTCTGGGACGAGTCCCTTTAGAACAATACACCAGGAAATAAAAAGTGGACTTAAGACTGTAGTCTTAAAGTATTACAATTGAAACCAATAAAACTAAACTAACAACATGAACAAATAAGATAAACATAAAAGATAGATTCTAATAAAAATGCACTAACAAGAAAAATAAATGTATGTTAACATAAGAACAAAAAAAAAAAAAAAAAAGATATAATGAAAAAATATAGTAAGATTTAAAAATAGAAAAAAATATGTATTTACAACTATAAAATAAAATAAAAAAAGAAAAGAAATTACAATTCTTCAATGGATGTTAACATAAGAACAAAAAAAAAGATATAAATAAAAAAAATATAGTAAGATTTAAAAGAAAAAAATAATATATGTATATATATATATATATATATATATATAATATATATATATATATTATATATATATATATATATATAATTACTGACACACACGCATATACACATGCATCATTTTTTAAATAAAATATAAAAAATAAAATAAATTATAATTCTTTAATACATATACATAGGAACAAAAAAGATATATATATAATATATATATATATATATATATATATATATATAATTTTAAAATAAACAAAAAAATAAATAAAAGAAATTACAATTCTTCTGAGTGTTTGTAAAATAATAAATAGTTTAATCTCACATCTTTGAACAGATTAAATGAAACTATTAAATAATATTTGCTGTTATTATACCCGAGTAAATTGAATAAATAAATAAACATCTCTGTCTGCTTTATCTGTTGAACTCCTCTGAAATTAGCATCTACATGGGCTTATTTGGGAATTGTATTGATAGGAAATGGCTAAATAAATGGGATTTTAATGTTCATAGAGAATATGTACATATATGCGTCTAATATTATTCAAGTTAGATTTATTAATAATCTCTGAAAAAGGTATAATAAATATTTTGAATTTAACAATAAATCTTTTGTCATTTTATGTATTTCGCGCTTAAGAGAGTGTTTATTTTTTCCCTTTAAATCGTGATTCTGATGATGACTACTTAAGATTGAAAATGCATTATAAATTAGTTCTTCTGGTCAGCCGATTTTAATGTAAAACTTGCTGCAACGTCTCCGGCATATGTGATTCTGAAATATGAAATTTGAGTTTTATATCACTCATCGTTTTCGAGCTAGACTTACCACACACACAGACAGGTATTTTTGCTGGACTTGGTCATTTGGACTTAGGGTCCCTAAAAAGTGTATTCCATCGAAAACTCAATCCATCAGGCATTAAATAAATTCCAAAATAGGGTAGCACGTATGACGAAAGACTTATTGAAGTAGGCGGATTCGGAAGAAGGTATGTTCAAGTTTTTGGGTTGGGATCTTATGTTTACTGATTGGACAGAGGAGTTTGTGGTGAGCATATCGAGTATATAATGAGGTTTTTTTTTTTTTGTTTTACTAGGAACGGAAAATCCAGAAACCAAGGAGGTATTGCTGACAGAAAGAAAGGGTAGAGCCACTTCAGCTCGGTGTACCTACCTACTAGTAGCATGGGAGCGTCTGAAAATGCCACATATGAATCTAATGAAACAATTCATTAGTCACTTAAGTCTCATGGAGTCAATGGAAAGATAAATTCACCTCCTTTTATCCAACGGTGAAATCATCAGATCCCCATCGTACTAATGTGTTATTGACATGAAACGCAAATTTATTTTATTCTAAGACGAATAGTACCCTAGAAATAATAATAAATGTAAAAATTTATTTAATATTTAATGTTTATATAAAAAACATTTATCTTGTCCATGCAAGTGCAACGTCAGGTTTTCATCTATAACTTAGTTAGTTGATACCAAACATTATTGTAGTTTGAAAGAGATTAATGATGACTTTACGAATAGAGAGGGGCAAGGAGTTTCAAAACAGGTAGCTCAAACGAACAACAGATTTTTTGAAGGGGTTGGATCTGTGAAAAGGATATATATATATATATATATATATATATATATATATATATATATATATATATATAATATATATATAATATATTGTAATTTAATTTTTCCAGAAACAATTTTTATTGAGTAATATTACAATCTGTCCTAATTAAGACATTTTTAATAGTTATTAAGTACAACTATAACTCTTGTAATAAAATTAATTGATTTCTTTACATATATATATTTCTTTTTTTTTATGTCTCAATATAGACGTTCTCTAGCTCAATAATTTATATATTGCTCTAATTAAGGTTATTGTAATTGTATTTCTTTTGTACCTTTTTAGTACTGATGATGACCCACAAGGGGTTTCGATACGTTGGAAAACAATAAATAGCTGAAACTATTTAGGTGTTTCATTTATTGACCACCACACGGACTAAGTCCTTCCAGTAATTCTCAAATGGTCAACTAATTATATCCACTATATGTGTACACCTGAGTTAAAATGCCTGATATATCTTAAATCGAACGAAAATTGCAGACTTTTGTCCTGAAAAAGTGCGTTTCGAACCACTGTGCGCTCTTATAAAAACGGAAAAGACCGACACGAAACAAATATTGCCGAAGGAAAGAAGGGTAGAGCAACTTTAACTAGGTAAACTTACTGGAGACATGGGAGCGTCTCGGAATTGAATATTGAAATAGTTCATTAGTCTCTGAAGTTTCATCTCAAAGTTATCAGGCGACCCGCAATACACGTGGCAACCACAGTCGAGTCGGGAAAATGTGAGAAAGCGAGAAGCTGACGGGTTTCACGAATATCTTTCATATATATATATATATATGTGTTTGGTCTAACCGTCATTATGAAAAATGATTGGGACTCGACCAAGTGGCAGCTAGAAGTGGACTGTATTGAATGATTGGAAAGAAAAACTATTGGGATTAAATATTGGTGTATTTTGAACAATTCGGAAAGGTTATGTATTAAGATTTAGGTGGACTACCTAATTACTTCTTGGTATGGTGTTTCTCTCATTTATCTCTTCATTTCCCTCGCCTTTCATCCAGCCTAGGGTGACCTTTTCTTCTTCTACTCCATTCTTATTGGAACGTACTAAGAATAGAAGAAAGAGATGGTGTGTAGCGTGCACGCTTCTGCTGTACTTTTTAGCTTCTCTTCTTACCATATGTTTTGTAACAAAATATGGCCGCTTGTGGCACATTATTAAATTGAGCGTACATTTTACGCGAACAATATGTTATATATATATATATATATATTATATATATATATATATATATATATATATAATATTCAGGGATAGAATCACAAAATCTCAGGAAATGTTTTAGATTTATTTTTATTTAATTATTTATTGAATAAGGGATAATACAATATGGTAATCTCTAAGGCAATAGATATTCTCAGAAACAATACAATATACATATATACGAAACAAAATCACTAAAAATATATATAAAAGTCACTCATACTTATATAAAATTCTCAAGCATACAGCACGTGAGTGGAGAAGCTAGCCAATGCTAGAACTCCAATATACATGTTACAAGAGGTCTTGAGGCCACTGCCGTATCAACCTTCTAGGAGGATGGTAAGGATGTGTGGAGCTGGATAAGGATTGAGCTAGGGGATTAGGGTGATGGATAAGGTTCTGATGGAATTTAGAGAATTTTGAAGGTATAAGGTCTAAAATAAATGGAATATTCAGGTCGCGGTGTAAGTTATGGTTGAATACATAATAAGGAGCATTAACTATTGTTCGGAGGACTTTGGATTGGAAGAATTGAATACGTTTGATGTTTGGCTGTCCCCTAAAGTTCAAGTCCGTAGGTCCGGATAGTTTTCAGTACTGCCTTGTATATTAGCAGTTTGTTTTCGATAGATAGTTTAGAATTTCTGTTCAGTAGTCTGTATAATTGGCCAAATCGTCGATTAATTTCTTGTCGTTTAAGTCTAGTATACGGGTTCCAAGTTTGTCTTTCGAATAAATATTCTAGTTATACGAAACCATCTGTACTATATGTACAAAGTAAAGAGAAATACAATAATTTAGTACTAATTAAAATAAAAAAAAAGGAATGGAAAATTAAATAAATGAAACAAAAAATAAATAAATAACCTTGACTACGTTCATAACTCTAAACAATATTTACACACTGCCTCTGAGAATACCCAATTAAACACCACTTAATAATAGATGTCAAGACAAAATGCCAGGAGATCTGATTTTTTTTTTTTATTATTTATTGCATTATGTTAAGTCATACACCGTAAATACATAATGATGTACCAAAAGTCGGCCATTAATTGATGAAAGAAAAAATAAATAATAGCAATACAATATTTAAAAAAAAAAAAATTATTCCGACAGTAAAATATGTTTATCATAGTAGATATAATTAGTTGATCGTTTGTGAATTACTGGAAGGTCTTAATCCGGGTGGTGGTCAATAAATGAAACAACTAAATAGTTTCAACTATTTATTGCTTGCCAACGTATCGAACCCTATCGTGGGTCATCATCAGGGTAAAAAGATACAAAGGAAATACAAATACAATATTATATAGACTATTGAGCTAGATAATATCGATATTGAAACAAAAAAAGAAATAAATATGTAAAGAAATCAATTAATTATATTACAATGTTGTACTTAATCACTATTAAAAAAGGCCTAATTAGGACAGATTGTAATATTACTTAGTAAAAATTGTTTCTGGAAAAATTAATTTACAATGGGTATGGTATAATAATGTAAGGACTATATAGAATCATTATTATATATAGCCAATGTAATTTTATTAATCTATTTCTTTAGATATATATATTTATTTTTTTACATTGACTTACTATATATAGTAAGGGAAAGTATTGCGATCGTGAAAGTTTTCGAATTCCAGTTTTCAACGAAAATACACGTTTTAGGGTCCCCTGAGTCCGAATAACCAAGTCATGAAAAAAGGTTTGTGTGTGTGGTAAGTCCCGGGCAAAAACGACAAGACCTATGAAACTGGAATTTCATATTTAAGACAACTATACGCCCAAGATGTTACAAAATCTTTTTCATTAAAATCAGCTGACCGGAAGATGTACTTTATACCACGCATTTTGCACTTTTTTACGATTTTCTCAAACGGCTCTAACGATTTTAATTAAACTCTCTATATCGATGTAAAATTTAATTGGCTTTAATATCATGTAGGTTTCATTCTAATGGAAATAATATTACAGGGCTTAAATAGCGATGTTTTAAATTTTCTTCCTCTAAAGTACCTTTTATTCTGTAGATGCTATAAACGTAACTATATTATCTTATTATCATTGGTAATTAATAGCTAAATATGCATGTTGAGTAAATTTGATAAACAACTAAAGGAGAAAACTGAAAAAATATTTTTTTAATGCAATTTTTTTTTTTTTTTTTTAAGAGAAGAGTCATATACAAGTTTTATATACCGTTGGAAAGCCAAAGATTTAAAAAAAAAATATTATCTTATACACAAGCTTGTAAAAGTTAATAAAGAGTCGATAAATTATATAAGATTAAAAGCCGATAAAGCTAACTGATTTGTTTAGATAATAATATAATAGATTTTTTAATAAAACACATGTCTCTATAGAAATTCAATTTAATTAATTATTTAATGGTTTCATTCATTTTTATCTCTAACTGAAAATTCTTTAATCGATTTTAAGAACGGAGGTAAGTGAAAGTCGTGTGTTCCCCGCACCAGATTTTTTATGTTTCAATATCGACATTCTCTAGCTCAGTAGTTAATATAATATTGTATTTAATGTTATTGTAATTGTATTTATTAAATATCTTTTTAGCCCTGATGATGACCTACAATGGGTTGAAACTATTTAGTTGTTTCATTTACTGACCGCCAACCGGACTATTTCCTTCCAGCAAAATATTTTTAGTTCGTTTATGGATACACTTATATTTCTTATATGATAATTGGTGTTAATTATATATTTAAAAAATAATTGCTTACTAAGTTTGCTAAAATATTCAATAATAGGAGGCACACCCGATTCTAAATGCAAGGTTTTTATTTTATTACTGTATGGATAATTTCCACTGATTCTTAAACATTCATTTTAGAGTATCTGCAATTTTTGATAATTTGATTAACACAGCTGATATTGAGCATGAGTAAGTAAGAGTTAAACCTAGAAAAGATAACAAAAAATTATTTGTAACATTTAATTTAGATTGTTAAAATATGAATAATTTGTGTGCTGAGTATAAGTTATCCATGACTAGTCCCAGATATTTTATGTCATTTGAATAAGCTATTTTTCTTACTGATAGGATATAACAGGATAGAAAAATGTCTTAAAACGAGAGTAAATATTTGAATAAAAATGTTTTAATTTTATTATGTTATTTTATTACATATCGTTTTCTGTGAAAACAGACATTTCACATCAAACGATCCAATATTTAGTAGCTATGGTAAGCTATAAAATATTCAATTTTCATATCTACGACTACTTTTGGAAAGATTGTGACATTAAATCAGAGAGCATAAAATAAAAGGGTGGGAGGAATTAAGAGTGGGCTAAAAGTTTAGCGTAGGGCATTATATTAATTTCCCGATATCCCTTTATCAGGAAATGATATCTCTTTGTCCCTTTAATAGTCGGCCCTTTGCAATATAATGCCCTAATGTGTAATTTAGATAGTGCCTTTATATTCCATTGTTCCATTTAATAAACACCCATAGATTTAGTCAATATTATATTCGATAAATTATCGTCAGAGGCCTATTTATTAACGGGTTTAATAATATTTGATTTATAAAACCATATGCGTTTCTTACAGATGGAGTCACCTGTGGTGTAGGGGCTAGCATTATAGCCTTGTATACCGTTTTCCGGATTTTAACCTGGCGAGAGGTCCTAGATTTTTTTTAATGAAAGCAACAAATCCTAAGCTATACCGTCCTTCGGAGGAAACGTAAAAAGGTGGTTCTGAGCCTGTACTCATCCTAATTAAAACTGGATAAGCGAAATATAGAACTCCCATTGTAGCTTCTTACGACTAAACACAGCAGAATAAAAATAACGTTATATTAATAAACAAACAAAAAAATATATCTCAAGGTTAGTAACAAAAAAAATATTAATAAATATGAAATATCAAAGAATGCGGTAAGAAACTGGAGGAAAAAACAGCAGGCATTTTTTTACACGTTAATGTTTGTTCTACAACTAAGAATACTGATATAGATGTATGATGTAATAAAGCTGAATAGTTTAGGAAAAATGTTTTTTTTTTTATACAAAGTTGAATTAAGTGCTTGTTGTTTTTAAGAATTGAAACAATAATATCTGTAAATATTCTTAGTGTAATTTTATTTTTTTGTTCTTGTTTTTTTACCTGTACCACTATAATCCATGAAGAGTTTTGGGTTCAGTACATATAGAGATTCGTACCCGTTTCTAGGCCAACGGCCGTGCAATGAGGTGATTCCCCCGAGATCACGCTCAGCCGCCAGGTTTTTCCCCCATTTTTGGATACCCACTTTATAGAGGCTGGGTGTACCATAGGAGGGTCTCCATACCCTAGGATCGACCGCCGGCTGAAATAGTTGAATAAATAATATTCCGCCACAGCCGGGATTCGAACCCAGAACCCGGAGCACAGAAGACTAGCGCTCTACCCACTAGACCACGCCACTTCCTTATGTTCTTGTGCTTTTATTTTGAATTCATGTGTGCAATCGCGACAGGCTTTTGTTTTAATGAGAGATAATCTTTGCAGATTTAATTAGGATAGGGATCTTTAACGAGTAGCTGACATCGCACAGGCTCAGGACCACCTTTTAGCGTTCCTTCAGTCGGAGAGCATATCTAAGGATTTCTTACTCATATCAAAAAAATCTAGGGCCTCCTGCCAAGTTTGAACACTTTGCCTGGTACAGAAGGCTGCTATGCTAGCAATCCTATCTATGGGAAATGGAATTAGAAAAATTCCTTATTTTTAAAATTCGTTATCCAGGCAAACGATTCACTTGGAATCCTCACACTAGACTGAAACGTCAAGTAACTGCTCGCAGGTACCAATTACATGAAGATTTATTTGATAAACGTTCACACCTTACCACATACTGCATAAAAAAATATATATAGTACCATAATCAGGCCTATATGGATATATGAGATTCCACCTAACAATGAAATTCCCCCCGCATAGAGTCCTTGCAATTTAAAACCCAGCGAAAAATTCTAAAAATTCCTTATTTTTTCACCAATAAAACAGCTGGGTAGTTTCTTCACAAGACTTATTTGTGCCTATATTTCTTGTTTTTCTTATTAACTAGTTGTTGTTGTTGTTGTTGGTTCTGAGGCGTCAAACCCGAGGGTCATCAACGCCTTTATTTCGTTTGTTTATTCTATTCAACTTCTTCAAGCTGTATCAGGTCTTATTTCTGATCTGTTTTAATATGACTGCTAAAAAGGGCAATTAACTAGTATTATTTTATTGTACACAGTAGTAAATATCATTAAAATATACATAAAACAAATTAAGCGAAATCTCTTTGATTATATTTTAAACTACTCCTCATCAGAGTAGGGAGTTCTGGGATGTGTTTTGCTTTGAAAAAATCATGAAAGAACCTTTTCTTTTTTTTTTTTTTTTTTTTTTTTTTTTATACAGAAGTAAAATGAGAAAGGAGATACCAGGAGGAACAAACTGGGCAAAGGTCAGTGTTGTTACTTAGAAGGAAAAGAGTGAGTGTTGAAATTGATCATTCTTTTAATCTCAGGGAATGCTTAGGAGCGTTCTTCAAATACGTAAAGCTACTTAGAAACAGTTGGTCCTCTCCCCTCTAAGGAGATTTAACAAACTTAGAGTCTCTACTTCAATAGGACGTGGCTCTGTATTGTCACCATTTACTTTGGCGAATATACGAGCACATACACCAGACCTATATCTGGAAATAGGGATTTTAATTTATTATTTTTTACTTTGACTAACAAAGATGGCATTGTATGACTCAATGGTCTCCTCAGTTCTCCTGTACGCATCTGAAGTTTGGAGACTGTGATATCTCCATGCCATCGAAATTTTTCGAATGAAATTTATTAGATATCCCGACCCATTCTAACAATTTCCTTTCTACTTATGCTGATGACACCTACGTGTTATCAGTTCATAATGATCCCTTTATCATTATGATAACACGCTTATATATAATCCATTTGTCATCTCACACTCTTCAAGCGAACATCAAAGACTTAGAAGTATGGTGTCAGAACTGGAGAATAAAAATGAATTCCAACAAATAACATCAAAAGAACGTTTACCCTTCGTCGTAAACCTATAACTTCCTGCCCTACAATATCCTTTAATAACACTTAAACTAGTCACACAACTAGTCCATGTTGAACAGATCAAATATCCAGGACTCCATCTGGACAAACGTCTTACTTGGAATCTGCACACAAGACTGAAATGACAGGAAACTGCCCGCCGCTTTCGTTTAATTCAACACTTACTAGACAAAGGCTCTAAACTTCCACTTTACAACAAAAGGCTCATCTATATCAGTATCATAAGGATTATCTGGACGTACGGAGTTGAGTTATGGGGCTCTACTAAACTATCAAACTCTTCCCTATATTCAATCCTTACAATTCGAAATCCTTCGAAAAATCCTCAATGCTCCTTACTTTTTCACCAACAAACTCATCTAAAAAGATCTTAATGTCCCATATGTTGCTGATTTGGCCGTACGAGGTATCAATCATTCCATGACAAACTCCACTCCCACTTTGACCCACTAGTTTCAATCCTTGCTACCTATAACTCGGGGTTTTTCACTATAATGTCTTACAAGTAATTGTTAATAAATTAAATGTTCTTCTTGACGTAATCTTCATCCAGTTTGACTGCTCGTAGTAGGGTGTGATATTTAGGTCTATTGGGGTTTGTGTTATGTAACGTACAGCTCCATTCTGGGCTCTTTTAAGTCTATTTAATATTTTTCTGTGATATCCGTGTAGGTCATACTTACGTAATTCAGGTACGGCATAGCCACATTACTTATCAAGATTTTTCTAATCGGCATAGAAGGCTGAAAATTTAGTTTTCTGAGTCTATAGTGAGACTAGTAAATATAGTTAGACTCGAGACCAGTAGAAGTCCTCTAAGTTTAAAATTAATGACAAATATAATCAACTATTGGTCCAAACTGTCATTAATGCGAGAAAAGAGACTATCAAAACTGTGTTTCAACAGACTCAGAATGCTAGACGCAGTAAGGCTTGATGTAGAATACAACTGGGTCTCACAAGTTAATTTGATAGCCCACCAATGTGGAAGTAGATATGAATTCAATGCTGCACAAGAAAACGAAATATTGAAACATAAATGCGATATTATTTAAAAGATCCTAAACCACAACTTTTCAACTGACATTAATAGAGCAGAGAACTTAAATAGTGACCCCATGTACCGATTACTCAGCAGGCACAACCTACTTAAACTTGAAGCATGCCTAACATATAGGCTAAATTAATAAAAAAAAAAAAAAAAAGGTGCATCAGCCTACTCTTATTATAGTCAACTGTAAGATAAGATTTTCTGTTTAGTAGTCTGTATAACTGGCCGAATCTGCGGTTGAGTTCTTTTCTTTTTAGTCTTGTGTGTGGGTTCCACGTCAGTCTTTTGTCTAGTAAAAATCCAAGACACCGGACTGTGTCTGAGGAAGGAAGCGGTAGGGAATTAAAATAAACCGTTGGACAGGATTTGCGTCGAAGAGTGAATGTGACGTGTGAGCACTTGTTTTCGTTCACCTTAATACGCCAAGCGTTACACCAGGCTTGGACGAGGGAAATGTGCTTTTGTAAATTAAGCGATGCTGCTTCAGGATCGGAATCGGATGACAAAATGGCGATATCATCAGCAAATGTTGCCAGAAAGGTATCTGGATCAGTAGGGATATCGGCGGTGTAGAGGATGTAGAGGGCGGGTCCCAAGACGCTGCCTTAAGGAACACCAGCCTCAACAATATACATTATATTTTTATTGTAAAAATATGATTATGTAGCTGCCATATAAATAATATTATGGAAATAGTTTTTGAAACCATTTAAATCTCTGCTTATAATACGCTTCCATTTATTTTTAATAATTCTCATTATTTCAAGTTTAATATTATAAGTAATTAATATTATGTTAATAATTTTGTATTATCAAGTTTGTTTATTGTTTTGTTCACAAGTACTTGTTTTACTTTTGTTCATTGTTTTTTTTTTAATTTGAGCACTAGACTCAGGTTATGTTTTGTTTTATAAATGTATTTTATGTAATTATTTTGCAAAAGACTTTGTCTTCAAGCGAGCTGACAAAAACCAGTTTCTTTAATTTTTTACCATTGGGTACATTTGAGATCAAGTTGAAGAAAATATATATTGTTGAGGAACCTTCAATGAAAAAAAGTAGCAAAAATTGTACGTTTGTCAATCCAACATGACATAAATTGTTTTGTTTTTTTAAATTTAAAAAAAATGGTCTCACTTTTTCGCAAAAAATGTTTTTTTATTTTTTACCATAGGTTACATATGCGATAAAATTGAAAATATATTTATATATGTAATTGGAGGACACTCCAATAAAGTATGTTAGACCTGCGATTGTTATCATTTAGGTATCATCTAGAAGGAGTCCTGAATCTTAACTTATTAATAATTTTTCGGAAAACTAACGAGGATTAACAAAAAAAATAAAATAAAAAAACTGCATACTAACGTTCATCTATCCACTAAGCAACTCTGTAGGAACCAGCTACCCACTGCCCTCCGGACAGATCCCTACTAGTAAAAAGAGGCCATGCTTGAGAATTGTGCACATTGTAGAGAATTTTCAGCATTTGCAAATTATATTAAAATGATAATAATGCTTATCAGCTTGAGCGAAAATATGTGAGCTTGGAAGACAATAGACTCCAAAATAGGAAAATTATAGGAGGGTTGAATTGCTTAAATGGGGTTGTGTTGAATATAGAGCTAATATTTCGCATGGATTAGTGAGTATAATTTTACAACGTTTATGAAAATATTTTAAGGCATGCCTCAATAATAAATACATTGTACTCTTTGCAAAGCTTTTGATTTTTGTAAAAAATAATTATTGGACAGGATAATGTAGAGGTTTCTACTCATTTTCATCTCTGTATCATCCGTTTCCTGGTTCTATATTAACCACAGTGGTATGTAATTAATTCAATTTACCGTAATTGATTACATTCATATCATATGAGGAATCTCAGCAATTCTTCGATCAAACTGATTATATTGTACCATTATAATTTACCCGGAATTGCGACGGCAGTACTTCCTACCTTTATCAATCCTTTAGAACCAAAAAATCTTTGTATATTTGCAACATGTTCACCCTATGAACTCCACTCTATCAACACAAGACCCCAGTCCTTAAGCCTACCCATTCCCTCCCATAAAACTACTTACTTTAAGACATCCTTTGTAATTCGTGAATCTTTATTCTGGAATTCCTTACCGAAGTCCATTCGTACATCTCAATTAGGTTTGATACAAAAACCGACATTTCAGAAAACCGGTTTCGAATTTTTATAAGAAAAATATTTACGCGAATATTCTGTAATTCGAACAAAAAATTTTAACAGAAAATTTAGAGTGATTAAAAGCAGTTTTTGACTGAAATTATTCACTGTTCAATTTTATTGACAGTAAACATTTTTTTATTCTATTTAGTTGAACAAAGAAATAATAATTGACCAGGATTAAATAACTTTAAAAACAATTATTCGTAGTTCATTCATAATTTTCACTATAAGGATGTAAATATTTTTATAATAGTGAAACGAGTTATACAGCAAAGGGTTTAAATAAATAAAAACAATATATTTATATTCATAATAACCAGATTATTTTTTTTAAAAACAATGTTATTAAATACTGATGGATAACTGTGTATTATATAATGTGAATTATGTATTATATAATTATGAATTATAATCAAAGCCGAAAGAAAAGATTAAATAAATTGTATGCATAGATACTTATTAAAATCAATTTTAGTTTCAAAGACAATTAAGCAAAATATTAACTCCCATCACTCACCCTATATCCATAGTCTCCTTCAATTTAAATCTTCAGTCCACTCTCTTGAAACAAGATCACGCCATTCTGACCTGTTCCTACCCACAAAACTAAAACTTTTTACCGTTCCTTTATTATCCGCTTTACTACTCTCTGGAATTCTCTACCTACCCATATCCGCCATGCTGCTTCTCTATCCTCATTCAAATCCTAACTTTTTCAGTACATCTTATCATCAGACGCTTAATAATTATGATATTGCAATTCTAAGTATTGAATTTTTAATGAAGAAAATAAGTAAAAAACATTTTAACTGTATATGTTAAAATGTTATTTGCTATTCATAATGTATTTAAATGATGTATATAAAATATTAGAAAGTATTTCCTATGATCATACCCTTACCAAACTATTAACTCCCATCACTCACCCTATATCCATAGTCTCCTTCAATTTAAATCCTTAGTCCACTCTCTTGAAACAAGATCACGCCATTCTGACCTGTTCCTACCCACAAAACTAAAACTTTTTACCGTTCCTTTATTATCTGCTCTACTATCCTCTGGAATTCTCTACCTACCCATATCCGCCATGCTGCTTCTCTATCCTCATTCAAATCCTAACTTTTTCAGTACCTCTTATCATCAGACGCTTAATAATAATGATATTGCAATTCTAAGTATTGAATTTTTAATGAAGAAAATAAGTAAAAAACTTTTTAATTGTATATGTTGTTTGTCATTCATTTATTTTTCATTCTGTTTAACACCATAGTTTTCGGAAGATTTAATTTTTTATTAATTTTTGTTGTATAATATTTCTTATTTTAAATAATGACTTCGTTAATTTTGTCTGTTGACCAGACTTATTATATTATTTCATATTTCAATGTACAATCTGTTATTCTTAAGGGACCCAGTCCCAGAATACTTTTTTTCTATTCTATTCTGTTCTATAATATTATAAACTTTTTATAGATATTAGAGTAATTTCAAAAATGTACTTATCATTCTTAGGCGACTTGCTGACAAAGAATTTATTTTTCATTTATTCATTCGATACAGTTTAAATTTCAGTAAATTGAAAAATAAATTAAATTGAGAAGGTATTTTCACTAAAACATTTCATAATAAAAAAAATAAAAAGTCGCCTCCCGTCTGGAAAGAAAACTTTTACTGAGTTCATCTACACGCCTACTCTGCAATTCACCTCAGCTATGATGTTATAGCAACTCATTTTACTATCTCTAAAGGGAATGTTGGGCTATAGAGGCATCCTAACCGGCTTACAAGGCTTACAATCCAGCCTTTTTCTTTAATGTCGTTGAAGATGTTTTGTTGGAAGAATGAGCTGGGGCATTCCGACTTCCATTGGAGAGGCAATAGCTACCCCATCCAACCCTCGGTATAACCCTATCCTACTACAGTCCAAATCTCACTTCACCTCTAATGTTCAAACTATAAAACAAGAGCTCTGTATAAGTCATAAACTCTGATTGTGAATATACCTGTTGTGTACAGGTGGTTTTCTTATTCGTAAAATTTTTTAATGGGATTGATTGAATGGGAATTATAAAGTATGTTAGGAATTATCTGGTGCGCGCGACAGAAGACATTCATTACCTCCGAGCCTAAAATCAATTTATAATGATGGAGTTTTTGTTGACCGTTGAGAAATTAGATGAGGAAGATAGTTGGGGGTGCGGTCTTTAAATAAAAACACACATTTAAAACAAGTGCTATTTTTAATTAAGTGCCGACGTTTCGGCCTACATTGTGGGCCTTCATCAGGGCTAAAAGAAACAAGATAACAACCAATGTAATTATAGACTTAATAATGCATTAGGTATATAATAATAATAATAATATGGTGGCTGTAATATAATATAGAAACATAAATAAAATTAAATGTAAAATGATAATAAGATAATAATATGATGACAGTTATAAAGTATGGAAGTAAACAAAATTAAGATGATAATATTGCAGTAAGAATATATAAAGAGAGACTAAGCAAATGAAAAAATGACAAAGGAACAATATGTGAACAATTAAAATTTTAATAATTTTTAAATATGAACATATTTAAATTTTTATTTATATTACAGCCACCATATTATTATTATATACCTAACGCATTATTAAGTCTATAATTACATTGTTTGTTATCTTGTTTCTTTTAGCCATGATGAAGGCCCACAATGTAGGCCGAAACGTCGGCAAATAATTAAAAATAGCACTTGTTTTAAATGTGTGTTTCTATTTAATGACCGCACCCCCAACCATCTACCTCATAAGAACATTCGAAAAAGTCGGAGATAAAAAACAATGTTAATGAATTACACTGAGTTTATGTATATAAAATGTATATATTATTTATGTAAATATTTCCTTGTAACAATATTTATGGTAGGACTAAGTAGAAAATAGGTATTTGAAAGTAAATAAAATAAAATAAACGTCTCAATTTTTCTATCGCTTATCATTTTATATTTTAATCATTATAATTTATTTTTACATTTTATTGATTCATTATATATATATATATATTATATATATATAATATATATATATATATATATATATATATATTATTTGTAATTTTATTGCTGTGCAAATATTGTATGAATTTAGTTTGTATGTTATCTTTCACCACTATTGTTGATGTCCAAATTGGGAGATATTGTAATACTACTCAATAAAAAATTGATGTTGAAAAAAAAAAAAATATTTTTAATAGAGTTGATAAGGTGTTTTCACTAAAACGATTTATAATAAAAAAATTAAATAAAAATTGACTCTCGTCATGAAAGAAAACTTTTACTGAGTTCATCCTATAATGTCATCCCTAACAGACGCTCAACAAATCTGATATTTTAAATCAAATATCAATTCATAAAGAAAATTTATAATTTATTGTTTATAATAAACTTAGTTAATGAATCAGTTTCAATGTTTTTTTTCAACACTTTAATCTATAAGAAATAATTTCTTTTACTCTTTTATTTTATTGTATATTTTAGTCCATTTTTTTTATTCTCATATCATTGTAAATAAGAATTAATTATAATCCTCTGGTCTTTTGGCCAGACACATCGTATATCTTAATTGTGCATATCAATTGTCCTTAAGGTACCCTGTCCCAGAAAAAAAAAAAAAAATGTTCTATTCTATTCTATTCTAATATTTGAGCATTTATTCTAGTATTATCAGTGTCTCCTTATATGATGGGTTTTTTTTGTGTTTTTTGTAAACATATTTATTGATATTTACAACTGTATTAAATAAAAATACATCTAGTAAATGTGATGGTAATTTATAAAACTGTCATGAAATACATGTAGAGTGTATGTACTACCCAGTGGCAGACCTCTAAAAATATTCTAAACTAGTAGGTCCCGGGCCAATTTCCTTTTCAGGCGACTCGTAGGATTATCCGAATTGAAGAGGAAGAAAGGATTGAAACTAGTGGGTTATAGTGAGAATGGAGTTTGTCATGAAAGGATTGATACCTGGTCAGGGACAAATCAGTAACATAGAGAACATTAAGGTCTTTATGGATAAGTTTATTCGTGACAAAGTAAGGAGCGTTGAGGATTTTACGAAGGATTTTGGATTGTAAGGAATGGATTTGGTAAGAATTTGATGGTTTAGTAGAGCCCCAAAGCTCAACTCCGTAAGTCCAGATTGGTCTTATAATAGTCACGTAGATGAGCCTTTTGTAGTTCAGAGGAAGGTTTGATCGTTTGTCTAGTAAGTGTTGAAGTAGTCTAAAGCAGCGCTTATATGATGGTTAAAGAAAAAAATCTGGTGTGGGCAACACACGACTTTCACTTACCTCCATTTTACAAATCAATGAAAGAGTTTTCAAAAACAGTTAGAGATAAAAATACGTGAAACTATTAAGGAATTAATTGAATAGAATTTATATTAAAACATCTATTATATTATGATCTAAAATAATCAGTTAGTTTTATGTTCATTTCATCACTCTCTATAACCTTTTAAAATCTTGTGTATGAGATAATATTTTTTGTAAAATCTTTAGCTTTCCAACGGTATATCATACATACATGTATATTACTGCTCTTATGTTCAAAAACGAAAAATTGCATTAAAAACATATTTTTTCTTTTTTCTCCTTTAGTTGGGTATCAAATTTATTCAATTTATATACTTACCTGTTTTTCATCAGGGTCAACAAGATAATATAGTTATTTTTATTGAATCTACAAAATTAAAGGTACTTTAGGGGAAGAGAATATCGGCATTTAAGCCCTGTCAGACCATTTTAATCAGAATAAAACGTTCATGATACTAAAACCTATTAAATTTTTCATCGATATAGCGAGTTTAATCAAAACCGTCGGAACCGTTTCCGAGAAAATCGAAAAAAGGTGCAAAATTCATGGTATAAAGTGCCTCTTCTGGTAAGCTCAATTTGATGAAAAAGGTTTTGTAACGTCTCGGACGTATAGTTGTCTTAATTATGAAATTTGAGTTTCATAGGACTTACAGTTTCTGCCGGGGAGTTACCACACACACACACAGACCTTTTTGCGGGACTTGGTTATTTGGACTCAGGGGACCCTAAAACGTGTATTTCCGTTGAAAACTGGAATTCGAAAAGTTTCACGATCGCAATACTTCCCCTTACTATATATAGTAAGTGAAAGTAAAAATGCTTCTAAAATTAAACAGGAAACCCTGGGATCTTTTCTTACAACATAAATTAATCCTTTTTGAAATATTGTTTCAACCTGCGTCGTTAAGATGATCTACAATATAATAAATGTTAGGAAGAAAGGGAAGGCTAAACCTCCTCAACCTGTCTTTTATTCCAGAGAGCTTTTGGGATTGAGCCCAAAGGAAGGAAATGCAATAAGGTGCACAACAATGGGGTAAGAAACCCCCGTCTTTCCTCCCCCCTCCCCCCAACTTCTAGCTTAAATAATGGCGGTGACACCAACAAACCCCCCCCCCCCCTCTAGCTTTGTATACCTGTCCGCCCATTGTTTTAATTAGAAGTGCACTTTGTGCAAGCAACATTTTAATGTTTGCCCAGCGGATGTGGGCTAACACTCCACTCCAAAGCCTGTCATCGAGAAAGGTTATAATAGCAAACTTTAAAATATGACTAAAAGCTACGTTCCTTATCAACTGAGCTGTACTATGCGCTTTATTTTGTGAGAAACCTATTTCGTTTTGGGTCCGATACGAAATAGGTAAATGAGTATAACATACTGCCTTAAAACTAATGTTATCTCAAAGAATTTAGAACGGGAAACACATTACTTTCACTAACCTCGGTTGTTAAAATCAATTTGAGAAATATTAAATAGTGTTGGGGTTGAAAAAAGAATAATATTTAAAAAAAACACCTTTGCCTCTACAACCCATGAAGGGTGTTGGGCTCAGTACATATAAAGACTCGTACTGTTTCTAGGCCAACGGCCGTGCAATGAGGTGATTAAGATTTGATTACGCTCATCTATCAGATATTTTCCACAATTTGGATACTCACTTTAAAGAGTACCTTAGGTCTCCATACCCTAGGATCGCCCCCTGGCTGAATTACCAGAATAAACAATAAGCTGTCATAGCCGGAATTCGTACCCAGGACACAGAGAGCAGTAGACTAGTGCTCTATCCACTGGACCACTCCGCCGATAAAATAATATAACAATATAAAATTCTTATGCACAATAATAATTAAAGTTTATGACCTATTCGTCACTTCAAATTAATATCTATAACTTTATACATAAGATAAAATTTATCTTTAAATCTTTAGCTTTTCAAAGGTATATTATACATATGTATTAAACTTCTTATGTTAAATATATATATATATATGTTTCCTCTTTTCTCCTTTTGTTTGTTATCGAATTCGTCCTTAAGTATATTTACCCGTTTTTCATCAATGCTAATAATATGATGTAGTAAATTTTTTGGAATCTACAAAATTAAAGGTACTAAGAAGGTTAAATATCAAAATATTTTAGCCCTTTTAAACTCTGAAGCTTTCTAACGGTATATTAAACATCCATGTTACTGTTCTTATGTTAACAAATTAAACAAAAATTGAGTTTCCATTCTCCCACCATGCGCCCTGATGATGACCCACAAAGGGGGTCGAAACGTTGGCAAACAATAAATAGTTGAAACTATTTAGTTGTTTCATTTAATGACCGCCACCCGGACTAATTCCTTGCAGCAATTAAACAAAAATTGTTTTGTTCTTTTCTCCTTTTGTTGGATATAGAATTCGTTCAAATATTCACCCGTTTTTTATCGATACTAACAAGATGACGTGGTTCATTTTATCGAATCTACAAAATTAAAGGTACTTTAGAAGAAAATTATAATATCGACAATAAAGCCCTGTCTAACTATTTTATTTAGAACGAAACCTACATGGTATTAAAGCCCAAATCACTTTACATGCTTTAAGCGAGTTGAATAAAAACCGTTTGGAGCAGTTTTCGAAAAATCAAGGAAATATAATATTGCATAAAGTGGTTATTTTGGTTAGCCAATTTTGATGAAAACGTTGCTATAACATCTCGGGCGTATAGGGTAAAGGCATCAAGTACCTTGATTTCCAAAAGGTACTAAGGAACATTTTTTACGACATTGATATATTGCCACATTTGTATTCTCATCATTTATTTTTATCTAAATCTTCCAATTGATTTTATCTGATGAACACTGAAGTGCTTTAAAAACTCGATTTGGAAATTCAATTATTTTTTTAAAGAACTAATTACACATTTAATTTCGTTCCAAATCATTCTAAAACATTTCATTCCATACCTTGAATATAATGTTACTAATATAGCAAAAAACAATTTTATATTTTGGAAAGGATTGAAATAAGCCAGTTTAGTAATATAGTAATGAGAGATTTTTGCGTTTCGATCCTAAAACGAGTATTTCTATCTAATAAAAAAAATAATGCCAAGAAATATTGGGTTGTGTCACATGAAATTTCCGTTTTCATGGTAAAGGATTTTTATTAATAATACGATATGAAAACAAGATAATTTAATTCGAAGTATTTACCTTGTTTTTCTACACATTTTCCCATCGTGACACCAACAATTTTATCCCCGAACTGAAAAACTCTGAGCTTTGAAGTGAAACAAAATCGGAAAACGCACTTATCACTTGATCATTTTCAAAAAGTTTTCCTTTGACGAAGTTGTGTATATTTCTGAAAAGGTGGTAATCTGTCGGAGACAAGTCGATAATATGGTGGTTGCGGAAGAACTTCGTAGCCCTTCTTCTTCCCGTGGCGCGACAGGCCGTGTAGGCCCTGGGCCTCGCGGTGTAAACTCTTGCAAGTTTACACTCACGTTTCACGATACAATTTTTAGTGTACGGTCTTCACTCCCTACGACTAATTTTGTGAGGGGGCACCATTTGGCTGAAGGGTCTCACATACCCGGGGGAGAGGTTGTGAGTAAATCCCCGTTCTTTTACATCCTTATATTAGCCCCGTCGGGACTGGGATTCGAACTCAGAACCTGTAGCATGAGAGACTACCGCGCTAGCCACTCAGCCACGGGCTCCCCATTTCGTAGCCCAGTTCTTTCAATTTTTGCACGTTATGTTTTGAAACATGGGGTCTTGCTGCCGCTGAGTGAGATCATGAGGTACCCATGTATCGAGCTTTTTTACTTTCCCAATATACTTTATATGTCTGGAAACGGTAGATGCACTTTGATTTAGTTGTGCCGAGAGTCCTTTAACAGTTTGTCAGGGGTTTCCTTCTATTGTATGTTTGAGGACATCATTGTCTATTACCGAGGGAGGTTCCTTCCATTCATTAACACTCCCTTCCCCAATCGCCTTGCAAATATTTCTAGCGGCCTCAGCTGCTGAATGGCCGAGTTTAAACTCGTGCAAAAATATTACTCGAAAATCGCCTGTTTCCGTGATCATATTTGGAGGTATACAAAAAAGTGGGCAATTGATTGGGAAGCTAAAGTTTATAATAAAAAGGTAGAGGATTAGTAACTGTTTACTTTAAATATGCAAACATTCGGAAGGAAACAACAGAGACCTGCAAAATCCCTTATGTATTTCAGAAACTATAAAAACAGACATTTCATGTGAAACAACCCAATATTATTAAAAATAATTTAGTAGCAGTAGCTCTTATCCCAAATAATTATAATAAATCCCAACAAGGAAGCTAACGTGTTTCCTTACAAATTCTCCGAAAAGAGTAAAAGGATAACACGGTTCTTTGTGCGATCCTTTCTGAGGAACTCCACATAATAGCGTTCTTAGTATATGATACCTTTCCATGAAATGTATCAAAACTTTGCGTTTGTCTTCTTAATATCATTTAATTTAACTTTCACTTACATGTAAAGAAATTATACACCAAGAGAAATAGTTGCGATTCTTGAAAATTTTGGAACCCTAGTCTTCATCGGAAATACACGTTTTAACCTTTAACTAGTGAGGTGGGCTCTACAGGACCCCAGGGCTTCTTTAAGATTTTGTGAATCCCATTCTACCGTTCCGATCGGTTTGTAAAAACCAACCATTTCCTGTCTCGACATGATTGTAATATAGCATCCCTTTTTAGTCAGTTTTTATTCGGCATTGCTTTAGGACAGTGTTATTGGGGTCCAACAGACCCCACCTAACCTTAACTGTTCGGATTTATAGAAAGTGTGTTTTTCAATTTGTTGAAAGTAATGTCTCGTGATCGTGTTATTTTACGCACCTTTTTAATTTTATTGAGAAGCTGGGATCATCCTTTTTAAAGGATCACATGACCAGACGGTCATAAAATCCCGAACTTCCCGGGAGCTTCGGTCAAAGGTTAACCATTATTAGGGGGGGGGGGCATAAGAATCTAACACATATAGTCAGGAGACCCTTCCCAAGAAAAGGAGATGTTTTTTTTGTCCAAGAAACAAGAATAGGAAATCATCTCTAGTTTTTTTTAAATGTGAACAAAATATCTGTGGATAATGTTCGGTCTCCTATTGCAAAAACTAAGCCTAATTTTAGCTGTGCATACTTTCTTTAGAATATAAAAGTTTCATTTTTTTTTTTTTTTTTTTTTTTTATCATTTTCCGTTGTTTAAATATAACAAACTTTAAGATAAGGACTTATTTATATATTATTTTACAAAAGAAAAAAAGTATTAATACAATGTATTTAATAATATTAGGTATTTATCCTTTTGAAAATAGGTTGAATTAACGTATTCAACAAGAATTAATATTTCTAGATGTTTCAGGATTTAAAAAAAAAGAAAAATTAGGTCTGGGGTCTGAGAGACCCCACCTTACCAGTTTTGACTATAAATACCACCTCACCAGTTAATGGTTAAGGTCCACCGAGCTGAAATAACCAAGTCTCTCAAAATGCTCTGTGTGCGTATTTATTGTGGTCGTGAAAATGTTCGAATTTGAGGAATCAGTGGAAATATTCGTTATAGGGTTTTTGAGTTTACAACTATACGTCCTAGATGTTACAAAATCTTTTTCATCGAAATCAGCTAACCAGAAGAGGCACTTCAGTCTATGTATTTTGCACCTTTTTACGATTTACTCAAAAATGGCAAAAAATCAAAAAAATAAACCCGCTGTTCTTAAACTTAATGGGCTTTAATATCATGCAGATTTCATTCCGATTGACATAGTCTGACAGGGCTTAAATGCCGAAATTTTAAATTTTCTTCCTTTAAAGTACCTTTGATTTTATAGATTTAAAAACAGTAGGAACATCTTATTAGCATTGATAAGTAACGTGTAAATATGCAGTTTGAGCGAATTTGATAAACAACTAAAGGAGAAAAATACTAAAATATATTTTATGCGATTTTTGCGTTTTTTAACACAAGAATAGTAATATAGAATATATTTTTATTTGTCTTTGGGGTATTCCCCCTACAAATAGAGCCTGGCTAGGCTATTCACAATACATTTTTTAAGTATACATATATATATATATATATATATATATATATATATATATATATATATATATATATATACACACACACATACATACGCTTTTGAAATAATAATACATCTGTTTAAAATAGTTTTAAAAAAAATTAAATAAATAAAAAAAATAATAATAAAATAAGTAAAAAATTAAAAATACATATTGATAAGGATAAATTAAGTTCTTTATTTATTTCACTCATCTCATTTATTTTTTTCTTCAATGCACCACTGTATAAACAAAAAGCAAATATATATGATTTTAAAATAATAATGCATCTGTTTGAAAAGATAAAATAAATAAATACGATAAAGATATGGATAAATTAATTTTTTTTTCTGTTTTTTCTTCAATACAATAGAGATAAAGTAAATAAAGAAAAAAAAATACAATATTTTTTAAAATAATAATACATCTGTTAAAAATAATTTTAAAAAAAATTATATAAATAAAAAAAATAATAATAAAATAAGTAAAAAATTAAAAATACATATTGATAAGGATAAATTAAGTTCTTTATTTATTTCACTCATCTCATTTATTTTTTTCTTCAATGCACCACTGTATAAACAAAAAGCAAATATATATGATTTTAAAATAATAATGCATCTGTTTGAAAAGATAAAATAAATAATACGATAAAGATAAAGATAAATTAATTTTTTTTTCTGTTTTTTCTTCAATACAATAGAGATAAAGTAAATAAAGAAAAAAAAAATACAATATTTTTTAAAATAATAATACATCTGTTAAAAAAAAAATATAATAAACAAAAAAATAAAGAAAATAAAATAAAAGATGAATTAGTATATTGATATAGATAAATTAACAGTTCTTTTTTTGTTCCAATATAGTAGAGTTAAAATAAAAAAATAAATAAATAAATAAATAAAATATAAAAAAATGTTTTCAAAATAATAATACATCTGTTTTAAAAAATAAAAATAAAATAAAATAAGCAAAAAAAAGAAAAGAAAAAAAAATATCTTTTTAGATATCTTTTAAGACTTTTTAGACTGAAATTTGACATAATATTGATAAAGTTCGGTTAGACTGGTTACATCAGTTACGATTTATATGAAGTTAATATTTCCTTTGAGTATGATAGAATTGTTTATGCGTTTATCATCGATTTATATACATCAAAACAGTCATTGGGGATATACTATTGTTGACATATTATTGTTTTTGTTTACTACGTTATTTAGATTTCGTATGTAAGCATATATCTTTTTTTGTTTTCTTTTTATTCGTTGATAATGAATGATCTCATTTTTAGGCAGTTAATTATATAATAATATATTTGGTTTATTTTAGTTTGGTCTTCTATTATAAATATTGTCGGGAACTGATTTTCTGGAATATTGTTTACGTATGGTATGTGGTAGTTTCTGATAGAGGAGTAGATTGGGCATACTGCGATTAAATGGTAAAGGGTTTCATAGGTATTCATATTACATATGGTACAGATTTCTGTGGGTTTGATATTATAGAAATGGTTTTTATGAGAGAATTTAATATGATATTTACCAGATAGGCGGGCCTGTGTTATTATTTTTATTTCTGTTAAATGGAATATTGTCTATTGTTATATAATGTGGATGCTGTAGAGTTGGTTGATAAATGAAATTATAGTGAGGGCTGTACTGACTTGTTTTCAAGGATTCAAGGTCATTGTTGAATAGCAGTTCTTTAAATAGAGCAAGAAATTTCGGAATATTGGATTGGAAGATATATGGGTTATTTTCAAATAGTAAGAATAGTAATATAGATATATAATATACTGTTGGATAGCTAACGATTTTAGAGAAAATATTATCTAATATACAGAATTTGAAAGATTAATGGAGAGTGATGAAAAGCCGATAAAACTAACTGATAAAACTGATTGTTGTTCGTAAAAAATATAATAGATTATTTAATAAAACACATGTTTCTATTGAAACAATTTATTTGTATCTTTCAGTGTATTTAAAAACTCTTAAATTGATTTTCACAACGGAAGTAAGTAAAAGTCGTGTGTCGCGCGCACCAGATTTTTTTAATATAGATTTTCAAACATTTTATTTTTGCGATATTTAAAGAAATATATCTCAATAGGGACTACCTGAACAATTATGAAACTAATAGAGAATACACTTTTGTATCATTACTACAAATGTAACAAAAAAAAAAATGACAGAGACTAAGCTGTTTTCCGAGTTGTAAAATGCTTTATGGCATTAGCTTTATTTTCTTTAAAAATTATATACTCTAGTAATTTTGCACTCTTTGAAACAAAACAAAACCTATTATGTTTATAAAAGTATTATCTGCATTTTTTCTTTTGTACAATACATTATCTAAGTAGCGAAAACAATTATCAAAACAATTCATGAAAATTACCATCAACTGAAACTTTTTTTTTTTTATTATTTTTTTTTATTTTTTTTTTTATTATTCGTATATATTACAATTTGTCATAATAGACAATAATACTAGTGCTACAGGATCTCATTCATACAATATTTACAATATAAACAAAAGAAAAGTCAAATTACATAAAATAAAATCAAAATAAATAAACGTATACAATAACAAAATTTGTAGACAAAATAAATACAAATAAATAAATAAACAAAATATGTCACATTTATACCGATGTACAATATTTACAATCAGCTCGGGAACCCCGGACGGGGCTTGTCTCCCCACTTGTGGAAGGACAAGCAGAGTCCAAAGGATCCCAGCGCCTCCCTCTCAGCCGCATCACTGGTGAGAGCCAGCCACAATCACACCGCACATGAGAGGAGAATCTGACCAGTGTTAGAACTCCAGAAAAGATGTTTTACAATATGTCTTTGGGCCACTGCCGTTTCAACCTTCTAGGTGGGTTGTATGGATGAGTGGAGCTAGATAGGGATCGTGCTAGAGGATTAGGATGATGAATGAGTTTCTGGTGGAATTTGGAAAATTTGGATGGAATTACGTCTGAAATAAATGGAACATTAAGGTCGTGGTGCAAGGAATATCAACTGAAACTATCCTCGCTTTTTTAAAAGAAAGATAATAAAGGAATGTCACGAAAATTTGTTCTTGTATAGTGTTATCATGGCACTTCTTGTATCAATTTTGATCTTGTGAAAATGGCCATTTTTTAATACAAATAAAAAAATAATGTTATTTTCGATTTTTAATATTAATAAAAACAACACATATAAAAAAATGACTTAGTAAACAATATCTTGGAAAGATTAGTCATCTATGTGATAGGTACAGCAGGCAAACATTTAGTGGCTAAGACTTAGTTAGTTTTAATAATAATACAATAAAATTGCTGCCTTCCAAGAGTTGCATTTATCTTAACTTCGATTATAACCCTATATTCAGCTTAGTCTCAGCGACTATTTTAGATGAATTTTATCCCATAAATTTAAAATAATTATTAAAGATGTTGAGCAGCTTCACCTTGACGACTGGATATATATTCCACCATATTTTTACATTCACTTACCTAAATTTGAAATATATAGTGGGAGAAAGTATTGCGAACGTGAAAATGTTAGAATTCCAGTTGTCGATGGAAGTACACGTTTTAGGGTCAAAATGATCGAGTCCCGAAAAAAGTCTGTGTATGTGTGAGTGTTTAGTGAGTCTTTTTTTTTTTTATTCAACAACAATTTTTATTGAGTAAAATTACAATCAGTCCCAATTTGGACATCAATAGTTGTGCTGAAAGATATCATACATACTACATTCATACAATATTTACTCGGCATAAAATTACAATAAAATATATACACAATAATGAATCAATCACAATAATGAATCAATAATGAGTCTAACGCAAAAAAAAGAAGTAGAAGAAGTACGAAACCGAAATTTTATATTTAAAACAACCATACGCCCGAAAAGTCACATCAACATTTTCATCATAATCGGCTAACTAGAAGATCCACTTCATACCATGCAATTCGTACCTTTCTACAATTTTTACAAAAGCGACTTTGACGATTTTGATTAAACTTGCTACATTAATGTAAAATTTAATAAGTTTTAATATCAAGTAGATTTTATTCTAATTTAAATAGTCTAACTGGGCTTAAATGCTGATATTTTCAATTTTCATCCTCTAAACTACCTTTAATTTTGTACATTCCAAAAGATTAACCATATCATCTTTTCGACTTTGATAAAGGACGGCTAAATATAAAAGTTTGATGAATTTGATTAAAAATTAAAGGATAAAAGAGCGAAACTTTTTTCTTATTGTAATTTTGTGGTTTTTTGATAATAAGAACAGTAATATAGACGTATAATATACTGTTGGAAAGAGAAAGATTTTATAAAAAATATTATCTCATACACAACATTGTAGAAAATATTATAAAGTGACGAATAGGGAATAAACTTATTATTTATTAACAATTTAACATAGTTAGATTCTTTTATCTAAAGTATGTGTTTTCGAAAAGAATGAATGAATGATAATGAATACACATTTTATTAAAATCAACTATAAATATTTACAAATCGAATTATGAATATATTAATCGGAACATTCACTTCTAAATTGTTTATATATTTATTTATCATAACATATCAAACATGATTATTACATTACGTTTCGAGGTACCTTATTCCTCATCTTCAGATTTTCAAATATTATTTCCTTATGTCCACTCAAAATAAATTAATATATAAGCAAATTAGAAGAGAATGTTCCGATTAATATATTCATAACTTAAGTTACTCTTCTATAATAGTAATTGATATAAAATAATATTAATATGGAAATGAAGCACCATATGAAAAGAGCAAGAAGAACATTAAAAGTGAAATTAGAAACAATTGAGACGTTGATTTCCAAAATCCTTTCTACGTAATTTTACAGTAGGCGTGTAGATCTCTCATTACTCTATTATTAAACCATCTTATTTGATTCTTTCCGCATTAAAATTTAGAATTGTTTTTTTACCATATTATTAAAACCAGATTAAAGTTATGAAATGAAATGTTTTAGTTTGATTCTGGACGAAACTAAATGTGTAACCTTAAGAAAATAACAGCATTTCTAAATCACGCAATTAAAGAACTTGAGTGTTCATTAGATAAAATCAAATTTAAGATTTAGATAAAACTAATTGAGGAGAATATAAAAATGGAAAAACATCGATTTCGTAAAAAATGTCCTTTAGTACCTTTTGGAAATCAACGTCTCAATTTTGAGTGGACAAAAGGAAATAATATTTGAAAATCTGAAGATGAGGAATAAGGTACCTCGAAACGTAATGTAATAATCATGTTTGATATGTTATGATAAATTAATATATAAACAAATTAGAAGAGAATGTTCCGATTAATATATTCATAACATAAATTACTCTTCTATAATAGTAATTGATATAAAATATTACAAATTGAAGTATATTTAATAGTTCTTAAATTTCTTATAACAGTCGAGGTAAGTGAAAGTCGCGTGTCGCTCACAACCGATTTTTAATTTTTTTGTTTTTACAATTTTATCAAACACGGCAAATAATTTTTATTAAATTAATGTGTTTAATATCATGCAGTTTTTATTATATCAGAAATAGTTTAATAGGCTTAAATGCCGAATATATGTTATTTCTTCCTCTAGTAAATTCTATGTTTATATTCATTTTTTTTATCATCGTTTAAATTTCATTCTCTTTAAACATTATAAACACTAAAAAAAATAATTAAAAATGTCATTGCATGCTTAATTATACAAACATTGCCTTTACGATCCTATAATCTTCATTTAATGAGCTTAATAGTTTTGTTGTTGCGTTGATCAAACTTCTATGTGGGAATGGCCAATCAGGCTAGGACATTGAGTGAAATGGATAAACATGATCAGCCCTAGTTTATATGGAGGGTTTATACTAATTAACAACACAAACTCTAGGATAATTAATCCATTATGTCTCATATCAAAGTATCTCAATTCACTGTTTGCATCTTCGGAAATCAATTAAGCTTTGTGAATTACACAATCGAATATTAGCGTTGTCATTTCAGAGATGATAGGTTCTATTGTGCTATTGTTTAGATACCTTTGTGTTTTAAGTTTAGGGTTCAATTCAAAATAGGTAAATAAGTATGACATACAATCGTACTAGTATCGTGAAGTCCGGTATCTTGGCTTATTAGACAAAATATTGACATGGAACCCACATACAAGACTCAACCGATGATTCGGACAGTTATACCGACTAATTAACAGAAAATCTGAACTTACAGTTGACAACAGATTATTAATCTATAATACAATACCGAAGCCTATATGGACCTACGGACTTGAACTGCGGGGGGCAGCTAAACGTTTTAACATCAAACGCATTCAATCCTTCCAATCCAAAGTCCTCCGAACAATAGTAAATGCTCCTTATCATGTCTCCAACTATACCTTGCACCATGACCTTAATGTTCCATTTGTTTCAGACCTAATTCCATCCAAATTGTCCAAATTCCACCAGAACCTCATTCATCATCCTTACCCTCTAGCTCTATCCCTGTCCAGTTCCATTCATCTATACAACCCACCTAGAAGGTTGAAACGGCAGTGGCCCCGCAACCTTTTGTAAATTTTTATATATTGGAGTTCTAGCACTGTCTAGATTCTCCACTCAATGTAATGTATATAAGTATGAATGATTTTCTAGTCTTTATTTTATTGATTCATTATAGAATATATATATATTATTGCAATTTTATACTGTAAAAAATATTGTATGAATGTAGTATGTATGTTATCTTTCACCACTACTATTGATGTCTGAATTAGACAGATTGTAATTTTACTCAATAAAAAAAAAAAGTATCGTGAAAAATTAATTTTACCTCGAAAATTCTGGTGCGGGCAAAACACGACTTTCACTAACCTCGGTTGTTAAAATCGATTTAAAAATTATTTAATATATTTTTTACATTGTGAAAAAATGATTCAGTATTCTTTGAAATGAAATTAAATATGAACATCTAAATGTTTAGATGGAATCTGATTAAGGATATATATACATACATATTTACACATACACATACACACACACACACACACACACACACACACACAATATATATATATATATATATGTATACACTTATACAGCGAATTAAAGTGGCTCCTTCCCCCAACTCGCAGGGAATACTTCCTTCTATCATACCTTTACTAAACCATTAAATCCCATCATCCTTCCTATATCCCTTATCTCATTTATTTTAAATCCTCAGTCCATTCTCTTGAAACAATAGCGCGCCATTCAGACCTTTACGTTCCTACCCACAAAACTAAAACTTTTGATCGTTCCTTTATTATCCGCTCTACTCCTTCTGGGATTCTCTACTTACCGATATACGCCATGTTGCTTCTCTATCCTCATTCAAATCCCAACTTTTCCATTACCTCCTTTTATCCCAAACTGACGCTCAACAATTGAGACGTTGATTTCCAAAAGGTACTAAAGGACATTTTTTCCGAAATTGATGTTTTGACATATTTGTATACTAAACCATTAGTAGTTTTATCTAAATCCGTTATCAGATCTTATCTAAAACACATAGAAATACTTTAAAAATGTAACAAAAAAAACACATAAAAAATAAAAATTAAAAATTCCAAAAGGTACTATATCCATCTTTCATTTCATTCCAAAAGGTACTAAAAACATGTCCTTACAAAAGGTACTATATCCTCTGTAAACATATATAACCTTTTCTTTTAGTTTCTTCCAAAAGGTTCTATATTTCCTACCATTCGGCAGAAGCACGTAACCCGATAATATATTACTATTAATTTATTGTTTTCTTTATTTTGTGCATTATTATTGGTTCATTTAGTACGGCTTGAATCACTGCTATTATTTTGATCAATAGTTTTAACCTAATAATCAGTTTTTAGGCTGTTTTAAACCTTAAATTTCCCAACGGTCAATAAGTACTCTCAAGTTATTCAATGTTCTTCCCCAGTCCACTCGTAAGCTCCTCGTTTCCTCACTGATTTTCCCCCACTTTGACTATGGATGTATGATATACGGTGGCCTCTCGTCGATGCTAGAGAAACGAGCAAAGTATATCATGAACTGTTCTTTAAGATTTCTCTTTGGCACCTCGAGGCGGTCTCACGTGTCCCATCTTTACGACGAGTTATTGTGGTTTTTCCCTCAAACCCGTAGACAATATTTCCTCGGAACATTCCTTTACCAAACTATCAATTCCCAGCACTTTCCCTAAATATACGATATTCTGCAGTTCAAACCATCAATGCATTCACAAGAAACTAGATCCCAATATTCCGACTTTATATCCCTTCCCACAGAACTAAAACATATGAGCGTTCCTTTCTATCCCGCTCCACCAGTTTTTGGAATTCCCTCCCAACAAACATCCGTCGAGCAACCTCTCTCCACTTTCAAATACCTTTTATTTCAGTATCATCTGACTTCCCATAATGACGCTGGCTGACAATAATAATTGTACTGTTAGATGATAGTCAATACTTTTAGTTTTTTACAAGTGTTTAAGTAAGTTGAAATAACTGTACAATTGTTGGTCATTTTGCTTGTTTGTTTTTTTTTTGTGCATTTTCTTTTAGTTTTATCAAAACCGTAATATTAGTTAATTATATTGTCCCCAAAAGTACTTATTTCTTATCATTATTTTTAATTATTTATGCTATTTTTACTTATGTTAAATCTATTTTATTTCTTCCTCATTAATTGTGTATCTTTTCTAGATGTAAATATTTTATTATCTTAAATTTCATGTTATTCTTAGGGGACTTAGACTCAGAATAGAGTTTTTCTTCTTAATATATATATATATATATATATATATATATATATATATATATATATATATATATATATATATATATATATATATATAAAAGCATCATTTTTTTTTTTTAATTTGGGATTACTTTTCATCGTACTGATTATGTAAAGAGGTCCGCGGAAAATTTTTGTTGGAAACCACTGATCTAAACGTTATTTATTTTTTTAATTAATGAAAGGAAAACTTAAAGTTTTGATCCCGGAGTGCCAAAGAGCCTTAGAGAGTCGCGTGGAGGAGGCTAAGAAGGACGGTGTTGTAGGAAACTGCTCGGGACGGTTGTGGCCTGGTTCAACCAGTTGGGGTCTCCTCCTAACCCCTTCCCTCTTAATCCCAAAGTTAAATTAACCCTTTGTTTCATTATCCAAGCTCTCTTACCCTAATCATGTTAGCTATATTATTTTTTTCTAAAGAAAAGTAAGCTACCTTCGGACAAAAATAACTTTTTATGCAAGCGTACGAATCATATTATAAACTTGAAAAATTCTTGTGCTTGCCATTTCCAGACCATGCCGCCCGACATTTTTGATCTTCATAATTCCTTAATAGTTATTCAACACCTATAGGGTAAAATGTAGTCCCTGAGATTAAGGGTTATTAGTTTGGTTTGTCTTCAAGTTGATTGAATTCGGAAACAAACTAAGTCTCAGCTACTAAATATTGGCCTACTATACCTAATAATATCTATGTTACTGTCATTTCATTGTAAAAAAAACATTAGAAAATATGTTTACTCTTTTCTCCTATATTTGCAGATCTAATTCGTTCAATTTTCATATTTGGCCATGTTTTTTTTCAATCCTAAAAAGTTGATACAGGTCTTTTTTACATACACTTATCTATATGTTAAATATGTAGTAAGAAAAAGTATTGCGGTCGTGAAATTCCAGTTTTCGGCGGAAATACACGTTTTAGGCTCCCCTCAGTCCGAATGACAAGTCCCGAAAAAAGGTGTGTGTGATACGTCATGCGCAAAAACTAAAATTCGTATGAAACTGAAATTTCATATTTAAGACAACTATACGCCCGAGATTGTTACAGCAACTTTTTCATCAAAATCAACCAGAAGAGCCATTTTATACCTTTCATTTTTAAATAGATACACGTGTTTTTTAAATAATCTATTATATTATTATCTACGACCATCAGTTTTATCTGTTTTTCATCACTGTCCATAACGTTTACAATTTTGTATATAAGATAATATTTTTACTAAAATTTTTAGCTTTCCAACGGTATTTCATACATCTGTATCAAACATTGTATGTTCAAATACACAAATATTGCTTTAAAAAATTACGTTGGATGTCGAATTCGTTGAATTTATATACTTACCCATTGTTTATCAATGCTGACAAGATGATATGGTTAATTTATTCAAATCTACAAAAATTTTACTTAAGAAAAGAAAAATTAAAATATCGGCATTTAAGCCCTGTCAGGTCCTATTTCAATAAGAATGAATCCTACATGGTATTAAAGCCCATTAAATTTTACATCGATATAGCGAGTTTAGTCAAAATCGTTACAGCCGTTTTTGAGAATATCGTAAAAAGGGGCAAAATGCATCATATTACTTTATACAGATCGTACGGTCAGCTGATTCTGATGAAAATGTTGATGTAACGCTCTTAAAATATGAAATCGCATTGTTATAAATTTTTTTCCATTTGATCTAGACTAACCACACACACACACATAAACACGCACAAACCATTTGTGGGACTTGGTCATTTGGACTCAGGGGACCCTAAAACGTTTATTTCCGTTGTAAACTGAAATTAAAAAATTTCCACGATCGCAATAGCTTCCCTAACTATACATTTCATTTATAAGTAAATGAAATTAATAAGATGAATCTCGTGAGGTAATGTAACCCTTGCCACATCCATTATTAAGAGTTCCATCAGCCTTGACATGTGCATTCTTCATAACCCCCAGCACGAACCCTATCTTGCAGTTGCTCTAGTATTAATATTAATCTCTGAATAATCTCCTTCCAATTAGCTGGTAATTACGAGATACCCCACCCCATAATGGCTGATGCAATTTGTTACGGTGCACTAACCAATTCAAACTAGGTCCCACCCCTTCCAGTCTTCTCCAGTAAATTTCAAGCTGGTGAAATTTATTCAACGGTGACCCCGCTTTTTCACAACAGTCTGGAAGCTAGGAATTATAAATTCAATTTTTTCATTCCTTTTCATCACGCAACAAGGCGCTAATGACACAAACATTATAAGAAGGCCTTTCGGCAACACGAGAGCTTGTTTTGCGTCGAATATTCCAAACGTTGAATGCGGGAAACAATCCATCACCTCGGGCTAAGCTAATTTTCCTTATTGTTTTTTAATTATAATTAAGAAAAAAAATGTTTTAGCATCTTACAAACAAGCTTATTAAATAACTGGATCACTTTTCCTCCAACGAAAAAAAATATATATATAATAAAGAAAAAATAATCTGGTACAAGAGAGTAAAAGAGTTTCACCCCCCCCCCATAGTTAATATAAACATAAAATTAAATTAACCAATAATTTTATCGAATTCGGACAAAAGCATTTATTTTAGATTAAAGAACAGAAATTGAAGACTAGTGCTCTAGAAGTAGATTCAGCCTCTATGAAGTGGATATCCAAAAACATGGTGGAAAAACCTGGCGGGTGGGTGTGATTTTCGAAAGTGCGGTTTCAGGGCAAAGAAAAAACAAAATTACGACCAATAAAATTAAAAGATAAAATAATAATAATTTTCGTACAATAATATGGTAACAACTGTACCTCCAACATACATTTTTATCATCTTAAAGTGAGATAATATTAAACTAAACACTATATGATAGCAGAAGCTCGAATATGGGATTGTGACAATAATGTTAAAATATTTTAATATCAAAAGTCATCGTATATTACTGTTTGTTTCTATATTTTATTAATTTCATACTATCATTATTTTATTATTTCGCTTAAATTATTATATTGTTTCTTCTTAGCCTTGATGAAGACCTAAAGTATTGTCCTGAAACGTTGTTTTCCTATAAGTGTGAATTTTTTTTTTTTTTTAAATATCGTATTCCACCTAAATAAGAATAGTATAATATACCGTTGGAAAGCTAAAGTTTAAAAAAAAATGTTATATTATGTATATAAAGCAAGTTGTGGAAAGTAATATATAGTGACGAATAGAGATTATTAAACACAAATATTTTATACTATTGTATAATTTTATCTAAAGCATATGTTTTTTACAAAACTGAATGTAATTGTTCAAGCTTTTTTTGAACTTAAATGTATTTAAAACTTCTTCAATTTATTTCAACAACCGAGTTCAGTGAAAGTCGTATGATGCCCGCATCCCGATTTTTTACGGTTTGTTTCAATATTTTATTGCTGTTACACCATTATTTTTATTGGTTCTTATCTTGTTTTTTTCATAGCCTTGCTGAAGGAAGATTTTTTATTTAAATTTTATTAAGATCAGGAAGTTATATGACAAGTTTAAAAGTTTAGATCCATGTAATTTTTATTTATTTTTGGCACTTTTTTTCATTAACTTTGTTTTATTTTATTTTGTCTTATATAAGGCCATGTAGAGATTTCTATAAGGAGCGGAGGAGGGGGCGTTGAGTATACACCATCCCATTTTCTCCCTAAGTGCTTGTCATTACCTGGAGGGAGCCGGATTCTCCCGAAAAATAGAAGTATCTCCAAACGTCTGGGGTCAGTAGGGGCCGCTGGAACATGGCACATCTCCAGCACCTCCCCCCACCCCTCTTACCCCCCTCTGTCAATACGCCCAACCATACCTTCCTTAGAAGCTCCTCTCATCCTATATCAGTTATATAAATATCTTACCGTATAAAGGATCCATTTCCCTTTAGGGAATATACGGACTTGTAATAGTTTAAATCAATGAAATATAGAGGAACAAAAAAGCGTTTTGTTCACTTGTAACCAATTACATACAAGCGTATTTATCAAATTTAGCAAAATAATATATTCCTTTCATAATTTTGTATGATATGAATGATAATATGTACAACACACAACTTTCACTAATCTGCCTCCACAAAATCAAGTATTAATAAACTTATTTTTTAAAAGAATGTTTATTGATATTAATAACTGTATTACACAACACAACTTGTAAATTGGCTAAAAGAAAATAGACAAAAAACAGACTTGTGGAGAAGCTACCTTTGGCAGCACACTAAAAATTATTTTAAAATAAAAGATTTCGGGACCATCTTCTTAAATAAACTTTAAATTTGCAAATAAGTGAAAAGAATAATATTTTTTTAACAGAAACATTTATTTTAGGTTGAATTAAATAATATAAATTTTCGATTTACTTAGGAATTATAAGTTTAAAAAAAAAAATTGATCCTTAATTTCTTCACTCCACTTTTTTTTTTCCAACGTTTCAGCCTAGCCCATTTTCAAGAATTACAACTCCGTATTATGTTAATGACTATATATATATAAATACATTTTGTTTTAAATAATTCGGGTTGCCATTAAACTAATGACCCAAGTTAATGACCCAAAACCCGAATATTTAAACAAAATATAATAGAAAAATGTCGATGAATTAATTTCCTTGATATATATATAAAATAATAAATATATAATATATTATACACACCCGTATGATGACGCACGAAAAAAAAATAGAGAAATAAATGTTGAGTTGAGAATCAAATTAAGGATAAAAATAGCCCTAACATCTCAGGCATATACTGCATATGAAATTTTAGTTTCATATGACTTATCACATCTGAGCTAGACTTACCACACAAACATATTGTTTTACGGGGTTTGAGAATTTGGACTAAGTCTTTTTCCATTGCAAAATTTATTAAAACAATTTTCACGATCGGAATACATAAAATGTTTAAAAAGGGAAAGTACAATATATTTTGTAATTAGCTAAGTGAAAATAAAACTGTGTATATTTAATAGTATTTTTTTTACTAAAAAATGTTTTCCAATCTAAATACTTTATTACATTTAAGAAGAAGAAGAAGAAGAAGAAGAAAAATAAATTTTATTCTGGGACTTCTGTCCCCTAAGAATAACAAAAAAAGTACAAGAGTGAGTATTATGTCTGGCTTAAAAATAAAAACATTACAAAAACGAATATAAGGTTATACTTATATTATATATAAACATAGTAAATACTGTTGCTTGAACGACATATGACTACTACTTGCATTATTTATAGTGTAGTAAATACAACGACAATAGAACATTCATGTATGACTATATAATACTGAAAACATGTGTATACAGAGATACTATGATTGAACCTCACACTAATATCGTAAAATCGTAGAAAAAAAAAAAAAGTTTTTGGTAACTTGAAATATGACTATTATTCTTAATTTTTTATACAATTATTCGGAAGACTGATTACTGAGGAGATGATGGAATAATTTGTTTTTAAACGAGGTTAAGGAAGAAGCTATGCGTATAGAGGTAGGTATGGAATTCCAAAGAGAGGTGGCACGCAAACTAAAAGATTTTTTGAAGAATGATGTTCGATGAGAGGGCAAATAGAGGTTAGTGGGTTGGGATCTTGTGTTAAACGAATGTACTGATGAGCAAGGGATGAGTAGGTCAAGAATGTAGGATGGACTTTGGGTTTTAAAAGTGCGGAATAGGAATACTCCCAGGAAATACTGTCGGCGAGAAACTGGATTGAGCCACTTCAACTCGGCATACTTGTCGGCGACGCTGGTGCGTCTGGAGACTCCGAAGATGAATCTAATAAAACATTTCATTAGCCTTTCCAATCTCATCTCAAGTCCACCAGACAATCCACCAAAAACTAGGCAGCCATAGTCAAAGTTGGGGGAAGACGAGAGAAGAAACAAGGAGCCGACGAACTTTAAACGGTAGTGCATCACGCAATCTTAAATTAAAATTTCATTATTTGGATGCTTTTTAGTGCTAAGCTAAGGTTTAAGAAAAAAGTATTAACATTTTTTTCTTTATGAAATTTACAAATGTATTTACAAAAATAAAAATAAATCATTAAGTGAATGTTATAATTTAACATATGAGCTTGATTCAGGCTTGTAAAGAAACTACCAAGTGGTGGTGGCACTTACGTGTAGGTATTAACTGAATGCAAAAAGATACTTTTTTCTAGTTTATATATATATATATATATATATATATATATATATATATATATATATATATATATATATATATATATATATATATATATATATATATATATATATATTGTAATGTATTGGGGATACTGAGGGTTATAGATTTATCATTTGATAATCATTATATTAATTAAATAAATATTAATAAGCCTTTGTCGGCACAAGATCAAAAGCCGTTTACCTAAATTCATGGGTCCCCCTACCTCGGGAAACTTCCCCCAGCAGCAGCCGACATTAGTATTAGTCCTGGCCTAGAGATAAGTCTACTTATGGAAAAAGGCTACAAAGGCTGGACCGCCGATCAGGGCACTTCCCATATCAGCCCCGCCCGGGGTGACGAGGATGAGAGAGAGTATTCGAAGAGGTCAGTTAAGTTCCATCCTCCAGAAGAGAAGAGTCAAAGGTACGTCGGAGGATCTAGGAGCTTAGAAGGGACGTCTGAGACAATATCCACCTACGCCAGCCAACTAAGTTTCAAAAAGGTAACTTTGCATTGTAATATTGTTTGCACAGGTGAACTATAAGAAATCCCTCCGTATTCTCAGGCATAGTTTAAATAGATTGTATGTATGTAAGTCAATAATAATAATGTCATTTAGTGAACCTTGTTTAATTTAATCTTATCCTGCATGCCACTTATTGGAATCGGTGAACACGATACCTTTGGAAAGGAAATCCAATGGTTTCATGAAATATAGTTTATATATTGATTAAATATATCAATTAATCTAGTTTTCGAAGGTACCGCTACCTTAGAAAAGCAGCCGGTCAAAAACATAGCAATATATATATATATATATATATATATATATATATATATATATATATTAAATAAAGGAACATTCGAAATCCTCATTACCAAAGTTAAACGTTAATTAAAAACAAATTTAATATGAATATAATTCTAGTTTAAAATATATTTAGTTAATACAGCATTACCCTCTTCACTTCAGGAAATAAACTGAGCTCATTCAGATTTTTATAAACGGTAGAAATGCCATTAATCTGGGTTGGACAATGAGTGGAATGAAAGTGTCAATTGCTCCGAAATCCGAGTAATCGTTGACAGGCGTATTAACGGAAAACCATTATTTATTTTAGCTTTCAATGGCAAACTGACATTTAAATTATATCACTTCTAAGTTGAATTTAATGAGGCCTGTGTTTGTCTTATACCTCATTCCAAAGCAATTTAATGGTGTTGGTTTAAACTTGTATTTGGGCATACAAAAATATCATAAATGCCCTTATATTACGATTTAATCAAAATTGAAATTGTTGAACAATATATGTACTTATCACATACAAAAATGAAATTAATAATAATGATAAAAATAACTAATAATAATAAATAAAAGATAAAATATTACTGAACATGAAACAATGAACACAAATAATAATACAAAAATCAGACAACTAAAGGAAAAAAAGTAAACAAATAAAATAAAGTCTAAAAATAAATAAATAAAATCAAATTTTAGGTTAAACTGTATAATGAAGAAAAAAAATAACTAAAAATGAAATAAAAAAATATGTATATATATATATATATAAAAGATAAGTTATATTTTCCATAGTTCTTTTTTATTTCTTTTTCTTTATATACCATTTTCCTTTACTGGCCTAAAACCTTCCTTAAAATCATTCTTTCTCTCATTTTCAGACTTCCTATTCATCGCAAGGCACTCAGCAGCATACAATGCTCTTGATATTATGGTGCATAAGCTTAGAATTTTACGATATTGATAGTTAGACACATCATCTATTAGTTATTGTATGAAACTTGTAATAACTTTTTTTATTTTTTTTTCATTGTTAGGGCGTGGATATGAGAACAATAAATTCTCGAAACTTAGCCTAATGAAAATTGTTTATTTGTTGACTGAACCTCAAGACCCGTAGATAACTTATATATATATATATATATATATATTGTATTATTATTTTATAAATTTATTGTTTTGTAAATATTAAATGAATGTTGTAATTTATAATGGCCCTAATTAGGACGAGTTGTAACATGACTGGATAAAATTGTTTGATTGGTTGATAAAATTATGAAAACCCTCTATATCGGATGATTAATATATTATAACATATTATTATATAAAATATAATATTATAACATAAATCTTCATGTGATTCCATGTATTTAATAATTGGAGAGATGCTGAGCTATAAATGATAAACATTAGCATTTGATATATCATAAATTAAAGCGTGAATTTATGGGGCCTATTTGTACAAGTTATGGGTTCGAGGATTCCTCTTTTAATGGCCCCTCAGCCATTTCTCATCAACCCTTCTTGACCTCATTTCTCCCTTAAGTAATACACTACTCACTCGTTAATTTTTTTTTGTTTTGTCTTATCTATTTATTTACAAATCTGTAGAACATGATAACTTACTTTACAAAAGAAAGGACGATAGGGCCTGGCCGTATGTGTATTACAATTAGTAGTAACATGAAATAACTATTACGGAATAAGATAATCAGAAAATGAAGTAATAATGATTTTATTTTCTTAAAATCATAAATTAATTTAACTAAAACATAAGATTAAAAAAAAACCCAGCAATGACAACGGTTCCTATTTTATTTTAATAGTTATTATTTTATTTATTAATATGTATGAACATTTAATTAGTTTACATGAAATTCATATTTAGTTTTAAGTGAAACATTTGTTTTATTTATTAAAAGTCACTTTATGCTACTATGGGGAGCGGCGTGGTCTAGTGGATAGAGCGCTAGTCTGCTGTGATTCGGGTCCTGGGTTCGAATCCCGGCTGTGGCGGAATATTATTTATTATGTTAATTCAGTCGGGGGGCGACCCTAGGGTATGGAGACCCTCCTGGGGCAGACCCAGCCTCTTTAAATTGGGTACCCAAAATAATTGGGGAAAAACCTGGCGGCTGAGCGTGATTAAGGCCTAATCACCTCATTGCACTGCCGTTGGCCTAGAAACAGTACGAATCTCTATATGTACTGAGCCCAAGACCCTTCATGGGTTGTTAGCTAAAGTGGTACAGGTTTTTTTTTTTTTTGTTTTTTTTGTTTTTTTTGCTACTATGGCTAATCGGGCGATGCTACAGTGGGAGTCCTAGATTGCCTATCCAGGTTTTATTAGGATAGGGATCTTTAACGAGTACCTGACATCGCACAGGATCGGGACCACCTTTTAACGCCCCCTCCGAAGTACGGCGTAACTAAGGATTTTTTACTCCCATTAAAACACCCTAGGACCACCTGCGGAGTGAAACATTTGTTTTTGTGAAGTAATGTTTAAAGTAGAAATAATTAATGTCATCAGTTTATAGTTTTATTAGAACTTTTCATTTATTTTTGACAACTTACGATTTGGTACGTAATATTGTTTTTAAAATCTTGCTTACAGTACTGAAGAACTTGTATGGTGCTGTACGGTGGCAACACTAGATCCCATGACCTACCGCATTGCAAAGATTACAAAGAAAACACGTTCATAAGTGTATGAGCTTATTACGATATTTTCTTAGCTTGTATAACTTATTTCATTGCATATTAAATTTTCTAAATTTTAAAAGACCTTACCAATTATTAATAATAATAATAGTAATATTATTTGACTATATTACTACTCTTATTTCAGAGAAGAATAGTTGATGTCTTGATTAAAGAAAATTTAATTTTCTCATCTTAAGATTAACTATCAAATATATCTAAAATTGCAATGAATTTTAATTAAAAACCTTTGAGAAAGCATGCCCAAAATGTTAATGAAAACCGTTCCAAAATATATCGCGTGGTTCGAAAGGATTTCGCGGAAATCAAGAACCATTTTAGAGGTTTATATAGAGAAACCACTCCGCTCCTAAAATCTACTTTATAATTGAATAAACTGTAAATTATATATGTATACATTTTAAAATGTATAACTTTAGAAAATCAAGTCAATCGAAAAAAAAAAAATCGTTGGAACCATTTATTATAGAAATAATACTACATTAACGGGAGCCAGCAAGTCAATGTATTAGGAGTATAAATCCCAACCCAGATAGGACATTCTAACAGCCGCTCCTTTGGGTAAATCATGCCCGTGAGTCGACTGGATGCCATTTACAACAGTAGGTCTAGAGAGAATGAACATACCCTGCATCATATCATAGAGAATCGCATTGTAGGATCCTACTATACCAAACTAAAAAACGCATTCTACTAAATGCCGCGTCATCCGAAAAATAGTGTCACCTATGGCGTAGTTGCTTCTATGCCCTATTTCGTGGATTCAAACCCGACATATGTCCCTAGGGTATTTTTATTGGGAGTTAAAATTCTTGGTTATGCCTCCTTTCAGAGAGGAACTAAATTGGTTAAATATTTCTATCCTAATTATACCTGGATAGGTAAAATTTTGGACTATTGTAGCATCATCTAATCAGCCACAGGAGCATAAAATTGACGTTAAATCAATGAGCGGACTAACCACCCCAAGAATACAGGAACTTGTCTCAAATATTGTGTTAAATTTTAGTTTCCTCAGAATTCTTGATTTTTAAGCAAAATTTACCACAACACACACATACCTTTTTGTGGGACTTATCATTTGGATCAAGAAGTCAAACAAAGAAGATATAAATTATTGCAATACTCCCCCATACTCTATATTCAACACATGTTTTCATTTATTGAACGGAGGAACTAGATATTTCTATTTCACTTCGATATCATTCGCATTAAAAATGTATTTTTTTCCTACAAACATTGCTAGTTTTACTGTTAATAAAAGCAGAATACATTTTAAAGATCTGCTTTGCAAAGAAGAAACATTTAATTTTGTATTTTGTTCTCATGTTTTATTTAAAGCAGATTAATTTTATTATTTTGGGCATACCTCGCAAGACAAAGGTTTACTTTGTTTAAAACACAATCCTTTTATCCTCTCTATATTTTAGCGAACCGTGACACACAAAGCGTGTTAGAATTAAATTTGGTTTACGAACTGTTTTGAAATATATGAATACAAAATGATAACAAAAATGTAAAATAAAATTTTTTTAATAAAAACTTCTCTCAGAATTATAACTACGTTCAGAATTTATTTTCATTGGTCGGTTTTTATATTCAGATCACTTTTTATAAATCTAGTAATAATTTGTATTCAAAAATAAAATAAATGTAATTGATTTGTGCCAAACCAGCAGCTCCTCTAATGTATATATATATATATATAATATATATATATATATATATATATATATATATATATATATATATATATATATATATATATATATATTTTTGTTTGATCAGTTCTCGACTGTTGATAATTTAAGTTTGTGTTGTTCTCATGTTTCAGTCAATGAATAAACAATTTTATCTATGCGACGTTTCAAGAATTTATTGTTCTCATAATCATGCAATTTTTGACAAAATAGTGTCTTAATTGGACATGTTTAGCCTACAAGCTTTGAAAGAACACTGTGTTGGGTCGAGGACCCAGTACAGCCCGGAGGACAAGGATGATTAAAGGAGCCAGCGCAAAATCAGATAATATCCAATAATTCTAGAGGCTTGACCCTTTTTCATTTATTTGTTCATGTCGATAACTTCGAGTTAATTAAATAAAATTAAGTTTAAAGAACCTACGATTTTTCTTTTTTTCAAACAATAAAGTACTATCAGTTGTAAAACACATACTGGGCCCCTAAATTTTTACATTGTTTGTTTATTTATTTAACGTCACTTTATGCTACTGTGGCTAATCGGGTGATGCTACAGTGCGAGTCCTAAATTCTTCCAGGTTTGATTAGGATAGGGATCTTTAACGAATACCTAGCATCGCACAGGCTCGGGACCACCTTCTCACATCCCCTCCGAAGGACGGCATAACTAAGAATTTTTTACTCCCATTAAAATTCCTAGAACCACCTGCGGGTTTGAACCCGTGACCTTAGACATAGGAGGCTGTTATGCTAGCCACCCTGCTACTGATGATCCCAACGAAATTATACAGATTTGTAGACATATTCTTTTAGAGAGGCAATACGAAGAGATAAAGGAGGTTTTCGGGTCTGAGGGTATGGCAAAGAAAGGCACCAAGGAGGTAGTATTGACGGCGGAAAGTAGGATAGAGCTACTTAAACTCAATACTCCAACATGAGGCATGGGAGCGCCTGAGGAACCCCATGATGTATCTTACGAAGGAAATTAATAAGTCTCTTCAATATCATCTCCATTCAAGCAGGTGCCCTCAAATATCATAGCCAAGTGGGAAGGAAACAAAAGAGAATACTGGTACAATGGTGGATCTGAGACATCAAGTGTGCATCTGTATATTAAAGGTAGGAGAATTTTACAGTTTTTAATCTCTTTTTATGATCTCAGTCACGTTTGAGGGTTGTAAATATTGGGTTTTACAATAAGTTCGTTTTATACTGATGATTTCAATCAAAACTTCATATTCTTGTAAATGTTTTTAATAAGTTATAAATGGAAAATTTTGGTCTATTACATGTTGTTATCTTTCATCATTTTTGCTGAGTTTGGACGACCCAAGAGCTTTGCGTTCTCTAAGTAAAAATGCCTGGTTCTGAACCGACCAAGCCACTTACGGACGGTAGTTTTTGTTTTCATTTGATATCTTAAAGATTGCTAGAGTTGTAGTGATTTTCCCTCCAAAAATGGCTGCTAAACTAAAAGTATTAGACAGAATATTGTCTTTGTCTGAATTTACAAAACTATTCTTCCCGCTATACCACACGGATGTTAAACGTTGTCCTAAAAGTTGGAGAAACAATGCCTAAAGGTTTTCAAAGAAAAGATTTTGCATAAAATGTATGGTCGTAAGAGAGATGATACTGCGAAATAACATTTCCATTTTTTAAAAACTACTGAGCCGACTAGGAAGGGAAAATAGATCGAGACGTATGTGAAAAGAATTTATTAAGGTATGGGACTGGACTATGCCATTAGATGAAATTTCACAGGGAATGACTGTAACATAGAATCTTCAGGTTATCAAAGCCTATTACTTTTTCCTAGAAAATTTATTATTTATTGTTCATATCAAACTTAGTTAATCAATTGGTTTTTACTTTCACTTACCTATGATATATATATATATATATATATATATATATATATATATATATATATAGTAAGGGAAATTATTGCGATCGTGAAAACTTTCGAATTCCAGTTTTCGACGGAAATACACGTTTTAGGGTCCCCTGAGTCTAAATAATCAAATCCAGCGCAAGGATCTGTGAGCAAATAAAGGAGAAAAGAACAAAAATATTTTTAATGTAATATTTTGTTTTTTGTTCAATTCATTGTTATACGATTTCTCGTTTTCGAGCTACAAAAAAAAAAAAAAAAACAAAAAAAAAAAAAAAACACGCACACTCACACATGCACAAAGACCTTTTTGTGGAACTCGGTTCAGGCTCAGGGGACATATAACGTGTATTGCAGTTGAAAACTGGAATTCAAAAATGTTTACGATCACAATAATTACACTTACATTACCTATTTCATATATAGGCAAGGGAAAGTAAAAAAGCAATATTATACTTCTTATTATAATTAATTTAAAGCATATATTTTTGAGAGACTTATATTATACTATATGTTAAGCAGCCCAATGCAGTCAAGCAGTATAGCTTTGTGATGGGCCTGATGTGTGTGAGGGAGTGAGGTTATAACACACAGCTGGTGGGAGCAAAGAGGTTATGTGAAATGGATTTGTCACTGCCTCAAACATGTTTATATTTTAGTTTTCTTTATATTTAATTGAGGGTCATTTTTATTTATTATTTTATTTTCAGTGTTTTATGATAGTAGAAAGATTATTTTATTTTACAGTGGCAAATCCATTGCAACCTCTCACCAGCTGTGGTTTTTGATCTATCTGGATTAGTGTGTGCTCCTCATATTGCTTTCCTTTTTTTATATTCTGTTATTCTTCATTTTATTCAACTGTCTGAACAATAAAAGAACCATTTGAACCCGTAGTGCCAGGCTGTAGTCATTTCGCCCTCACCTCCTCTAAAGTGGTGACCCCGACGGTGAGTGTTGAACTATTTTTTTTCTTCTCTTTCTCCTTTTTTTATTTTCCCCTCAATATCTTTATAATGCCGTTTGACTTATTAACGCTGGACTTAGAGGACAAGAAAGTGGAGGTGGAGTCAGCATCGGCCCCTAATGCGCTGGCGAGATTGCCATCTTTTTATAGAGAAGAGCCAGATCTGTGGTTCATTCAAGCTGAGGCGGTATTCAGCTCATGTAAGATCAGCAATAGTAAGAGCAAATTTCAGCTGATTATCGCCCAGCTTGATTTTCAGACTCTTCGACAAGTCGCAGATCTGGCTCGTAATCCGCCTGTTAATGAGCCCTATGAAAGGTTAAAAGAGCGGCTACTTTCCAGCTTCGGGCAGTCAGATAGCTGGAAGATGAAGAAACTCCTGGAAGAGCAGAAATTGGGCGATCAGAGGCCTTCCCAATTTCTGCGAGAGATGCAGCAGCTGGCAGGAGAGAAGGTCCCGGAGGACATGCTTAGTACTTTGTGGCTCCGGGGGCTACCTGAGGGAATGCAGGCGGCTTTGGCTGCTACCGATCATACTGATCTGACCAAGTTGGCCCGCATCGCAGATAAAATAGCTGAGATTCAGCAACCCCCAGGTAATCCGATTATGGCTTATCAGCCGGAGCCAACTCCGGGGCCTTCAAGAAGAGATGGAGGAGACATAGGTGCTGCCATCGAGCGCCTGACTGCCGAAGTAGCCGCTCTCAAAGCGCAAATGGGGGCCAGGACAAGTCGGCGAGACAGCGGATCGCCTAGTCGGAATCGCAGGGGCTCTAGAAGCAAGAGTAGACGGCGTCTCTGTTTTTACCACGAACGCTTCAGAGATAAGGCGACCAGATGCCGTCAGCCCTGCGACTGGAAACCGGCTAGGGCTTTAAACTAGTCATAGCGGCGAACAAGGCGGGTCCCGTCGCTATGGCTAACAACCGTCGACTCTTCGTCTCTGACAGAAAGTCCGGGGTCAGATATCTGGTGGATACTGGAGCCACCCTATCTGTCTACCCGGTGACGAACAGGACGAAGTCCACCGAGGAGTTCATGTTGTATGCTGCCAATGGGACGCCCATTCCAACGTATGGCACCATTGTCCAGAACCTTGATCTGGGGCTCCGGCGGAAAATGTCATGGCGATTTATCGTTGCCAAGGTTAGCCATCCCATCATCGGCGCGGATTTACTTTTTCACTACAACATGATGGTAGATCTCGCCGGGTGCCAGCTAGTGGACCAGAGGACGGGGCTGACATCTAGAGGTAAATTGGCGAAGGTACCGGTGCCCACCATCTGCTCAGTACCTGCAGGAGAATGGTACTCCGCCCTGCTGCGCCGGTACCCTTCTGTGACTCAGCCTTCGTCCTTTATGACAGAACCGAAGCACGATGTCGTCCATCACATTGAGACCAGGGGAGCCCCAGTCACCGCGAGAGCCCGCCGCCTGCCACCGGGAAGATACAACACCGCCAAGAAGGAGTTTATGCAGATGATGGATGAAGGGATCTGCAGACCGTCGAATAGTCCTTGGGCCAGTCCGCTGCACATCGTCGAGAAGAAGGATGGAGGTATCCGGCCCTGCGGCGACTACAGGCAGCTCAACGCTAAGACGGTCCCGGACAGATACGCTGTGCCCAACTTGGCGGATTTCAACGTTAATATGCACGGTAAGAAGATCTTCACAACCTTGGACCTTAACCGTGCATATTACCAGATTCCGGTGGCAGAAGAGGATATTCCGAAGACCGCCGTCATCACACCTTTCGGCCTCTTCGAGTTCCTCCGTATGTGCTTTGGTCTCAGGAATGCATCGCAAACCTTCCAACGGTTCCTAGACCGTGTGCTTCGAGGGTTGGACTTTGCCTGGTGGTTTCTCGACGATATTATCATCGGCTCAAGAGATGAAGAGGAGCACAAAGCACATATGGAGGAAGTGCTACGGCGGCTGCAGGATCACGGCCTCACGGTGAACCTGACAAAGTGTGTCTTCGCTCGTCAGGAGGTCGAGTTTCTGGGACATAGGGTGAACTCCTCCGGCATCAGCGCCCAGTCAGCGAAGGTGGAGGCCATAGTTTCCTATCCTAGGCCGGCTACTATCAAGGACCTGCGGCGTTTTCTGGGTATGTTTAACTTTTATCGCCGTTGCATACCCAGAGCGGCGGAAATGCAAGCTCCGCTCAACAGGTTCCTTGCTGGAGCGAAGAAGAATGACAAGAGGCCAGTAGAATGGAACATCAAAGCCGTAGAAGCGTTCGAGCGCTGCAAGACTGCCATCAAGAACTCCGCGGTACTGGGACATCCTAAGGCTAACGCTGAGCTTGTCCTGGTATGTGATGCCTCCAGCACAGCTATGGGAGCAGTCTTGCAGCAGAAGGATGGCGACGTTTGGCGGCCTCTTGGATTTTTCTCCAAGGCTCTTGCTCCAGCGCAACAGAAGTACGCCACGTACGACAGGGAACTATTGGCCATCCATCGCGCCATCAAGCACTTTCGCCATTACCTAGAGGGGAGACATTTTGCTGTCTGGACGGACCACAAACCGCTGGAACAAGCGTTCTATCAGAAGCCAGAGACAGCGACGCCCATGCGGATTCGGTTGGTGAACTTTATCAGCCAGTTCACAACCGACATCCGCCACGTACCCGGGGAAGACAACGCAGTTGCCGACGCGCTCTCGAGGGTTGAGGACATCGACTGTACCGAGGACTATGAGCGCCTTGCGTCCGAGCAGCAGAAGGATCCGTCGGTTTCTGAGCTTCAGCAGAACAGCCGTCTTCAGCTTCGCTGGATCCAGCCTCCCGGTACAGCCTCGTTTGTCCTCTGCGAAACCTCTACGCCTCAAGCGCGACCATACGTTCCTGAGTCCATGCGAGAAGAGATCTTCCACCGCCTGCATGGGCTCAGTCACCCCGGGATACGGACCTCGAGGCGGTTGGTCACGCAGCGTTTCTTTTGGCCAGGCATGAACGCCGACGTCTCGAGGTGGGCACGCTGCTGTATTCTCTGCCAGCGATCGAAAGTTGTCCGTCACACAGTGACTCCTCCAGGTACCTTTGCACCCAGCGGAAGGATGGAGCATATCCACGTGGACATCGTTGGGCCTCTGCCACCCTCCAACGGCATGCGTTATTGCCTCACGATGATAGATCGATTCACGCGTTGGCCTGAGGCGTGCCCGCTAGAGGAAATTACAAGCACTAAGGTAGCAGAAGCAATAGTGGGCACGTGGATTTCCCGTTATGGTACGCCTGCAAGGATTACTACCGACCAAGGGCGCCAGTTTGAGTCAGACCTCTTTATTAGCCTCACTCGCGTCCTTGGTATCCAGAGGAGCAGGACTACGGCGTACCATCCTCAGTCCAACGGGTGCGTGGAGCGGTGGCATAGGTCCCTTAAGGCATCCCTAAGGGCAACGTTGGGAAATATGGGGTGGACTAAGGTGCTACCCACCGTCCTTTTGGGTCTTCGGTCAGCGGTGAGAGAAGATGTTGGTGCCAGCGCTGCGGAAATGGTCTTCGGCCAACCACTTCGCCTCCCTGGAGAATTTTTTGAACCCTCTGAACGGCGGGAGGACGCGGAGGCGACATTGAAGACGCTGAGGGAGGCGATGAAGATGCTCCGGCCAGCTCCGCACCGCAGCAGTACGGCTCGCACCTTTGTTCACCGCGACCTCAAGGACTGCACCCACGTTTTCCTTAGGGATGACACCGTCCGACGCCCACTGACGCCGCCTTACACCGGCCCTTATCAGGTTCTCTCGAGGGAGGAGAAGACATTCAAGCTGCTGCTACCGACAGGACCGAAGACCGTCTCCATGGATCGCCTGAAGGTAGCACATCTTCTCCCGGGACCGGCAGAGGACAGCGGCAACAGGGATCTGCCTACTCCATCGCCCTCTGGTGTGGCCAGCGGCAAGTGCGATCACCCCACTCCTTCTCCCACATCGGCGGACTCCGGACCTTCAAATGACCTCGACTCAGAACAGCAGGACACATCACCGCCTTATCGCACCCGGTCTGGTCGGGTGGTAAAGCCTAAGGTTCGTTTCTGTGCCGATGTCATTGGGGGGGAGTGATGTGATGGGCCTGATGTGTGTGAGGGAGTGAGGTTATAACACACAGCTGGTGGGAGCAAAGAGGTTATGTGAAATGGATTTGTCACTGCCTCAAACATGTTTATATTTTAGTTTTCTTTATATTTAATTGAGGGTCATTTTTATTTATTATTTTATTTTCTGTGTTTTATGATAGTAGAAAGATTATTTTATTTTACAGTGGAAAATCCATTGCAACCTCTCACCAGCTGTGGTTTTTGATCTATCTGGATTAGTGTGTGCTCCTCATATTGCTTTCCTTTTTTTATATTCTGTTATTCTTCATTTTATTCAACTGTCTGAACAATAAAAGAACCATTTGAACCCGTAGTGCCAGGCTGTAGTCATTTCGCCCTCACCTCCTCTAAAGCTTCATAAATAAAGTATTTTCTCTCGACTTCAACTAAAACATCCTAAACGTTAAAAAGATACTTCTAACAACTATATTTTTAAAGGTATTTTAACAACATTATTATTCCCGATAAATCAAATTCAAAAAAATATTTTTATTATTCGTTTGCATTAATATCAACGGATGAACCCCATCTCTAAATTAAACCAAAATAGCCTCCAGAAACGTGATAGAGGGCCAATTAAGTTGTATTGCGAAACTAGTATTGCTATGAAATACTAAACTGTCTTTGAGCATCCAACTACAAAACGAAATAACTCAGATCAAAGCTGCAATTTTATGAAGGAAGGTATCGAAATTGCAATAAAACCTTCCAATCAAAACTTAATTCACCTTTCTGATATTATTTCTCAAACGTTTTATTGAGTTTTTCATAAAGAATAAACTTTAATTTTTTAAGTCCGTAAAAACTGTAGTAAAAACACGCCTTTAGTTTGACTGTTCTATATCCTTTTTTTAAACAATATCAAGGTATATATATCTGACGATGAAAGTCATATCAAACGTATAAAATGTAGAAGTTAGAAGTAGAAGTAGACATTCCAAATAATGTCAGCGATATTTTAGGCTTAAAAAAAATCTGGTGCTAGGAATACACTACTTTCACTTGTCTCTGAATTTTGGAAATTCAAAACTAAGTTAGAGTAAAAACAAAGTAGCAAAAAAAAAAATTTACTTATCGAGGATGTATAGTCGATTTTTGAATTTATCGTAGGTAGAAATAATCGGGAGTCAGTCGTTTTTAGATTTTTTAAAATTGTTCTGACATTTTGGCTAAAACTTGTGAGCCATCATCAGGGCTACAAATATAAGAGCAACAAAAGATATATATATATATATATACACATATATATTTGTGATAATAAAAAATATACAAAAATTATATGTACAAATAATAATATGATATACAATAAGATGATGATAGCTATAAAATCAAAACTTTAGAATTAAATACAGAGGTGAAAATAAATTAAAATATATATATATATATGTTTTTGATCGACTGCTTTTCTGAGGCTTACTTGATATAATTAATGTATGTATTGATTATTATCACTGAAACCATTGGATTTCTTTTTCAAAGGTATCGTGTTTACTAATCACAATAAGTGGCATTCTGGAGAAGATTAAAGTAAACAGGTTTCAATAATTGACATTATTATTTAAAAACAACTTACACATATACAATCCATTTCACAATGCCTGAGAATACTGAGGGACATTATAGTTAAACTTGGTTGTTATAACCAAAGAAAATACCTTAAAAACAGTTAATCGGCTGGCGAAGGTGGGATCGGTCTTCGGCGCTTCTTCTTGGCTCTTAAATATCCAGCTTCTCTCTCTGACCCCCAAACGAACCTCGCTTCATCTTGAGGATGGAATTCGACTCTCCTCTTGCTGGAATATGACTCCCTCTTAAAATATTCTTTCTTATCCTCGTCACATCTGAGTGGCTGATATGGGAAGTCCAGATATTTTAAATTAGGATTTACATTAAAGATATTATTATAAAATGACTTACAATTTTGGACAAAATGAGGGATTCAAGATTTGGTGTTGGTTGAGGGAGCTATGTGGTTCTTAGGCAAGTATCATGGATTATTTCGAGATCGCGGTCAGCAAGGATGTTGGTAAAAAGGTTTACCATATAAAAATATTATATAAAAATCGCGCCATAAATACAAAATCGGATGTCCAAAACCTAAATGCATGTTACTCAAATTTGATAAACACATATTAAAACTTAAAGAAATAAAATAAACGTCTTAATAATAATACGAAATAAAACGAAAACAACTCAACAATAGGAGGGAGAATACCCCAGACTCCTGACGTCATCATAAATTCCTGGAAAATCTTCCATACTTGAACTATTCCTTTTTTATTTTTTTAGTGTTCTTTCAAAGCTTGTAGGCTAAACATGTCTAATTAAGACACTATTTTGTCCAAAATTGTAAGTAATTTTATAATAATATCTTTAATGTAAATATCTATGTACCTACTGTATGATTATTCATTGTTCAATGTACTCTTTTTTATATCTCTAACAATAACATCATATATTAATTATTGTATAATAATATTAATGTTCTTTTTTTTTTCCACTGTTAAGGCATGATTATGAGAACAATAAATTCTCGAAACGTCGCATAGATAAAATTGTTTATTCATTGACTGAAACCTAAGAACAACACAAACTTAAATTATCAACAGTCGAGAACTGATCAAACAATATATATATATATATATATATATATATATATATATATATATTATATATATATATATATATATATATATATAAACATACTATCAGTGAGTAATGTCAAGAATAAAATGTAGAAAAACAAAAAACATCAATAGGTGGCTTGGAGAGGGTTAAAGTAAAAACCTATAACGATTTTTCCCATAAAACATAAATACTACAGCTAGTCTTTTTAACAGTTCATTAATGTAAAATGAAAAACTTGTAAGCAGTCATAATTGTAGAATATCCTGTAAACGTAACTATGAGGATGAAATTATAAAGATATATACATACAAGTATATATAGAGTATGGAATAGTATATATTATATTAGTACAGATTGGGTATTGTGTATTGAGTAGTATATTATAGTAGCCTATACTCATATACTTATACTAGTAGTTCCCTGGCGCTAAAATACAGTTTTGCATGACGGTTAGGCTTTACGGGAATTGCATATCCTAGGACCAGGGCGTTGGCGTAAGTTCTAATTTCAGCTATTTTTTTCTGAATTGTACTATCAATAATATTCAATTGTAAAATATTTTGACGCTTATTTTTTGAACATATTTTTTAATGATAAAAATATTAGAGGAAAAGTTTGGTACAATCGTGTCAAGGTGGTTATTAAGGACGATATTGGAGAAATCAGGAGCAAGACAGTTTCCAGAGCTTAATCCGAAATTTATTTATAAACTTTTCTTAAAACATATATAGCCAGAGTTACAATACAGTGAGAGGGATTCAAGATATGAGTGTTGGTTGAGGGAGCTATGTGGTTCTTAGGCAAGTATCATGGATTATTTCGAGATCGCGGTCAGCAGGGATGTTGGTAAAAAGGTTTACAGCATTAAGGAGGGTTAAGATGACATTTTTAGGTATATGTAAGGATTTTAGTTCTTAAAGTAGCTGTTGTGAATTTGGGATGTCATATTGGTTAATTTGACTAAGTTTTTGTAAGGGAGAGAGAAGGAATGAACTAAGTTTAGTGGATAGTGAGTTAATGTTTGAAATAATGGGACGTAGTGCGTTTCTTGGGATAAGGATTTTCGGTAATCTGTAAATCGAGGAGCAACTGAATTGTAGGAGATGTGGTTTCTGTAGGTAGAAAGATTGATTTGTTTGTTTTCGTGAAGGTTTTTTAAATGTATGTTAAAGTTAGTAGTGAGAGATGTAGGATCACGGTTGGTTGGAATGTAAGTAGTACGGTCAGAAAGGAGAGATTTAATTTTCCATTGTATTCTGTTCGGTTAATGATAATTGTATTATTTCCTTTATCTGCACGGGTGACAATTATATGGTTAATTGTCTTGAGAAAGGATCGAGTAGAGGAAAGGTCTTTAGTTAATTGAGATAAAAACGGAGAAGGGTTGGATGGAGGTAATTGGTGATAATATTGGAAGTCCAGGTACGGGAAATCATTTGTTGTTCTTCGTCAATAATCAAAAAGGTGTCTTAATGGATGAATTCAAGACCGTCTAAGAGATTAAAAATTATTTTTATTTTTCGAAATTACAATAAATAAAAAAAATTAACAAATTACAAAATGGAATAACATTTTTAAAAATCTAAAATCAGACGCACTGCATGGTCTATTGACTGCCTGTGGAATCTGTGTTTATTGCTAAATTATTCTTTAATCTACCTATATAATTAATTAATAACAAAATAAGAAACAATAAATTTACACTAAGTAAGTTATTCGTATATTTAAACCGAATTCTGTAATAGTTAAACTCTTTTGTGAGCATCATTCTATAGGAGAAAGCAGACCTGGAGTAATTAACCAATGCTAATCTTCCCCAGGTATCAACTCTATTGTCTGATCCTAAGTTAGGTTTTTAGTATTTAAGTATTCTTAACTCGGATAGTGTCGGACAGCCAGCGATAAAGTGAAAGAGATCTTCTACTTCATTTTTATTACACAAACGACATATATTATTTGTTGGATTAAAATGTTTATAATTTAAATTTAAAACATCACCACGGATTTAATTAGTAATATAATCACCTCTACTGAACATTTGTCACTAATGTAATTTACTGCGGTTAGATGTGGAGAAATAGGGGGAAGTATTAGAATTCCAAACTTTAATAATAATATTGACTATAAATATATTTTTAAAATTTGAACACTTAGTGTTGCTAGATTATTTCTCCATAGCTTACTACCATACAGATAGATTTAAAAAGCCTAAAATAGTTTTGCAGTTTTCTACTTTAATTGGTTTAAAATGCTTACACATTGTGTATTTAATTTTTTTTTATGTATTCTAATAAGATGACATATTTCTTGAATCTACAAAATTAAATGTACATTAGAAGAAGGAAATTCGACAATCCAGCTTTTAAGCCCTATTACTATTTCAATCAGAATAAAACCCCATAATATAAAATCCTATTCAATTTCACTTTGATATAGGGAGCTTAATCGAAATCGTTTGAACCCTTTTTGAGAAAATCATAAAAAGGAGCAAAATGCATGATATAAAGTTGCCCTTCTGGTAAGCCGATATTTATAAAAAAAAAAATCCATAATGTCTGAGGCATACAAACTTTAACTTAATGTTCTTTACATCGAATTTTGATGTAAGAAAAAAATTAACATAAAAATATCGGGGCAATTAATTCATAATCATCAAATTTTTATTAATTTTCGACTCAGTATTTTTTTGTTATTGATTTTTTTAACAGCTATTCCCCATCCTTACATTTATAATTATTTAGTTTTGCAGCCCATTAAAATGAGCTTAGCGGCTCATCATGAAAATGTGTACTTTGTTTTAGTCTCAGTCCCTTTTCAGATATTTCCCTTTAAATATCGCGAGAACCGATTTTTTTTTTAATATTTTAAAATTCATATAAAAAAAAAGAATATGTTCTCAAGAACGAAATTATTACAGCACGGAGAATAATGACAAAGCTATATAAGAAAAAATGATCAAAGGTGAATCTCTCATCCTTTATAAGCTTTTAACTCCCTGAAAGTATCCTTTTATATTAATTTTAAATACACCTTTTTTTAAAATTTCTATGATCCGTAATGAGGACAGAAAATGTAAAGCATATCCCTATCACATTGTTAGTTGTTGTATTGATTTATTACCAAGAAAAATACTAAATTTAATGAGATTTTTCCAAGTTTACAGCTGCTAACCTGACTATTTTTAAAAATTATTTATTGATATTTACACCTGTATTGTACAACACATTAAGTAAATAGGCTAAAAGAAAATATTCATAAACAAGATGTAGTGAAGCAACCCATCGGCAGCACTCTGAAAATATTCTAAACTAGAAGGTCTCGAGGCCCTCTTATTTTCATACGCCTCAGAGGATTATCAGTAATTGAAGTGGAAGAAAGGACTGAAACTAGTGGATTAGAGTGGGATTGGAGTTTGTCATAAAAGGAATTATATCTGGTTCGGGCCAAATTAGCAACATACGGATCATTAATGGCTTTATGAATCAGTTTATTTGTTGTAAAATAAGGAGCATTGAGAATTTTACGAAGGATTTTGTATTTTAGGGATTGGAGGCGGGAAGAATTCGATAGTTTAGTAGAGCCCCAAACCCCTACTCCGTAAGTCCATATAGGCCGTATGATCGTCATGTAGAAAAGCCTTTTGTAGTTAGGTGAAATATTAGAACGTTTGTCTAGTAAGTGTTGGAGCAGCCGAAAACGTCGATCAGTTTCTTGTCGTTTCAGTCTTGTATGATGGTTCCACGTAAGGCGTTTATCAAGAAGTATTCCTAGATATCGGTCTTATTCACCAGGAACTAGCGGAATGTTATTGAAGGACACGTTAGGGCGGGATGTCATAGGTTTACGATGAAGGGTGAAGGTAATTTGGTGTAATTTATTGGAATTTATTTTAGTTCTCCAATACTGGGACCATACCTTAGGGTCCTTGATGAGGGATTGGTGAGTTTGAGAGGCAATCGCCTCACTTAAAATGGCACCAAAACTAACTGTATTAGCCGAAAAATCATAGACCCATGGTTTCAAATTCAAGAAAGGGTGGAGAATAATTAAAAAAAATTATGAAGGAAAAAAAAAAAGAAAAAGCAATTGAGTGGCAAACATTAATTAATATTGCATTATTTTAAATTATTGAATTTTACACATTAATTAAAAAGAATATGAAATATTTACAAATCAATAAATACGTTTTGTACTTGTGTCTTATATGAGCGAAGATACAATAACCTATTCCCATCAGTTATACAGGTGTCATATACACTGACTTGTTACAAGAGTTTTAATGCAATAGTTAGTTAAGTACATTTGTCTAAGTAGTTAAAAGAGTTTGAAATTTAGTGGGACATGAAAGAAAATTTATATTCTAGGGCCAGAACAAGATTGTCACATTTAAAATAACTTAATGAAAAGTTTTGGGTATTCTGCTTCAAGATGGTGGTAGGGGGGGGGGGGGGCAAGTTAAAATGAGTCTCAGTTTTATATTTAACTTTGCTCTTCATCAACGGGTCCCCTCCATTTTATAAACTTCACAGTCGCCTCTCCAGGCTATTATTTATATCTCACTCCTTACTATTTAGATAATATTGCATTTTTTATTAATTATTTATATAATTTATTTACTTTCGCTTGCCTATAAGGGAAAGTATTATGGTCGTCGAAATTTACGAATTCCAGTTTTCTGCGGAAATACACGTTTTAGAGCCCCTTGAATCCAAAGAACCAATTCCGGCAAAAAGGTCTGTGTGTGTGTTAAATTTTACATTTAAGGTTTTCTGGGATTTTACAGCAACTTTCACTCCAAAATTGACTGACCAGAAGTGCCACTGCCTTTTATTTTGCCCATTCATACTAAATTCTAAAGAAAAAAAGCTCTAAGGAAATGAAAGGCTTTTTAGTTTCTTGTAGATTTCTTTTCAGATCGAACTATTTAGAGAGGGATTAAATGTTATAATTTTTTCCTCTAAAGTATCTTTTTTCAGGCTACGATTCAAGAATTTATTGTACTCATATTTGAAAAAAACACTGTTCTTTATATACTGTCGTGTGTGTATATATATATATATATATATATATATATATATATATATATATATATATTATATATAATATATACATATATGTATGTATAATCAACAATAATATTGATAATACAATTGATACAATACGAAAATTCAAAAAGTAGATGTTATTATTTTAAATAACAACAAAAGCATGTTTTTAAACAAAAGAATATAATGAAACGTGCTATTAAATTATTCTAGCCCTAGTACAATAGGGGTGGTGCCTTCCCTTCTATAATTTTAATATTGTTGACCTTTTAACTTTTGATTTAAAAATAAATAAACTGTGCACCCTTTTCATTTCTAGCTCACAAACGTTTTAAGTCAAAGCATAAACTAGCCTAATGTCAGATCACTTGTAGCTGGGTGGTTAGAATAACAGCCTCCTATGCCTAAGGTCACGGGTTCGAGCCCGCAGGTGGTCCTAGGATTTTTTAATGGGAGTAAAAAATCCTTAGTTATGCCGTCCGTCGGAGGGGACGTTAAAGGGTGATCCCGAGCTTATGCGATGTTAGGTACTCGTTAATCCTATCCTACTAAACCCTGACTAGACAAAATTTAGGACCCCCACTGTAGCCTCGTCTGATTAGCCATAGTAGCATAAAGTGACGTTAAATAAATAAACTGGCCTTATGTATCAGTACTTATGATATATGAGGACAACTTTGTACTTGATAATGCATGATAAATATTATAATAAATAAATTTAAACGAAGTTAAGACTGCCAAAATCAAGTGTTAAAAAAAAAAGTAGTTCATTCCGTCTCTGTCTTCAGTCACTTGATCCAACTTAGCGCCACAATTCTAAGCCTTCGAGTCCCTTGTCACTCCCTCTAAATGTTTAATGTCGTCCTTTAGAGGCATGTGTAAGGAACGACTCTTCCTTCTCTACTTTATAAATTTCTTAAATACGAAATCCTGCGTTAAAATAAATCTCAATTGATTGAGAAAAACAGTGAGAATCTTGATACATAAATCTCTAATTTCCGAAACAAGGATTTTTTTCATTTTAGATAAAAAATATATGAAGAAATATGTTACTTAAAGTATATCCCTAGGTAAGTTACAGTCATATTTTTAGACTATTATACATTTTTTTTATCCCGAGTTTAAAACTAAAGTTTAAAGTTTAGTTCCCCTAATTTCTAATAATCTAGTATTGCATAATTGTAAGTTTAGCAAAAAAAAAAAAAAAAAAAAAAAAAAAAAACAACGAAAAATCACCCGAAAATGAAATTAATATTTAGGAGATTATTATATATTATATTATATTATATCTGATTATTATATTATATTATAGATTATATTATATTATATCTGATCCTTCAAAATAAATCAATAGTTCCTGTTCATCACATTGTCAGCTGGTGTTCCTCAAGGCATTGACTATAGGACACATTATTTTCATAGCCTTTACAGCTGATATCCAATCCCATCCTAACACTTTTTCTACCAATGCTGATTATTATTAAATATTAAATATAATTATATATAGTGTTATATTGTTTATATAATTAATATAGTTATATTAAATTATTTTGCAATAGTCATGTTTGAAACGAGGACCCGGAAAACAACAGTCCAGTACTTTATTAAGTAATCATGCCACCTTTATACAAAAATTCTGTTACTTAATAGCAAAAAAAAATGTTATAAATAAAAAGTATATTTTATTTTACAAATAACACGAAAGCTATTCGATTTAAATTGAGTTCGAGGAATCCTGTTAAGCGCCATTTAAAAAAACAAAACTTCCAAATACTGATTGATTCGAGTTCACAACTTATTGAACACCACCCTTCATTTATATTCATTCAGAGAATTACAATGTTGAAGTTTCTTAAATTATTCAAAAATGAAGCATAGATTGGCAAGAAATTACTAAAGTTGGAATTATAATTTGCTAATAAATTACTAAAGGCATAACTGGATTCTTTAAACAATTAATTCTTAAAATGAAATGTTGATTGAACTTTGTTTAAAAAAAGTTTAATTCGTGAATATATTCAAAAGAATTAGGAGCATGACAAAATTCTCATCCGATCTTTTGTAGTGTCATTTGTAAGGTATGTCAAACTTAAAAACAAAAATTGTCTTTAATTCCTTAAATTTTGTTTATTCGACATAATTAAGCGTGTATCAATATTAGATGTAGTAAGATATTGATCAATATAAATTAGGAAAGGGTTTATTTATACTTAATCTAAGGAGAAAACTGGAGAAATATTCTATCAGGTTGAAAACGAATTTCATAATTTTAGAGTATTAATATAGCATCTAAAAGCATATTTTAGAAAAAACGATTGCCTAACTTATTATATTATAATGAAGAATGCGGAACAAATAATCAACTTGGTTTCTATTGTTTTAGTATTTAATTTTTTATAAATGCATTTCTGGAATCTAAAAGTATACTATTTTTTTTTTAAAGCAAAGAACGAAAATGGCGACTTGAAAATTAAAAAAATCTGGTGCGGACAACACACGACTATCACTTACTTCGCCTATTAAATTCAATTTTAGAACTATTAAATAAACTTAAATTTAAAATTTCAATTTAAATAAACAAATTAATTCAGGTTTTTGGAAACATATGATTTACATAAAACAATATATTGAGGGTCATTTGCTCACTCAACTTGTGTCTCAGACCCTATTGCAGACCTGCCTGGGATCTTTCCATTGCCTGCAATTTTTTGCAAAGTGGCCCTCTGGCTGCCACTAGATGGCGTTGTGCTCTTGATAATGGTGCTAGGGCCGCACTTAAAATATGTTAAGGGCTCTGTTTCGTTAACATATTTTTGCAGTTTTCTCCTTTAGTACTTTATCGAAGTCGCTTAACTTTTATATTTAGCACTTATTTATCAACGCTGACAAGCTGATGTTCCTCATTTTCAGAAATACAATATATGAAATTGAAGGTACTTTAGTTAAAGCAACTTTAAAATATCGGCATTTAAGCCCGGTCAGACTATTTAAATCAGAATAAAACCTGAATCATATCAAATTTTACTTCGATATAGCGAATTTAATCAAAATCCTTAGAGCCGTTTTTGGGAGAATCGAAAAAAGGTGCCAAATACATTGTATAAAGTGGTTCTTCTCGTTAACTGATTTTGATGACAATGTTGCTGTAACATCTCGGGCATAGACGATCTTAAAATATATGTTTATGTGCGGGAGTTACCACACACACACACACACACAACACACACAGACCTTTTTGCGGGACTTGGTCATTTAGTACTTTATCGAAGTCGCTTAACTTTTATATTCAGCAGTTATTTATCAACGCTGACAAGCTGATGTTCCTCATTTTCTGAAATATATGAAATTGAAGGTACTTTAGTTAAAGAAACTTTAAAATATCGGCATTTAAGCCCGGTCAGACTATTCAAATCAGAATAAAACCTGAATCATATCAAATTTTACTTCGATATAGCGAATTTAATCAAAATCCTTAGAGCCGTTTTTGGGAGAATCGAAAAAAGGTGCCAAATACATTGTATAAAGTGGTTCTTCTCGTTAACTGATTTTGATGACAATGTTGCTGTAACATCTCGGGCATAGACGATCTTAAAATATATGTTTATGTGCGGGAGTTACCACACACACACACACACACACACACACACACACAGACCTTTTTGCGGGACTTGGTCATTTAGTACTTTATCGAAGTCGCTTAACTTTTATATTTAGCAGTTATTTATCAACGCTGACAAGCTGATGTTCCTCATTTTCTGAAATATATGAAATTGAAGGTACTTTAGTTAAAGAAACTTTAAAATATCGGCATTTAAGCCCTGTCAGACTATTTAAATCAGAATAAAACCTGAATCATATCAAATTTTACTTCGATATAGCGAATTTAATCAAAATCTTAGAGCCGTTTGTGGGAGAACCGAAAAAAGGTGCCAAATGCATTGTATAAAGTGGTTCTTCTGGTTAACTGATTTTGATGACAATGTTGCTGAAACATCTCGGGCATAGACGATCTTAAAATATAAAATTTCAGTTTCATAGGACTTTTCGTTTATGTGCGGGAGTTACCACACAGACACACACACACAGACCTTTTTGCGGGATTTTGGACTCAGGAGACCCTAAAACGTGTATTTCCGTTGAAAACTGGAATTCGAAAATGTTCACGATCGCAATATTTCCCCTTACTATATTTCATATATAGGTAGGTGAAATTAATAAAAAAAATAATTAGAACAGTACTGATAATATTAAAAGCGGGCAAACCCTTCGAAATAGAGGAAATTAGTCCTTTTGGTGCAAAAAATAGAATGTAATGGAATTGTGATACAATTTTTGTAGATGTATTAATATCACATCATTATCGAATTACAGTATAATTACAAACTTAAAGTCTATTTTAATAACACCAATTTTTTAAAACTGAACATATATCTAAAAAATGGAAAAATCTATGAAGCCGTATATATAACTTAAATACATAAATAATACAGTAATTAATTATAGTGGGTATAATTTGTTGACCGTTTGAAAATTACTGGAAGGAATTAGTCCGGTGGCGGTCTGTAAATGAAACAAAAAAAATAGTTTAATCTATTTATTGTTTTCTAACGTTTCTACCCCTGTTATGGGAATCTTTTGAAATGTACAAAATTAAAAAAAAGGTACTTTGAATAAAAAAAAAAAAAAATACAAAAATTTGCCCTTCAAGTCCTGTCAGGTTATTTCAATCAGAATGAAACTTATATCATATTAAAGCGCACTGAATTTTACATTGATGTGGTTAATTAAAGTAAAATCATATATATCGTTTTTGAGGAAATCGTAAAAAAACGTGCAAAATGAGTAGTATAAAGTATAACTTCCAGTAAGCCGTTTTCGGTTAAAAAGTTTTTTTTTTTTTTTTTAATTTTCCTTTGAGCACTTGCTTTTGTCCCTATAAATTTAAGTTTCTTTGTTTCTAATACATGTTTATACTGTATGAACGTAATTTTGTCTTTGATTCTCATGAATCGTAAAAATATATTATCTGATGCTCTAAATTTGTTAATAAATTATTTTTGTCTCCTTTTTTTTTTTTTTAATTATTTACTAAACCAACATACCTATATATAATTAATTTTTTAAGTAAATAATTAGTAAAAGTAACTTATTATAATATTTTTTTTAAAAAAATTGTAAGGATTTCGTATATGTTTTTTTATTATCAATTGAATAGTGCCTACTCCTCTTATATGGAAAAAAAGGGGGGGGGATTGATTTGCCTGAAAACTCCGTAATCCTCAAAGAAGTGTTCTAAGTAAAAGTTGCTGGAAATAGGGCGTGCAATCAATATACGACGTCAAATCATAGGGTTCCAATTAAAAAAAAAAAAGTCTTAAGCAACACTCTGTACTTCAAAATTAAAATCTGAACACAGAAATCGATTCCTCGTTAAAAAATAATGGAGGTCTACATTTAACCTTTTTTTCGTACGGCCAACAGTTTGGCCATAATACCACAATGTCCAATAATTTGGTGTTTCACTCCAGTGTGCAACGGTGCGCTAGTAATTTAATAAAAATATATTTTTTTTTTGCTTTTTAAGTATTTATAATGACTGCCTATATCTAAACCTATTCGCTGAAATATCTCTCTTTTCCCTGATGCAGACCTTAGTAGACCTTCTATAGGTTCCGAAGAAAACCTCTCTTCCAAGATACGATCTAATTATACCGAACAGATCCCTTAGAATTTAAATTGCTGCAAAACGTTGGCATGAACTAAAACCTTGTCCGACGATGGAGAAGTGCACCCGCAGGAGAACGGCACGAGGCCGAGTACTTAGGAGTTAATAGAGCACTATAATAGCTAAAATACTCGAATGAAATGCGGTTAAAGGGTCCCTATTGTGAACGTTGCGCCGCCAATACGCCAATTCAGTTATTGAGAGAGGGTCTGGCTCAATATTAATAATATACCTTAATATCGGACTATTTTCCCTCGGGCGTGCTCTCTTGATTGCATAATGGCTATATATATAAGTATCGCTGTTGAAATTTCCTTTATTATGAAGGTATAATTATTAATGGATATCAATACTTGAATGTCGAGAGATCGACTATGCTTCAATTGAATAATCTCAGGAAATACAAGGAACCCTCATAGAAACTTTATTTAATTGGGTCACACAAGTGAGTGGAATAGCTGCTTATTATGGTTGTACGGTTTTGTTTGTTTATTAATTTAACGTCACTTTATGCTACTATGGTTAATTGGACGATGACAGTGAGGGTCCTAAAATTTGCTTATAGTACTTGACATAGCACAAGTTTGGGACCACCGTTTTACGCCCTCTACGAAGGACGGCATAACTAAAGATTGTTTACTCCCATTAAAAGATCCTAGGACCACGTGCAGGTTTCAATCTACTACTTTGGGCATAGAAAGCTGTTATGCTAGCCACTAGGCTATAGGTGACCCCCTAATGGTTGTAAGAAAGAGTTCGAAAACATAAGCCCAGCTAGATTGTTACAGTTTAAAGATGGGATATTGGAAAAATTAAAAAATCATAGCCTCGTACATATATCCAAACTAAGATTGGTTAGCCAGTTGAGGGTTTCAAACCCTAATTTAATCAAAATTTACATGAAACAAAAAATATTCAACTTCAAATCACGAGAAAACTGATTTTTTGTTGTTGTCTTTTTTAAAATTTATTAAAAATAACATGTTCCACACTCTTCTCTGTGTAAAACTAATTGGAGGCAGAGAAAAATAATTAATACCATTTTTATCCCCACATAATGATCAACATAAAAAATCTGGTGCGGGCAACACAGGAGTTTCCTTACATCCGTTGTTAAAATCAATTTAAGAATTTTTAAATACTATTAAAGATACAAATAAGTTGTTAAAGAATTAATTATTTTGAATTTTAATTGAAACATGTGTTTTATTAAATAATCTATTATATTTTTATCTACAACAATCAGTTAGTTTGATTGGCTTTTCATCACTCTCCACTAACCTTTCAAATCCCGTGTTAGGTGGTATGCTTTCTAAAATCTTTAGCTATCCAACGGTATATTATACTTCTATATTACTATGCTTGAGTTCAAAAACACAAAAATCGCATTAAAAAATATGTTTGCACTTTTCTCCTTTAGTTGTCTATCAAATTAGCTCAACCTGAATATTTACCCGTTATTGATCAATGCTTATAAGATGATATTCCAAATTTTTTGAAATCTACAAAATTAAAAGTACTTTAGTGGAAGAAATTTAAAATATCGGAATTTAAGCCCTGTCAGAATAAAACATACATTATATTAAAGCCCATCAAATTTTACATCGATATATAGAGTTTAATCAAAATCGTTAGGACCGTTTTTGATAAAATTGTGAAAAGGTCCAAAATGCATGTTATAAAGTAGATATTTCGATCAGCTGATTTTGATGAAAAAGTTTCTGTAACATCTCTGGCGTATAGTTGTCTTATAATAATAATAATAGCTTATCGAACCCGGAGGTTCGATGCAGATACCACCAAATTTCGCCTGCACCGACACGTCCAATGTTCGCCGGTCAGGCCCAAGCCCCCGAGATCAGCTTTAACGCAATCCTCCCATCGCCGCTTCGGCCTACCTGTCGGACGCCTACCGGTCGGATCAGCAAATACCAACTTTCTCGGATTCCGTTCCTCACCGAGCCCAACAATTTTACTCGCCCATTTGAGTCTCCGCGACGCTATCAATTCAATTATATTCACAGGATACAAGTTCAGCAACTCCGCGTTGTGCAACCTTCTAAACTCCCCAGTGCCCTCATCTCTCTTCGGACTAAATATTTTACGCAGTACCTTATTTTCGAAAACCTTAGGCCGTTGTTCATCCTTCAAAGTAAGCGCCCACGTTTCACATACGTAAAGAACCGTTGGAAGAATAATAGTTTTATAAATTCTAACCTTTAAGTTCTTAGATAGAAGCTGTGAGCTAAGTAATTTAGCAACTGAATAATAACACACATTTCCCACCTTTAACCGAGACTTTATTTCTTCCTGGATTTCATTTTTTCTTGTTATCATTGAACCTAAATACTTGAATTTCTTCACGAGTTCAAAGGTATGCCCTGATATATCAATATCACCAAGGTCGCCACCGTTTCTGCTACTAATCATATATTTCGTCTTATCGGTATTTAATTCGAGCCCTATTTCTTTACCGGTTTTTATTAACACACTTGTAATTAGTTGTATGGTTTCCTTGTCTTCACCTATTAGTACCAGATCATCGGCATACCGTACAGTTGTCTTAAATATGAAATTTAAGTTTCATAGGAATTTTCGTTTTCGTCCATGAGTTACCACACACACACAGAGATCTTTTTTGGCACTTGGTTATTTTGACTCAGGGGACCCTAAAACGTGTATTTCCATTGAAAACTGGAATTCAAAAATTTTTACGATTGTAATACTTTCCCTTACTTCATATTTAATATATAGGTAAGCGAAAGTAAAAACATAGTTCAAGTCAACAGCCTACAAAAACTAAATACAGTTTACATCGTCAAGGTTTATAAATGTCAAGTGTCGCATTTTCCCTGTTCTTCATCCCAAAGGAGGAAGGAGAAAAAAAATCCAGTTACGCCACAGCAGGTGAGGGTTAGCAGTGAGAAAAGCGGATGTGTCAGTCCCTTTTACCATCCTGGGGCGAGCATCCAGAAGTTGGCAACATTTTATTCCTCAGAGGAAGGGCAAAGGGATTTGTTAAGCGAGTCATGATGAAGTAAATATCAACTGTCTCAGGGAGGAATTAAAACACTCTCTCTGCGTTCTCGTAATCGTCGCAGGCTCTTTGAAGAGGAGAAAAATCTAGATTTAATTTAAAAAGGATGAATTAAATTAAATTAAAAATTACTTAATGAGAGATTTTTTCCGTATCCTGTAAAATTTTCTAAAATGGGTAAAGCGGAAATACGGAGTGACGAGGTCTAGTAGATAGAACACTAGCCTACAGTCGGAAAACTACAAACCATTAAATAATTTTTAATACAATATAATGGTCTGGATGAAGAAATATTAAAAAATATCATAATTTTAAATAATAATTAAATTAAGAAGTAAGATTATATTTATATTTTTATTAGTATATAAACCTTATATTTATAAATAATCATATAATAATTATTATTATTATAAATTATTTATTTATTCTAGGAAAAGTCTCTTAAGAATAATATTACAGAACAATTAAATCGGAGCTTCAGTTACTTAGAGTAAAAAGACAAACAAAAAAACAACCGAAATGAAAAAGTAAAGGAATAATATTAATAAATTAAGAGGTAGCTTATAATAATAATTTATAAAAACAAACTCGAAAAAAAAACATATACGTTCATATATACATTGGTGATTAAAATAAACTTATAATGCTAATGAAAATTCGTGAAATAAATTACATAAATGTTTAAATACCTTGAAAAATAAAATATAATAAATAATCATTTCTATCTGCTCTATTTACTGATTTTTGTCAAAATTTGCATACCAATTGGGGTTATTTAAGAACTGAATATAAGGGAAGCGTTTCATCAAATGGGATTTGAAGGTCGGAAGTGTATTGGAATGACGAGCATAAGAAGGAATAGAATTCTATACGGACGAGGATCGGATAAGGAAAGATCTGTTGAAAACTGCGGCTCGATTAGGCGTTATATACTGGTTGGAAGGGCACGAACGAGTGTTACGAGAGTGGAAAGAGGATTTAGAGGAAAATATATTCGAGATGTTCGTTCGGGTGGCGAGATTGGTGAACTTAGAAAAAAAAAAAAGGATACCAGGAAATAATTATAATGGGTAAAACATCATTAACTCATCGCAGAAACTAGTTACAGAGGTGCCCCTAAATATCCTAAAGATGAAACGTATCAGAAAGTTAAATAATTTTTCAAATTTATATATATATATATACATTATAATTTATTCAATGACATTCTGAAATTTCGGAGAAGCGGGTGGTCTAAAGGATAAAGCATTAGTCTACCCAAAGTTCGAATACCAGCTGTGGCATGATAATTATTTATTCTGTCATTTCAGTCGTAGGGAGGGAGGTGGGGTCCATTCTGGGCATACCCAACCTTTATAAAGTGGATTCCCCAAAATTGGGGAGGTACCTGGCTGCTTAGCGTGTTTTCAGCCCAATGAAATAATTGTTAAAGGATGATTTCACGGTAGTTCTCTTTTTTTGTTTCCAAGAAAATTATGACATACTTCTACAAAAGCGGTCCATGCTCTATTTGCAGCTTTATTTAATGTACTTTCAAAATTTGAGTCCTTCATGAGCTTTCGTATTTGGGGACCCACGAATATTCCTTCTTTCACTTTCGCGTCGTTGATTCGAGGAAATCTAATTTTGAGGTATTTAAAACCTCAACCTTCCTAGTTCATGGCTTTAACAAATTTTTCGTAAGGTCCAAATACCAAGAGGTGGTAGAACAATATTATCACTTGAAACTACAGGTTCTTCTTTTACATTCTTGACTCCAGGGATCAAACTCATCTTTTGTGGCCAATTTCTTACTATGAAAATGATTTTCTTTAGCGCGAATGTCCCATTCGAATAAAAAGCAACAAAATTTGGTATATCCTCCTTGCAGTCCAGTTAGCATTGCAACAACATTTAGATCAGCACAAATATTCCACGTATACTGTGAATATTTAATTTTTTTCAATAACAACTTTATATTTCCATAATTTTCTTTCATGTTTGTTGCTTGTGCAAGAGGAATAGAAGTATATTTATTTACATTAGACAAAAAACACGTAATTATGAGAAATAAAAAAAAAATTAAAAAATTTCTATATGTGATAGAAAAAAATGGAAAGCAAACATCGATTTAGCGTATTAATCTCTTCATATTTTTATTTAAAGGAGGATTTCGTTGCAGACCAGCGTTATTTACGGAAGAAAAATTATTAAATAAACTGGGTAAGAAAAACGCAGGAAATGAAAGAGGAGAGATGAACACCCAACCAGCAGAGACAAACGTCCTGAGACTAAAAGTGTAAGAACCCATCCACAATATTCTTATAAGAAATGTAAAAATACTGAAAAAAAAAATCAGTTTTCTGAGGGACTATTAATCAAATATTGACGAATCGGTAGCTCTTTTTTCTCTCGTTCAGGTCCGATATAGGCTAGTCTTATCAAAAGAAGACGTAAGTCACTGGTCCGTAAAAAAATGGATGCCTTGCCTGAATCAAATACACAGATATAGATCCTTAAAGTACCTTACATCAAAGAGAAAAAAGTAAACAAAACAAACCGGAAAACTTTTCCAGATCACGGAACTCTCATTCGTGACTACCTCTAAAGCAAATATAGGTCGAGCGATTCAACTTACAAGGAAAACAGGCATTAGTAGCAATCATTCCAATCCAACAAACTTTAAGCAATTATTGATATAGTGTAAGATTGAATGAGCTGCAGAATTATTTCGCTTAACCAACGTAATAGTTGTTTCAATCGCATTTCCTATAAAATAAAAGTTCATTCACGAGAAATCACTGTAATTTTTAAATCTTTTTTCAAAGGACAAATCAAGTAAATGTTCCTTTAACAAGTAAGCATAATTTAATTATAGGCCATAAGTAAATAAAAAACCATTTGTTGAAAAGAGTAGTTAAGTTGGCCATAATAGAAGTACCCTCCAAAATTTTTTTTTTCTTTTGTTTTCGTAGCCTAATAACGATGGAGTAGGTTGGTCACCTCTGGTGTAGTGGCTAGCTTAACAGCCTATGTCCAAGGTTCCGAATTTAAACCTGAAGGTGGCCCTAGCATTTTTTAATGGGGTCAAAAGTTATTTCTTATGCCATCCCTCGGAGTAGACCTAAAAAGGTGGTTCTGAGCCTGTACGATGTCATGTACTCGTCAAAGATCTCTACACTAACTTATACATCGCCCGACTAGTCAAAGTAGCAAATAGTGACGTTTAATAAATAAACAACATCCGATACCTTGAAGTATGGTGCCAGAAAATGAGGAATTAAATAAATTCTAACAAATTCCACTAGATAACCTTTACCATTCTTCGTAAACCGATGACTTCCTGCCCTACAGTATCCTTTAATGACACTCCACGAGCCCCTGTTGAGCAGATTCGATACCTAGGACTCTACCTTAATAAACGTTTAACTTGGAATCCACATACAAGACTGAAACGACAAGAAACTGCCCGACGTTTTCGGTTACTTCAACACTTACTGGACAAACGCTCCAACCTTCCTCTTAATTACAAAAGAGTTATTTATATCACCATCATAAGACTGGTATGGACTTAAGGAAAAAAGCTATGGGGCTCTACTAAATCATCGAATTCCTCTCGTATCCAACCCTTACAATCCTAAATCCTTCGTAAAATCCAAAATACCCCTCATTTTGTCACAAATAAACTCATTCATTAAGTCCTTAATATTCTATATGTTGCTGACTTAGCCCAAACCACCAGGTACCATTCCTTCCATGACAAACTCGATTCCCTCTACAATCTATTAGTTTCAATCCTTGCTTCCTCATTGATCCCTGATAATCATCCGAGGCGTCTGAAAAGCAGATAGCCACGAGATCTTCTAGTTTAGAACATTTTTAGAGTGCTGCCACTGGGTAGTGTCTCTACATTTATTTCATGAGAGTTTCCTAAATAACCATCGCATTTACTTGATGTATTTTTTTTTAAATACAATTGTGGATATCGATAAAAAAACAAAAAAAAACAAAGACCAAAGATGGAATAGAAGAGAAAACGGTCACCCTAGGCAGGACGATGTGGCGAGGGCGAGGAAGAGAGAATAAAAAAATCGCAAGCATGCCTGAGAGAGAAAAAGTCCATCTAAATAAAAAAATATACTTGTAATCGTCACCTTTGTTCAAAACCCAAGTACAGCAGTATTTTATGTCATTTTACTATATATTCCACTAAATGCTACCGGATTTTTTTTTATAATGACGGTTAGACTAAACAGTGAATATCCAAGGCTTCAACGACTGAAAAAAAATTACTATTTCGAACATCAATGTATACTCAAAGTTTTTTTATTAAAATTAACAACTGCATTTTGTAATACAACAAGTAAACATGCTGGTAATGATAAAATACATGAAAAAAAAACATGAAGAAAAAATGCCCATTGGCATCACTCCACTAGCCTCGGAGGTTTGTCAGGAATTGAAGAGGAAGCAAGGATTAAAACTAGTGGGTTAGAGTGGGAGTGGAGTTTTTCATGGAAGGAGCCTCGTTCCTTCGTGTGGCATGGTTATGCGTGCCAGGATCGAACGAATCTAAAAGCGTCAAGGCTGATCTTTTAGTCATGGAGTTTGTCATGGAAGGAATGATACCTGGTACGGGCCAAATCAGCTACATACGGAACATGGAGGTCTTTATTAATGATTATATTCGTGACAAAGTAAGGAGCGTTGAGGATTTTACGAAGGATTTTGGATTGTAAAGATTGCATACGGGAAGAATTGGATGGTTCAGTAGAGCCCAATAGCTCAACTCCGTAGGTCCAGATAGGCCTTATGATTGTCATGTAAATGAGTCTTTTGTAGTTAAGTGAAAGGTTAGAGCGACTGTCTAGTAAGTGTTGGAGTAGCTGAAAACGTCGAGCAGTTTCTTGTCTTTTCAGTGTGTATGAGGATTCCATGTAAGGCGCTTGTCAAGCAGAAGTCCTTAATAGCGAATCTGTTCAACCGGGACAAGCGGAATATCATTAAAAGGACACTGTAGGGCAGGATGACTTAGGTTTTCGACGAAGGGCAAAGGTAATTTGATGGGATTTATTGGAATTGATTTTAATTCTCTAATTCTTACACTTTACCTCAAGGTCTCTGATGTGGGGTTGGAGAGTTTGAGAGGCAATATTAGGGTCATTATGAACTGATAGCACGCAAGTATTATCGGCATAGGTAGAAAGGAATGTTCTAGGGTGGGTTGGGATATCAGCTGTGTAAACTATGTAAAGGATGGGTCCCAGAATGATGCCCTGAGAAACACCAGCAGACTGGGTAAAATATATGACTAGGTACGATTGTGGTTTATTTCGAAGGATCTGTCGGAGAGGTAGGACTTGATGATTAGGAAGTATGTTGGAAGAAGGTATTTACGGAGTTTATACAGCAGTCCTGGGTGCCAGACTCGATCTAAGGCCTGTTCTACGTCGAGAAAGGCTCCCGTGCAGTAAAATCTACGTTCCAATGCAGACGAGAACACATCCACCAGACGGTGAAATTGCTGGATGGTGGAGTGGAAAGTACTGAACCCAAACTGGTGGTCTGGGATTATGTGATATGATTCTAGGATAGGGTATATTCGTTTCAGGAGAAGTCTTTATAGAATTTTACCCACGATGGGAAAAAGATTATCGTGAATTAAGGCATATAATCGTTTTGATATTTTTTTTAGAACAACTCAAAACAAAATTAGGTTGTGGGTATTAAAGAAATGATAAAAAATAACCGAATAATATTTTTGTTATTTTAAGTATGAAATAATAAGGCTAAGTTGTAACCTTTTAAAAACCTGTTAAGGCATCTATTTGTATTCAAGCCAACACCAATAACTTGCCTATCATCATTACCTCGTTTTTCCTTAGATTCCTTATCACGATCTTCTCCATTTTTCAAGAATTTTTACTCCTTAGATAATGGATATAAAATTGTTATTTGGCAAGTTTTTATCTAAAACTCTCGATATTTACTCATAGTATAAATATCGTTAATCATTCAAATAGAAGCAGTAAAAGATAGGAAGTTAGAGAAAAAAAAAATTTAAACATATTTATTGATATCTACCATTGTAAACTATATATACCACTTTAAAAAAAAAATACATCAAATAAATGTGATGGTTATATAGAAATACAAGGAAAGTAAAGATAATAAAGTAAAGATAATACCCAGTGGCAGAACTCTAAAAATATTCTAAACTAGAAGGTCTCGTGACCATCTTCTTTTCAGACGCCTCGGAGGCTTATCAGGGATCGATGAGGAAGCAGCGATTGAAACTAATGGATTGTTGTGGGAATGGAGTTTGTCATGGAAAGAATGGTACCTCGTTCGGGCTAAGTCAGCAACATATGCAAAGTTTATGGATGAGTTTATTTGTGACAAAATAAGGAGCATTGAGGATTTTACTAAGGATTTTGGATTGTAAGAATTGGATACGAGAGGAATTCGATGGTTTAGAAGAGCCCCATAACTCCGTAAGTCCATATCGGTCTTATGATGGTCATATAAATATTCTTTTGTAATTAGGTGGAAGGTTGGAGCTTTTGCCCTTATAATTATGCATTATAATTTATAAATGTTTATTGAGTGGTGCAGTGAGTATAGTGATACTGAGTAAATCGAATACAGTTATGAGGAATCTATAGGTAAGATTTTGTTAATATTATATAGTAAGTATACGTCTATGACAACTTTGTCATTTTTTTTAGTTTTTTGTAGACACCCCAAGAATTTTTATTAAGAATTCTCATTAAATAAATATGACATTTAATATTAAATGAGTGATAATACACCTTGTAGTGGAAGATCACATATGTTAAACGTGTTGAGAATAGAGGCTTTTATATACTGGATTAAATGGATTCAGCATGTGGGAAACTGCCCGTTTAACTATATTATATTAGTCGGAAATATAAGAAGGTATATATTTCATGTATGTAAGAATCCGTCCGAAATAGCATAAGTCTGTCTATATAAAGGAGAGAGGGTGAGTTTAAAATGAGTGAAAAGGCCTAATTTTACCATTTCAAAGAATATGCCCGATTTTAATATTTTAAGGACTGTTTCAATTGTTTTTTATTCCAAGTTAAAGTCGAAATCTTCCTTGAAAGGATTCTTAACAATAGACATATATTGTAACTAGGATACAATTCAAAATTAAAGAGAACCACCATTTTTGAATCGTTTCTCGTTTTAAAAGGATACAAATAAAATAAAAAAAATCACTGGTAACTAGAATTACCTCACTAAAAAGGACACAATTTATTTATTTTTAATAATTTTACACAATTTATTTTTAATAATTTTGTTTATTTCCATACTTTATAACTGTCACCTTATTTCCATACTTTATAATTGTCATCTTATTATCATTTTACATTTAATATTATTTATGTTCCCATAATTTATTACTGTCATATTATTATTATATACCTAACGCATTATTAAGTCTATAATTACATTGGTTGTTATCTTGTTTCTTTTAGCCCTGATGAAGGCCCACATTGTAGGCCGAAACGTCGGCACATAATTAAAATAACGCTTATTTTTAATTGTGTGTTTTTAATTTATGACCGCACCCCCAACCCTCTTCCTCATCTAATTTCTCTACGGTCAACAAAACTCCATCATTAAAAAGGACACAGTTATTAGGAGAAAAAAACATATGCTATTTATTATTTGCTGATGATCAGGATGATGGAAGAAAGGAGGCTTAGGTGGTACGGCCATGTGAAACGAATGGGAGACAATCGCTTACCTAAAATAATTATGGATTGGGAGGCAGATGGTAGAAGAAGGAGAGGAAGACCCCTAATTAGATGGTGGATAGAGTGATGGAGAGTATGGATGGTAGGGGGCTGTCGGAGGAGGACGCGATGGACCGGCAGAGATGGAAAGACCTGCAGGGGCGGGAGTTTGGTTGAGGAAACCTTCAAATTGAAGAAATTCCTGACGAAAAAAAAAAAAAAAATGTACACATGACTTAGTATCCCATTTTTTAAAGACATAGCTCGTCATAGAACACCATTTTTTATTCTAAGCTCCCTACCCATAAAAACCCACTTATCTTCCTTAGATATCCCTGATAACTCATTTGTACCCTGTGAATATAATTAAGTTTATAGCATCGCGGAGACTCAATGAGGCGAGTAAAGTTGTTGGGTTAGGTGAGGATGAACAACGGCCTAAGGTTTTCGAAAATAAGGTACTGCGTAAAATATTTAGTCCGAAGAGAGATGAGGGCACTGGGGAGTTTAGAAGGTTGCACAACGCGGAGTTGCTGAACTTGTATCCTGTGAATATAATTGAATTGATAGCGTCGCGGAGACTCAAATGGGCGAGTAAAATTGTTGGGCTCGGTGAGGAACGGATTCCGAGAAATTGTTATTCGCTGATCCAACTGGTAGGCGTCCGAAAGGTAGGCCGAAGCGTCGATGGGAGGATTGAGTGAAGGCTGATCTCGGGGGCTTGGGCTTGAACGGTGAACACTGGACGAGTCTGTGTAGGCGGAGTTTGGTGGTATCGGCATCGAAACATTGGGTTCGGTAAGTCTATTATTATTATTAGATATCCCTGATAACCCTCCAAGGCGACTGAAAAGAAGGTGGCCTCGGGACCTACTGAGATAAAATAGTTAGTGAAGTGCTACCACTAGGTAGCTCTTTCTCAAGACATTTTCATGACATTTCTTCATACTGCATATTTACTTTTTGTGTTTTATAATACAGTTGTAAATTAAAATTTAAAAAATAAAGTTATACACAATCATTTGATGACCGAATGTCTTGTTTTACTTTTTTGTTCAAAATTAGTCGATTTGTTAACATTTTATTCTATCATTGTATTCATTTGTGTTATTTTATTTATTTTTCTGCCTCTTTAACATATGTAAATAATTACATATATTTAATGTATTCTGGCCAGATATGTTTATTGTAACATTTAAGTTATTCTTATGGGAATAAGTTATAAAATAAAATCGTTTTTTGTTCTTGTCTAAAAATTCTCCTGGAGATTGCCTGCTCCAATGTTTCCCGCTTAAGTTAATTTTCCTTATCCGTAAGACATACCGTATTCTATATTTTTTTTAATATTTTCTCTGGTTTTAATATAGCTGCAGAACTTTATGTATTTTGAAATTTCGTAAAATACTGAAACCTCCACAGAACTGGAGGTTAATGTTTTAGAATGTGATGTCACTCTATCTATTTCCCGTACAAAGAGAGAATCTGCATTGAATATAACACCTTGGATACAAACCTCCTCAGTCGAGACAATGCAGCTGGTTTAAAGCAAAAATTGAATGGGGTAATATGAACCAATGTTTCCATTAACGAGGTGTTACCATATGACAGTCACTGATTCATATAAAAATATCTCTTGTCAAACCGTTTTATAATACCGGGAAACAACATACATATATTTTAGACATGCTATATATATAAAAAAAAGAGAAAATAAAAAAATCTGGAGCCGGCTACTCGCGAATTTTACTTACTTACGGCCAGCGTTAAAAAAAAAAAAAAAAAAAAAAAAAAAAAAAAAAAAAAAAAAAAAAAAATTGTATTCTTAAGGTACTGATTACACATTTGGTTTCCTCTCAAATCATACTAAAACGTTTTATTACACAACTTTAGTGTAGTCACTAGTTACTACTTTATTGGTAATATTTTTTTTAACGCTGGCTGTGTATGCCCTTGGCCACGTGTTGTAATCTGCCGGGAGAATACATCACCCATCTCGATAATAGGAAGTAATTGGCTAGACGGGATTTAAAGGTTGAGAGGGTATTAGAATTACGGATATAAGAAGGAAAGGAGTTCCATATGGAAGAGAATCGGATAATGAAAGATCTGTCGATACCTTCGGTTAGATGTGGCGTAATGTACCAATCGCTTTTTATTCATTCGAAGTGATGTTATGATTCCTATATCATTCCCCTGTGATTTGCTTTAATGTTAATATGTCCCCGGTAACTTTTGTATGATTATCCCAACTTTAAGGAAAAGCTGAACAATGATTTCCCTGCTGCTATTTAGTCACAATTATTACCCGCTGAGTACTTGTGAAAGGCCTGCCGATCGACTTGGTACAAGTTACTCCGCTCCCTCAAGTTCATTAGGCAGCTAGTTACCGAGGCTAGGGGTTGCAATGCCTTGCAACTCCATTAAGTTTTAATTCGTTAGCCCGTACAAGTTAATTTATGCAATTTTCCAACCTCATTCCAAGTGGGGAGGTCTTTACTCCGGCCAGTTGTTGAAACATCGCTAAAACTATCGATTTAATTAACCATTGATGAATAAATCATCTGTGGTTATAGATCTGAAATTTAAATAGTCAGTCCACTCCTTTGTAACAAGGTCGCGCCATTCTGACCTTTACATTGCTACCCACATAACATAAATCATTCCTTTCTTGTCTGCTCTACTACTCTCTGGAATTTCTTACCTACTAATATCCGCATTATCATTATCATGAAATAATCTTTGAATTAGAAATAGTCAATGCTATTGTCAGTTCATGATTTATAGCAACTTTTTATTCATTTTAACTGCTTACTTCTAAAATGTTACATAATGTATGGAAGAATATAACTAGTACGATACTGTACGGATGCAACACTGAATTCCAAAAACTCCTTCATTACAAACGTAACGAATAACATATTATGTTATATTAAGGTTTGTTGGCTTATAATGACATTTCGTTAACCCTTACGTCTTATATTAGGTCATAATAACTTTTGTAAAATATTGTGCTTTCCAACGGTTTACAATACGTCTATATTACTTCTCATATTTGAACAGATTTTTTTATTATATACAATTTAATTTTCCAATCTAAACAAAAACTTTATTACAATGTATTTTACTTACAAACCTGCAGGAAAGAATGCCCTAAATGATAATGACAACCGTGTAAACATCCGTCACATTGCTTAGTTGCAATCGTGAAAATTCGTGTTTTCAACAATTATAGAATGATATTGACTTATCAACTACAGTAATTTTTAGTAATAATGATTTTTGTCTTTTAAAATATGAATATTTCTTATAAATACAAAGGACGAGACTATCTCCAATAGCCTAGTTGCCGATTATCTTGGGCTGTATCACTCATCAAAAGCTCGTCCGAGAAAGGTGGACTCTTACGTAGACACAGAAAATAATACCCATTGTTCAAGACCAACTAGATTTAAATATATTTAATTGTAATTCATTTAATTCTTTATTTTATGTTTGTTTAAAACCGAAATCAAAGGAATATAATATATAATTTCTAACATTAAATGTAGCTATAAAATGATAGTAATTCCATTGTTTTTAAAAACATATGGTCGTTAGCGTCGCCTCTACACTCGACTCAATCTTCTCGCTCAGCCTTAGCCCCAGCAAGACCTCATCTGCTATCAGTATTTTATTAGTACAAAGTGCAGTGTTTAATTAATATTTTCTGACCAAATAGGATTGGTTATCAAGTCTTGAGGGTCATTTAATCTAAATAAATAATTAATATTGAGATTAAAGCCAACCCAGGCGGGTCCGGTCTACACTATACATGGCCACAGCGACCTTTTGGAAGTGCAGCGAGCGACCATCAACCCAGAACACCGACCGTCATCACAGACCAGTATAGGCATTTTTTTTTAATTTAATTTTTTCCTCTGGTCCTCATTTTGTTTTATTAGTTCTAAATTATTAATATTTTTTTTTTTTTTTTTTTTTTTTTTTTAAACATAATTTATTGAAATTTACAACTGTACTAAAAAAAATACATCAAGTAAATATGATATTAGAAAAATGACATGGAAGAGACTTGTAGAAGAACTACCCAATGGTAGCACTCCTGTAACTATTTTAAACTTGAAGGTCTCGGGGCCATCACCTTTTCAGACGCCTCGGAGGATTGTCGGGAATTGAAGAGGAAGAAAGGATTGAAACTAGAGGATTAGGGTGGGAATGGAGTTTGTCATGAAAGGAATGGTATCTAGATCGGGCCAAATCAGCAACATACGGAATATTAAGGTCTTTGTGGATCAGTTTATTAGTTACAAAATAAGGAGCATTGAGGATTTTACGCAGGATTTTGGATTGTAGGGATTGGATACGGGAAGAATTTGATGGTTTAGTAGAGCCCCAAAGCTCTACTCCGTAAGTCCATATAGGCCGTATGATAGTCATGTAGATGAGCCTTTTGTAGTTAAGTGGAAGATTGGAACGTCTGTCTAGTAAGTGTTGAAGTAGTCGAAAACGTCGTGCAGTTTCTTGTCGTTTCAGTCTTGTATGAGGGTTCCATGTAAGGCGTTTGTCAAGGTGTAGTCCTAGATATCGGATCTGTTCAACCGGGACAAGAGGAGTATTATTGAAGGAGACAGTAGGGCAGGATGTCATTGGTTTACGACGAAGGGTAAAGGTAATTTGGCTGGATTTGTTTGCATTTATTTTAATTCTCCAGTTCTGACACCATACTTCAAGGTCTCTGATGTGGGATTGGAGAGTTTGAGAGGCAATAGTTGGATCAGCATTGACTGATAACACACATGTGTCATCAGCATAGGTAGAAAGGAAAGTGTTAGGATGGGATGGGATATCAGCTGTATAAACTGTGTAAAGGATGGGTCCTAGGATACTGCCTTGAGGAACACCAGCAAACTGACTAAAAATGGATGAATAGGAATTATTATGATTTACTTTGAAGGATCTGCCAGTGAGGTAGGACTGGATTATAAGGAAGTATGTAGGAGGGAGGAATTTGCGGAGCTTGTAAAGCAATCCTGGGTGCCAGACTCGGTCAAAGGCCTGTTCCACATCGAGGAAGGCTCCCGTGCAATACAAGCCGCGCTCCAATGTAGACGAGACAACGTCCACCACACGATGACATTGCTGGATAGTGGAGTGGGACGTTCTGAATCCAAACTGGTGATCAGGAATAATGGAATTAGTATCTAGGATGGGATATAGACGTTTCAGTATAAGCTTCTCTAAGATTTTGCCCTATATTTTTCTTTAATTCAATTTAATTTAGTTAAGGTTTCTTTATTTTTTTTGGTTTATAAGTACTTTGTTATGAATTTATGTTATGTTTATTTTTATTAAAAGTGTATAACAATAATTTTTGTTTTCGTTCATTAATATTATTATAATTATACATTAATTCATAATTATAATTCATTATGATTATTTATCCTTATGAACCAGCATCTATTCTAGGGAAGGAGGATAGTAGTTAATATTTTGACACCGCTCCTTCCCCTACACCCATACTTCACCAAAAGATCTCACAAACAGAAACTATTTTGGCTATAGAAGTATAAAATGAAGGCAGATCTCTCACAAAATAATTCCCTTATCCAGTCCTCTGCTGCCTTCCTTCATCCCCTCAACTATTCCTTGTTATAAGGGTCCCTATTCCCCTTAAATTCAGAGACAGTAGACTTTCGTTTCTAGATGTCATTCAGTTACTAAATAGTTAAAGTACTTTATAGTACTAAGGAAGTTATATTCCTTATGTTCCTTTTTCATTATAAAAAAAAAAAAGTTACTTCAGTTCATTAAAATAGTAAATCTTTAACTAACAAAAATACACGTTCTTATCAAATACCTAAATGAGTCTGTTGGAATAAGAGACGTTAAAACAAATTAAATATGGGCTAACGTGGACTCGATCCCGTTTCAAAATGAGGTCTTTGAGTACATAAAGTTGAAATAAAATAAAAATGGTAATATATTAAATTAAAAAAATAAAATTGAAAAGAAACAAATAAATAGAAGGTTAATCTTTAAAATGAGTGAAATTTACAACTAAAAAAAACATCATTTAATTAATAAAAAATAAAATTCTTCGATAAAAACCAACTGAAAAATAATTTAAAAAATTAGGTTATAGAGTTAGTACTATAAGGAAGTATAAGAAGAAAAAATGAATGAGTATAATGAGGGAAAAAAATGATCAATTATAATTATCTGTCCATGAATTCTTCAGTTTTGGTCCAGATTATAGCTCAGCTTCCGCATGACGAGTAGGCGACTCTCTATGGAAGGACAACGAAACGACGTCCTGATCGAGAAATTAATTGAAGGCGCCAGTCGAGCTTACTGGTTCGAACGGTACTGGCTTGAGGGCAAGGGAGGCACTCATATCTGATTAATCCCTACACTATTCAATAGTTCTACATACGTAAACAAACAAATGAAAATATCTTCCTCATTTAAAAACCATTTTTAATTTAATTTAATTTTTAAATACTAAACAAAAATATACAGGCAAAAAAAAAGAATAATAAAAATAATGTTCAGGCTCAAATACGGTCTGAGAGTGTGTGTGTGTGAAAGAGTGAGAGAGAATGAGAGATAGAAAGAGAGAGACAGAGAGAGAGATATGGATTAATAAATTTATTTATATTGTCTTAGGTCCAGAGTCTCTTTCTTACTGACAAAGTTATAAACATTTCTCATATAAATGTGCCAGTTACAGTAGAATTACATTACTTATCTAATAATATTTTATAATGTTTATAGTTAAATACAAAACAGAGAAACTATCACATATTTTTTAGTTTTGTTTTTTCAAACATTACAAATATATGAAATATTATAAGAAACCCCTTAAGAAAGAATTAGAGAAAAGGAATGATGATGATAATAAAGGATAATGTAAAACAATAACGATAAATAAGTATATAAATAATGATAATAAGTAGAAGGGATATCAAAAAAGGGAGAGGAAATATCAATGAATTTGCACGGTGCAAAAAGGCCTTCAAGACGCACTCGAAGAGTCTCAGAAAACAGTGGAAGGCATGCCCAGCGAAAGGAGGATGCGAACCTGATCTCCGTCGTTGAATGTTCAGATCTCTCGCTGAAGCTGTATGGAAAGAGTGTGTGTTATTGTGAGCATGAGAGAGTGTATTTAGGAAAAATAACTAAAATATTCTTTATCATCATTTATTTGTTCTATAGTGAACAAAAATTAGAGTACAAGTATCGAGAAAATAAAATGTTTTCGAGATGGATTTTTTCGATTTTTTGTTTTAAAATAATAATTATTTATAAATTTTGTGAATGTAGTATGTGCCTAATAATGGTTGGTCCTTTAATATTTCTTTTTGCCTCTATGCCTAATAAAGGAGCTAATTTAAAAAAATAATAATAAAAGTAATAATAAAATATATATATATATATATATATATATATATATATATATATATATATATAATTTATAAAAGAATATCAGTGTAAAAAATTAAAAATTTAATATACAACTATAGTATTTTTTTACTTTCAATAATAAAGGACATCCCATCCAAATAAATGAGTATAACCAATTTTATTGTTATTTACATATGGTTTTTAGTAGGTTGTGTTTTTCAGGAATAACATTACATAAAAGCTCTATTGAGGCAGACAATGTAATAGCTCCACTTCTATAGATGGGTCTTCCGGAGCAATACATTAGGGATAACATACAAGTTGCGTTGGAAGGATTCAACCCTGGAAATATATTTGTAATAAAAAAGGGTTTTCTTTTTTCTGGTTTCTCAACAGTCAAGGTATTTCGTATAGAGGTGGGCTCACTTCAAGGTGCTTATATATAGATGTCTGGAATCACTTAGGTCTGCAATCCCGCAGTGAATATTTTGCCGACGTCATTGGCCCTTATTACATCAATTTCATTATTGTGTTGCTGGTCTTTTGAGGCAAAAAATCAATAAATAAATAAAAACTAGTCACCTTTTTTTGAGAGAAACAAGAAAATAATAAGGACTGAGTTTGTCAAAGTCCATGATGTAAATACGAATATTTGTTATTGATATGAAAATATAAAAAATACATAAGCGAAAATCTGGTGCTCGCAACACACGACTTTCAGTTATCTCCGGTGTTAAAATCAGTGAAAGAATTTTTAAATACCGTACGAGATGAAACAAGTTTAAAGAATTAATTAAGTTAATTTTCGATAGAATAATGTGTTTTAATAAGCAATATATTATATTATTATCTAAAACAATCATTTAATTTTATCCGGTTTTCATCAATCATCATTAAATTTGAAACATTGTGTAGAATAAATTACTTTATCTAAAATTTTGAGCTTTCCAACGGTTTATTATACATATATATTATGGTTCTTATATATATATAAACAAAAATTAAAAATACTTTTGCACTTTTCTTTTTTAGTTGATTATCAAATTCGTTTAACCTATGTATAAAGCCGTTTTTTATCATTGCTAAAAACATGAAATGGTCAATTTTTTCGAATCTATTGGGTTGATGCAAAATTAATGCAGGTTTTTAGTAGGTATTGTAAATACGCAATATCTTTACTTTAACCATATATATTTAATCAAAATAATTTCCATCTGAATCAATGCACTTTTGCCAACGTTCAACAAGCTTTCTTATTCCACCAGAAAAAAAATCCGAATCCCTGGACTCAATGAAATCACGAAAAGAATTTTCAATGTCGTCCTGGTTTTGAAAATTGTTCTCCCTCAAAAAGTTGTCCAGATGCCTGAAAAAGTGGAAGTCTGTAGGAGAGAGGTCAGGTGAATAAGGCGGATGTTGGAGAACTTCGTAGCCCAACTCGTGCAGTCGTCGAAGCGTTGGTTGTGCAACGTGTGGTCTGGCGTTATCGTGGAGCAGGATCGGCCCCTTCCGATTCATCAATGCTGGGCAAAGACGTTGCAATTTTTGAGTTCCGAGTTCCGCCGCCATTTCTCGTGTGGTTTTGGTTGGGTCTTCTTCCACTTTTGACCTCAGCTGGTCGTTGTCCAGAGCAAGATGACGGCCCCGACCTTCCTTGTCTTCGAGGTCGAAATCTCCTCTGCGAAACTTCTGGAACCAACGCTGCACCGTGCACTCATTAATAGCCCCCTGACCCCACACTTCATTAATATTACGAGCCGTTTGCGCAGCGCTGCGCCCTAATTTAAATTCGTAAAAATAAATTTGACGAAAATCGCGCTTTGACATTTTCGATTCAAGACCTTTGAACACACTGAACAAAACGATTTTACTAAACAAATTCATGGTGAAAGAGAGGGTATTAGATAAGGTTTGTTTTGGTATAATAATGATCAATGTTAGGATTAGCTTTGTTTACACAATTGGAATTAAGATATTGCAATAGAGGAAACCTGCATTAATTTTGCATCAACCCAATACAAATTCAAAGATATTTTAGAGGAAGAAAATTTAAACCATCGGAATTTAAGCCCAGTCAGACTATTTCAATGAATGAAACTTACATCATATTAAATTCCATTAAATTTAACATCGATACAGCGAGTTTGATCAAATTCGTTTTGAGAAAATCGTAAAAACGTTCAAAATGCAGGATATATAGTGTATCTTTTAGTTAACTGATTTTGACGAAAAAGTTCCTGTAACATCTTAGGCATAGAAGCTCATAAAATATGTAATTATCCAATTTATACAACAAGCGCTAGATTTACCACATACACAGACACACAGATATTTTTGTTGGACTTGGTCATTTGGACTCAGGGGACCCTAAAACGTGTATTTCCATTGAAACTTGAATTTGAAAATGTGCACGATCGCAATACTCTCCCTTTCTATATAATACATATATAGGTAAGTAAAATTAAAAATGATTATACATTGCTTGTTTAATTTACATACACAACAATAATAAATAATAGTTTTTATTTCATGTTTTAAATTAGGGTGTTCTATAAGTTTCTTTCTTCTTTTTTTATGCCAAATAAATATTTATATTTATATAAATAAGTATTTGTTGTTTGAGGTTGATATACAGATAGTTAAATATAACCACCCGCTCAATTAACTTTTTCCATCGTGCAAGAAGCCTCACTACGCCCTCTTTCCAAAATCATGGAGAGTAACTTCTAAAATATTCAACGAGGTTTAACTTATGGGACACACTAATATTTAAACCTATTTACATAGTTATAAATAAAGAATAGTTAAATATAATAAAAGTGAAGTGAGAATGGTTGACTGTGTAAGTGAGAGAAGTTAGTTCAGGGTGCAGTCAAAAGATCACACAATTAAGAAAAACTTAATAGACTGGTACCAACGTTTCGACCTAAATTATAGGTCTTCCTTGGGGCTATAAATAAAAATCATATAAAAACCGTATGTATAATACAAAATAATGATGATAAGTGAAAGGAATATACAGATAATAAAAACAAAGTGAATTGGACATAATGACAAAAGACAACTGCACCCTAAACTAACTTCTCTCACTTAAATATGATAATAGTAATAATACTTGATAATACAGCATTTTACTTCTGATTTGAACTCAACTTTTTATTTGGTACCACTTCTTTTTTTTTTTTTTTTGATATATTTGAATTTTTTCCGATGAAAAACATAGATAATTGCAAAACATTAAAAATTTGATTTTCCTATCTAACCATTGAGAATCGGACTATGGGTCATATAATGGGACATTATGAGACACCCTGTATATAAACACCTTGCTCAACAGTATAGCCTTCTTGTGACGTAACTAATTTTAACTAAAATGAACGGATGCTTTGTTTCAACAATGTCCAAAACGACCTATATGTAAAAACATAGCTGTACAATTGAAGAGAAGTGTAGTTTGCCTTCAATATTTATTTTAATTATTTTTGAGGTCGGTTGCAGTCGTAACTAGTTGGAATAATTAGTCTAGTGCAGTGAGGACCCTCTGGGGAGGAGTTCTGTTTAAACTGGTCCTCGCTCTAAATAAAATATTGATTGGTAGCCTTTGTTTTAGCTATTTATGTGCTAAAATAACTCATAAGCATTCTCATATATATGTGAAAAGTAAAATTAGAAAAATTATGTTCCACACATCTTTGAAACAGGCGACCTCACAAAAGGTATAAGTACCTATTAACTTATTAAAACAATTCAGGATCGAACTAAACTTAAACAAATATCCTAAAAAATAATACAATTTTGAATGGATTTGTAGTAGACAAAAGCTATTTGTTTCGATTCAAACTAGCAGACGACCAAATTTTACCTAAGTGTGAAGGTCGAAGATAACATAGGACCATATTTATTTGCTTGCTGTAAACTGAACAGACATAGACACAAAATGCCCTACTCAAAGGAAACCAATGGACGCCTTCAAAGTTTGGCCTAATTAAAAATATTTGCCAGAATTTGTTGCAGCTCTGGGCAGAGTGGACTTAAGCGAATCAGAAATGACTTGTAGATGTTGTATATTGCGAGCTGTTAACTTCATGCGCTGTGTATGATTTACGTAAAACTTCTGATATTTTAATCTTTCAATTAATTTGTCTTTATTATGATTATTTATGACTATTTTTGTCTTTATTAATTTACTAAGATTTATTATTTACTTTCACTTACCTATATATGAAATATATAATAAGAAAAAGTACTAGGCTCGTGAAAATTGTCTAATTCAAGTTTTCTCCGGTAATACACGTTTTACGGTCCCCTGAGTCCAAATGACCAAGTCACACGAAAAGGTCTGTGTGACTGAGTCCCCGGGCAAAAATGAAAAGTCCTATGAAACTGAAATTTCATATTTAATACAAATATACGTCCGAGATTTTACAGAAAGTTTTTTATTAAAATCAGCTGACCGAAAGACCTACTTTATACCATGCATTTTGGACCTTTTTATGCCTTTTTAAAGAATTTAGAAAAAATACTATCTAATATACGTAATTTTAAGGTTAATGGAGAGTGATGAAAAGCCGATAAAGCTAACTGATTGTTGTAGATAAAAATATAATAGATTATTTAATGAAACAAATATTTCTATTGAAATTAAAAATAATCAATTCTTTAACAATTGATTCGTATCTTTTAATGTATTTAAAAATTCTTTAAAATTCTTTTTTGTAAGTGAACGTCGTGTGTTACGCGTGCCAAAAATGTTTTATTATGATTATTTATGACTATTTTCGTCTTTATTAATTTACCATTATTTATTATTTACTTTCACTTACCTATATATGAAATATATAACAAGCGAAAGTGCTAGGCTCGTGAAAATTGTCTAATTCAAGTTTTCACCGGAAATACACGTTTTACAGTCCCCTGAGTCCAAATGACCAAATCCCACAAAAAGTACGTGTGTGGTAAGTCTAGCGCGAAAACGAAAAGTCGTATAAAACTGAAATTTTATATTTACGACATCTATACACCCGAGATGTTATATCAACATTTTTATTAAAATCATCTAACCAGAAGAGCCAATTTCTTCTGTGTATTTTGTACCTTTTTACGATTTTATCCAAATCAGTTTTAACGATTTTGATTTAACTCGCTCTGTCGATATAAAATTATTGGGCTTTAATATCGTATAGTTTTCATTCTGATTAAAATAGTTTAGCAGACCTTAAATGCCGATATTTTAAAAATAACCATATCATCATTTTAGCATTGATGAAAAACGGATAAATATATAAGTTAAATATAATTAAATTTCCAATTTTTCGAGAAAAAGCAAACACATTATTTTTAACATAAAACAGTAATATACATATATAATATATCATTGGAAAGGTAGACTTTTTAGAAAAAATATCATATACGAAAAATTGTAAAAGTTTACGCAGAGTGATGAAAAGCCGATAAAACTAACTGTTTGTTGTAGATAAAAATATAATAGATTATTTAATGAAACACATGTTCAAAATGATTAATTATTTAAAAATTTATTTTTATATCTGATTGATTTTAACAACAATAATAAGTGAAAGTCGTATGTTGCGAGCACCAGATTTTTATTTTTTTCATTTTTTTAAAATTGAATATTTTATTATTTTTATATACTCTCTCCAAAAAATATTTTTTTAAGTCGGGTTTAGCAACTTCCGTCATTTACCGAAACCTATCATTTCTAAACGCCAGTTTAGACGGAGGGGACCGTCAAAGCTCTGGCTACCCATGTCTTCTCTCATATCTTCTAGCCACATTTTGCGAGGTCTTCCTCGTCTTATCCTCTTCCCTGAGCAGTAATGAGGCAGTCTATGTGGCCATTAATTGGTAAATGGAAATATGTTAACTTATTCGATGATAATAATACGCGCTGTATAGCAAGATGATCCGCGGAAAAATTAATGCACCCATTACAGGTTTACAGTTATGTGAAAAACCAGTGATATCTCTGACAAAAACCAAAAGTGTCATTTGCTATGAAACATTTAGCATGAATAATAACTTTCATATTTAGTTGAGAAATAGTAAAACATAAAGATCTTATGAGGAATATTTTCTAGTACAAGAGTACAACCTTTTTGACAGTTTATTTTAAGGCAGTGAAATTTTGATATTTCTTTTCATAATGAAGGTTAAGAAGGACGGTTTTGGCAACTGGCATTGGAATTTCGAACATTTTTCTTTTTTTTTTTTTTTTCTTAATTATTTCTTTTATTCGTATATATTACAATTTGTCATAATAGACAATAATAATAGTGCTACAGGATCTCATTCATACAATATTTACAATATTAACGAAAGGAAAGTCAAATTACATAAAATAAAATCAAAATAAATAAACGTATACAATAACAAAATTAAGTAGACAAAATAAATACAAATAAATGAAGTTAACAAATAAATAAACAAAACATGTCACATTCATACCTATGTACAATATTTACAATCAGCTCGGGAACCCCGGACGGGGCTTGTCCCCCCACTTGTGGAAGGACAAGCAGAGCCCAAAGGATCCCAGCGCCTCCCTCTCAGCCGCATCACAGGAGAGAGCCAGCGGAAGCTGAGTGAGGGCACCATAGCCACAATCACACCGCACTTGAGAGGAGAATCTGACCAGTGTCAGAACTCCAGCATACGTATTTACAATATATCTCGGGGCCACTGCCGTTTCAACCTTCTAGGTGGGTTGTATGGATGAGTGGAGCTGGATAGGGATCGTGCTAAAGGATTAGGATGATGAATGAGGTTCTGATGGAATTTGGAAAATTTAGATGGAATTAGGTCTGAAATAAATGGAACATTAAGGTCGTGGTGCAAGGTATAGTTGGATACATAATAAGGAGCATTTACTATTATTCGGAGGACTTTGGATTGAAATGATTGAATGCGTTTGATGTTAGAACGTTTAGCTGTCCCCCACAGTTCAAGTCCGTAGGTCCAGATGGGCTTCAGTATTGTCTTATAAATTAATAATTTGTTCTCAACTGTAACGAACATTTTAATAGATGATAAAAAAGCCATCATCGGTACAGCAAGCATAGTTATGAAAATATGTGGTATACTTTTTTGGAAATAATTTCCATTTCCTTTTAGACAAAAGACTAACTTTGAACCTGCATACTTTTTTTTTTTTTTTATTAATTTGTTTTATTAAGAGATAATACAATCTGCCACCTTCTGGGGCAATGAGTATTAGATATAAAATAAATCATTCATACCATATGTACATTGTAAATAAAATTAAAGAAAAAAAAATTAATAAAGACTAAAGAAAAAAAGAAAAAGAAAAAAAAATATATACACAAAATTAAATAAGTACTATAAAGAAAATAATAATAACAAACTTGTTCACATTCATAAAACCTGCATACTAGACTTAAATGACAAGAACTTAATCGACGATTTGGCCAATTATACAGTCTTTTGAACATAAATTCTAAACTATCTATTGAAAATAAAACTCAAAAAATATACAAAACAGTACTGAAACTTATCTGGACCTACGGAATTTCACTGTGTGGGACAACCAAATTTTCTAATATCAAACGCATTCCATCATTTCAATTCAAATTCCTCCGAAGCATACTTAATGCTGCCTATTGTGTTACCAACCATACGTTACACCACGACCTAAATGTTCCATTTATTTTGTACATTATTCGATAAAAATTCTCCTAATTCCATCAGAACCTCCCATCCTTTGGCTCATTCTCTGTCCAACTCCACACACGCTAACCGTCCCACTAGAATATTGAAATGGCAGTGGTCCCGGGACCTCTTGTGTAGTATGTTTGAGGATTGTATGAATTTTTAAATATTTTATTAAATTTTTATTGTACATTATTTTATGGCTTTGTGAATATTGTGTTATACTTGATCACTATTATAATTGTCCTAATAAGGACAGATTGTAATATCATTCAATAAAAAATATTCTTTGCCTTATAAATAAATAAAAAATAATTTCCAAAATTATTTTTTTTTTTATTTTTTTTTTTTATTCGTATATATTACAATTTGTCATAATAGACAATAATAATAGTGCTACAGGATCTCATTCATACAATATTTACAATATAAACAAAAGGAAAGTCAAGTTACATAAAATAAAATCAAGAGATAATAAAGGGGATGATTGTCCTATATCATGCTCAGCCAGCTATGTTCATCCAACTCCTCTTCCGATTTATTTTAGGAATGTCTATAAGTATATTTTGAATGGCTTTTTGCCAAATCAGTTTGCCATAAAAATGATTCTTGGCTATAGTCGTAACAGGTAACAGCATAAGTAAATTATAAAACAGCAATGTCAGTGTAAGAGAAAAGCCGAAAAAAGGAAAAGACGTTGTTTTTATTCAAAATAACCGAAGCGTAATGTGTTAACAGAAGCTTTAATGTCGTTGAGGAGTTGTAAGAGCCTTTTCAAGCTGGCTTTGATAGAACCTCAAAAGAATCCGTTCTTGGAATAAATCAATCTGAGGTTGAAGGACTTACTTAAAATTTTCATAAAAATGTAAATAAGCATTAAAAAAAAGTCCGTTAACTGTTAGTTGCTGTACCTATTATGCTTAGGAAACGAGTTACTGACATCTCATTAAAGCTAATTCAAGTAGTGTTAGATTCAGAGTGTATAGAACGACCTACATTTTAAAGTTAAATAGCAGAGGAAAAACAACTATCAAGTTTAATTAACTGCAAAAGTAGCGACTGGATCCAATGTAGTTTCGGTTATTTATTTTTATTTTAGATATTTATAACTGTATTTATAAATACATCAAATAAATATAATACAATGAAATGAAATTCAAAAAAGAGACACTAACCACTGGCAGTACTCCAGTAAGTAATCTAAAATAGAAAGTCTCTAGGCTATCTTCTATTCAGACGCCTCAGAGGATTGTCAGAAATGGAACGATATCTGGTTCGGGCCCAATCAGCCACATGTGGAACATTAAGGTCTTTATGGATCAGTATGTTAGTAATAAAGTAAGGAGTCATGTGGATCTTACGAAAGATTTTGGATTTTAAGAATCGAATAGAGACGAATTCGATGGTTTATTGGAAACTAATTTTAAATCAAGTCCCACCGCTCAAAAATTTAAACCAATGACTAGTTATTTATATTTTAGACCTGATTAATAATAATAATTTAACTTAGCCCTAGAAAAGATTGTTAGAGCTTCTGCCATCCAAACCAGTTTAACGATATATACCAAACTAGTGCATATGATGGACGACATATTTATTGTTGCTAGGTATCTTAGTGCATTAGAGAAAGCTTTCCTTGACCTCAAGCTTACTACTCAAGAGATGGGTCTCACGATTAATGAGAAGAAAAAAAAATATATGCGTAATCATGGCACCAAAGAAGAGCATCCAGTTGAAGTGTTCATTAAGTTTGGCTTCTTCAAATCTCAGAAGGTAGATCAGTTTGCGTATCTAGGGTCAGTCATTAGCTCCAACAATAATATTAACACCACAGATCAATAAAAGAATAGTTATTGCCAACAGAAGCTATTTTGGACTCCGGAAACTCCTTGGAAGCCAATTTATCAATAGGAGAAAAAGTTCACTCCTTTGCAAAACGCTAATCCGCCCAGTCCTCATGTACACTTCTGAAACGTGGATTATTAAAAAAAAGAAATAGGAAGAAATCCTCATCTTTGAAGGTGACTCGGCCATTCAGCAGCTGAGGCCACCAGAAATATTTGCAAGGCGTTTGGGGAAGGCAGTGTTAACGGACCATTTGCCGTTGGTTTGCTAAGTTTTCAGCTGGGGATACCGACTTGGAAAACTTGCCTTGTGGAAGACCTCTGACCGTAATAGACAACGATGTCCTCAAACATACAGTAGAAGAAAACCCCTACCAAACAGTTAAAGGACTCTCACCACAACTAATGCAAGTGCATCTACCGTTTCCAGACATTTAAATTGTATTGGGAAAGTAAAAAAGCTCGATACATGGGTACCTCATGATCTCACTGAGCGGCAGCAAGACCCCATGTTTCAAAACATACTGTTCAAAAATTGAAAGAACTGGGCTACGAAATGTTTACGCACCCACCATATTCTCCCGACTAGTCTCCAACAGAACCACCTGTTCAGGAATTTAGACAACTTTGTCAAAGGAAGACTTTTTGAAAATGATGATCAAGTGAAAAGTGCGTTTTCAGATTTTGTTTCACTTCAAAGCTCAGAGTTTCGGGGATAAAAAGTTGGTGTGTCGTTGGAAAAAATGTGTTGAAAAAGAAGGTAAATACTTCGAATAAAATTATCTTGTTTTCATATCGTATTTTTAATAAAAATCCTTTACCTTGAAAACTGACATTTCATGTGACACAACCCAATATTGTAAATTTGAATCCAACATGACTTGCCCTCTATGTAATACCGATGGTTACAATAACATTGAACATTTTTTAATATCTAGTCCAGTTTTAAATCCAGTCAGAAGATTCCATTTATTTAAGTATGTTATGGAAAATTTTAATAAATAAACCTGGATAGGCAAAATTTAGGATTCATACTGTAGCGTCGTTCGATTAGCTGTAGTAGCATAAAGTGACGTTAAATAAATAAACTATTTAACACTAGTAAGGATTTATAGTCGACTGTAGAAACTATTATTGGTGGAAATAATCAGGAGTCAGTCTTTTTTAAAAATATTTTAATTTTGCCGATGTTACGAGTCAAGTTTGTGAGCCATCATCAGGGCTACAAACATCAGAACAAAATACATGCATATTAATGTATATTAACGCGGAGCGTTTAAAATCGGTCGAGGCACTCCTGGAGGCCCAAAATAAAAAAATTGATGTCCTCGCTCTAGAAAACATCACATTAAAAACTAGGGTCACCGAGCTTGAAATTAGGCTCAACAGATCAGAGCAAAATATCCTCACTAAGACCATAGAGATTAGGGGCATACCGGTGCGGCCCGGTGAGTCTCCGATGGGCCTGGTGATGGGCATCGGAGCCGGGCTAGGCCTTAAGTTGGAGGTGGAAGACATCGACCATGTTGAGAGGCTCAGGTCTAGGAAAGATGATGTACCTGGGCCACTAATGGTCCGTTTTATGCGCCAGACTGTGAGGGATGAGCTGGTGAGGAAGAGAAAGGTTGTCAGAGACTTTTCTACTCGCCACCTAGATGGCAAGAAAACGATGTCCATAAAATATTCTTGGGTGAGGCGATGTCCCCGACCAACAGGCATCTTTACTGGCTGGCCCGGCAAAGAAGAGCCGCCGGCAAATTGAAATACACATGGTTTAATGATGGTAAAGTGAAATGTCGGCGTGCGGATGGCCAACCAGTAATAGTCATCAACTCGCCTTCTGACTTAGAAGTTTTTGACTGACATCAGGGACTACTTTTCACCTTTCGGGATCATCGGCTTTCGACCATTCGTTTTTTAACCACTAATTGGCGATTTTCATCTCATCATTATTTTTTTCTTTATTACTGTAGCTATTTTTATTTTTGTTCAACATTAAGACAAAATGCAATTTTTTTTCTTTATTCGCAAATATACGGGAATTTTTTGTTATCTAAATCAACAAGAGTAATAATTATTTTATTTTTATTCGCTATGTACAGACTACTAACAGCTGTTGAATTTGTAAAAACCTTTTTGATTTTCTATATTATGTTTGTTTTATTTCTATTTTCTAAGAATGTTATGTTTCTAGTTCTTATTCCACAAATAATGTCAATGCACTGCAGGTTTATTCATCTTCTCATTCCTCGCTCCCCTTTTCTCATGGCCCACCATCTCGGTTCACTACTTCCAATTTTCCTTTCCCATGACTAATGTCCTTTTAACCTGTCACGTCAACGCACAGTCACTCCTAGCCCATATTGATGAATTCCATGACTTTTTCCTCCATAACTTTTATCACTTAATAGCTGTTTCTGAAACCTGGCTGAAACCTACAATTCCGACATCGCAAGTTTCCCTTCCGAATTATACATTGCTCCGTCATGACAGAGATGACCGAACGGGTGGCGGCGTGGGTCTCTTTGTTCATGACAGCCTCAAATCAAAACAACTCATTCAATCACCCCATTCCGATTGCCCTCACCTCGAATACCTTTTCGCCGAAATATCCACAGTTTTACATTCCCTACTATTTGGAGTCATATACCGCCCTCCCAGAGTACCCTTTGAGACAGAATTCGAATCCACTCTTTACAATCTAATCCCATCCTATAACAATATCATCCTCACTGGGGATTTTAACACCAACCTATTGTTGCCTTCCTCAGACCATGCCTACTTAACCAACCTCTTCTTCTCTCTCGATCTTTATATTGTACCATATAATCCCACACACCACACCCAGTCCTCAGAATCCTGGCTCGATCTGTATGTTCTGGATTCTGCTGATAAACTCCTCGCCTCGTCTCAACACCCTGTTCCGTTCTTGTCTGCTCACGACCTTATCCAGATATCCTATAATCTTCCGATTACTCTATTTTCCCCAAGAACCATTTCTTTTCGTAACCTTAACACCCTTTCCTCTGAAATCTTGGCGCCAGATCTTGAAGTTATCCCATGGAACACCATATACTCGCTTAGGACCGTAGATTCTATGGTTGAAACCCTTACCTGTCATCTCCATAATATCCTAGACAACCATGCTCCCCTTATCACAAAGAAAATCCGACACCCTCCTGCTCCTTGGTTAACGCCTGAAATTAGGGAATGTATGAGGCACAGGGATGCTGCAAGGCGACGATTCAGGCGCTCCCGTCTTCCTAGTGATTACTCCACCTTCAAACATCTCAGAAACAGTACCCAATCCATGATACGCCAAGCTAAATCCCAATATTTTCAGCAATCCTTATCTTGTGCTTCCGACTCCAAAACCAAATGGACAATCCTGCGTAAACTATCCTTAGGAAAACACACCCATAACCAACCTATTCCTATTTCCGCTGATGATCTTAACACCCACTTTGCTTCCTGCTCCTCTCATTTATCATGTCAGACGCCGATGCCTGCTCCTATGCACCATTTCAATCCGGATTCATTCTTTTTTTCCCATATCACCCCTGAGGACCTCTTTAATTCTATTCGTAAATCCCGAACCAATGACTACGGACCTGACAATATCCCAGTAAAACTAATCAAAGCCTCGCTTCCTTCCATCCTTCCAATATTATATCATATCTATAACTTTTCTCTAGACAGTGCAACCTTCCCAACTTCCTGGAAAACCGCTATGGTCCGTCCACTGATGAAAAACTCAAATCCGGTATCTCCTAATGACTTTCGCCCAATTTCTCTCCTTTCAAACCTTTCTAAACCTTTAGAGCGTCTGGTCCAATCTCAGTTATCCCTCTACCTCGAGCAAATAACCTTTTGAACCCCCTCCAGTCTGGTTTTCGGCCTGGCTATTCTACTCACTCTGCTCTCTCCCACATTTCCCAAGATCTTCACAAGGCCATAGATCAGCACAAAATAACTATCCTTGTTTTGCTTGATTTTTCCAAAGCCTTCGATTCTGTGGACCATAATATCCTCTTAACCAAACTCCATAGACTCCCAGTATCCACAGGCGCTCTTCAATGGTTTCAATCATTCCTTACCGGCCGTTCCCAGTTTGTTGTAGTTCCCAATAAATCCCGCTCCGACTCACTGCCACTAACAAAAGGTGTACCCCAAGGTTCCTCGTTATCTCCTACCCTTTTCTCCATATTCATAAATGATCTTCCGCTCTCCATCAAGCACTCCCAATACCACCTCTATGCCGACGATATTCAGATTTATATTTCCTTTAACCTAAATGAATTTCCTGATGCTATCTCTAAACTTCAGGAGGACATAAATAATATAAGTGCTTGGTCAAACAGCAACAAACTCCTGCTAAGCGCTGAAAAAACAAAAGCCATCCTGATAGCATCACCTGCTCTCCTTAAATCCTTTCCCAGTCCCCCAACCTTTTCCTAAACAATACTCCTATCTCTTTTCATTCATCTGTCAAGAACTTAGGTATTACTCTTGATCAAACTCTCTCTTGGAAACCGCACATCTCCCAAATATCCCGCCGAACCATAACAACCCTAAAGCAATTCCGTCGCCTCCATCACCTCCTACCATTCAATATTCGTAAACTCCTTGTTTCTTCCCTTGTCTTTCCCCACTTTGACTACGGATGCGAGGTGTACAGCGGACTTTCAGGTGAGCTCGAAGCAAAACTTAAGCGTATTATGAACTGTGCAATACGGTTTGTATTCGGAATCACCAGAGACACGCATATAACCCAGTATTACACCGAGTTAAGGTGGCTTTATCCTCGTTATAGATGCCAGTATTTCCTAGCCTCCTTCCTCTACCAGGTTATCAAAACTCATCGTCCCAGCTACATCTTCCAATCCCTTCAATTTAAATCATCAATTCAGTCCCGTTCTACTAGATCCCGTCTTTCTGACCTCTACCCTCCTCCTCACCGTACTGCTGCCTTTGACAAGTCCTTTCTAGCCAAAGCAACCACTCTTTGGAATTCTATTCCTCCTGAGATCCGTCATGCAAGTACTGCTTCCTCCTTCAAATCGCTACTTTTCAACCACCTTCTCCTTACCCAGTCAAACAGACAATAACTTATAACTGCAGATGCTATAAATACCAATTATTATTATTATTATTATTTTTTTTGTGTGTTTGTATTACTCAAATTATCATTGATGAACCAGCTATTTCTGTTTTTTTTTTTTTTTTTTTTTTTTTTTCTTATTCCGAAAGTCTGACTTGTAAAGATGTACATGTATTACTGCCTTAATTATTTTTTAGTTTAGTATTTTGTTATTCTAAATCATGACCACACTGTTCCGGTCATCAATTATGTATTTTATTTTATTCTTAAGGGACTTTAGTCCCAGGATAATAAAGAAGTTTTTTCATTTTTCATTAATGCGATAATGAAAATCTTTGAATGTAGTGAAAATTATAACATTTGAAATAAAACAGAAAATATACCAACATACTTAAATATTATAGATACAAATAATGATAATATGATAAACAATATGATGATGATATAAGCATAAAAATTTTAGACTTTAATTAGAATAAAAAAATTGAAAGATTTTGTTTCACTTCAAGCTCGGAGTTTTTCGGTTCGGGGATAAAAAAGTTGTTGTCACGTTGGGAAAAATATAGAAAAAGAAGGTTCGAAGAAAATACTTCGAATAAAATTATCTTGTTTTCATATCGTATTTTTAATAAAAACCCTTTAACTTGATACCGGACATTTCAAGCGACACAAATAAATTCAGTTTCAGGCAATTATCAAGGGTGGTGTGGGCCTCGTACCTTCCGGTTCGCTTAGCTAATTGTAATTGTCACTTAAAAACAGAAGGTTCGTGGATTGTTAATGAGTATTGTAAATCAACAATGAGAAGTTGTTGAAGTGAACCTTAAGTTCAAACTTTAAACATAGGGTATATTTATATATGTGTAATGTATATTTATGTGTGTGTGTGTGTGTGTGTGTGTGTGTGTGTGTGTGTGTGTGTGTGTAAGGAAAACCAGATAGGAAAAAATCCTCATCTTTGAAGGTAAGGTCCTCCAAAGAAAATTGTAACTTGTCTGGGATGGTGATTACTGGCGAAGAAGGGACAATGTAGAACTATGCCAGTATGTGGAAACCAACATTATTAAACTAAGAAAGCTTGGACAACTTCGCTGGGCTGGCCGTGTTGCTTAAAGTGTTAAAACGTCTCCTGGAGAGAAATCTTGAGAGAGAGACAAAGGACAGCCTAGACTCACATGGGAAGATTGTGTCACCCTATGATGCCAAAGACCTACTGATAAATCAGAGAGCGGCGGCAGAAGACCGAAACACATGGCGAAAGCTTAATCTATCTACCGTTCTTCATTAAATAACTTGCATTTTGTGATATCGGCGTCTTTGTCCAGTTGTACCAAATAATGAGCGTACTCTGAACATGAAATTCGCCACCCAGATTTAAACTTTTCTCGGCACTCGTAACAATTTCTATGACATGTTCTATTGCCAAATTAAATAAAACAGGTGAAAGGGAGTCACCTTGTTTCAAACTCGAACGTACCTTAAACCTCTCGGTGTATGACCGATCCTAACTTTATTGAATGTTTCAGACAAGGTGTTTAGCAATATATAAGTACATGAAAATTATCGATAAACCTCTTCAAGGCCTTAAAAACACATTTATCATGAAATATTGTAGTATCCGGTGAGGAAAAAATAGTTTTGATGAAATGAGGTGTTATTAGAAGAAGGTATTGATCAAGCTTTTATAGATCAGTTTTATCTGGGGCTATTCTGCGGGTCCCTTGGCGGGCTCTAACAATAGCCAACCAACGTGCCTCGCGTCAGCCAACCACTTTTTTATTCTCTTTTTTTGCCCCAATCTACGGCCATAAAGGATGTGTCCACCTATAGCTAGTCAAGTATTTTTTTTTTTTTTTTTTTTTTAAAAGAAGAAATCATCTAAAATGAGGTCATACTAATTTTAGGTCTAAGCTTTAAGACCTTATAGAGCTTATTTTGTAATTTATCATGTCAGAAGAATATAATATCCCGCTTTACCTGGCCTTCATAGATTTCAAGAAAGCCTTTGACTCAGTCTTTCAAGAGCAATTATGGATAGCATTGGAAAAGCAGGAAATTTATAATGCATACCTGAATATATTAAAAAATATATGCAAAAGGAGTGATTCCTTCATAGCTACGGGAGGAAACAATAAAACGATTAAAATTTTAAGAGGAGTTAAACAGGGATGCCACTCTCTCCAATTTTGTTTAATTGCCTACTAAATTATATCAGAAGTTGGAATGGCAATGAAAGGCATGCATATTAATGGGAATTATTTATCGAATCTGAGATTAACTGATGATAAAGTTATCTTTGCCAATTAAATTGCAGAAATTAATGAAATGGTTAAAGGTATTTTAATTTAATGCGAGAGCGTTGGATTGGTCATCAATAACGAAAAACCAAGATCATGACAAATTTAGTGCAAAGAAAAAGAAAAATTAAAAATCAGGTCATCGGTTTCGTTGATCAGTACATCAACAACATCTCATTAAAAAGCAAGAAAGAAGAAATAAATACAAGAATAAATATGGAATGGAAAAAATATTGGAGTTTAAAAAAGGTCTTTAAAAGTCAGCTATCCTCAAACAAAACTGAAACGACAAGAAATTTCACGACGTTTTCGACTTCTTCAACACTTACTAGACAAACGTTCTAATCTTCCACTTAACTACAAAAGACTCATCTACATGACTATCATAAGGCCGATATGGACTTACGGAGTGGAGCTTTGGGGCTCTACTAAACCATCGAATTCTTCCCGTATCCAATCCCTACAATCCAAAATCCTTCGTAAAATCCTCAATGCTCCTTATTTTGTCACGAAAAACTTATCCATAAGACCTCAACGTTCCGTATGTTGCTGATTTGGCCCGATCTAGATACCATTCCTTCATGACAAACTCCATTCCCACCCTAATCCTCTTGTTTCAATACTTTCTTCCTCTTCAATTCCTGACAATCCTCCGAGGCGTCTGAAAAGAAGATGGCCTCGAGACCTTCTAGTGTAGAAAAGTTACAGGAGTGCTGCCATTGGGTAGTTCTTCTTCAAGTTTGTTTCACGCCATTTAACTTTTGTCACATTTACTTGTTGTACCTTGAAGTACAGTTGTAAATTTAAATAAATGATGTTAAAAAAAAAAAAAGTCAGCTGATTCTAGTATTAAAGGGTAGAGTCCTGGAAACTTGTGTATACCCCGTTATTTTATATGGCTCGCAGACCTGGTCTACGACCTGCAAATACGACAAAAAACTGGCTAGGACACAGCTTCAGTTCTATAGAAGTATATTAAACATTAAAGGAAAGATAGTATCAGCAAAAAACAAAACAATTTATTCTCAAAAGTTTACCACAGGAATCACATATATTTGAAATGGAGGTGGACAGGTCATGTGGCTAGGCTGGATCCCAAAAGATAGCACGAAATTGCTACCGAGTGGGTTCCAAGGGAATGAAAGAGATAGCGAGGAAGACCACTGAAGAGGTGGAGGGACGAATTAGTACAAGTAGTGGGGGATTGTTGGGCTACAGTGGCCTGGAATAGGCAAATGTGACAAAGAATCTATCATTAAGTAAATGGATATAAATTTCAGTTTGATCCAAGCAGGAAATGTTTTATAGTATGTATGTAGTACGTTATAAAATGTAAGCATTGTAAATAGCAGCATTAATCGAGAAGAGGAAATTGTTTAAAATTTTATAGCAGACTTGTACTTTCCAAAGGAGAGGCTTATTGTTCTTTCAAGGATAAAATAATGCTATTATTATTATGTTATCACTTTGACTTAATATTTTTGAATTATTGTTATTGATTTAATGTACAAATATATTTATTAATGAAGAAAGTACCAGGGAGATGGTTGAGATAAAAGCGTCGGGATCTGTTGATTGAGTTTTGCTTGTCTCCCCTAATGTGGAGGATACCCTTTGCTTGAGTGTTTCCCAGCAGATTGTACATAGGTATGGGTGTGTTCCAGATCTTTTTTTCTTTATTATTACTTTATTTTTCACAGTATTTCTTTGTTTTTTTAAGTATATCTTTTGTTATTTTCAGAATTATGTTTTTATCATATCGTATGAATAAATTCTCTTATCACTGTTTTCGTGTAAGGAAAATAATATAACATTACTAAATAAATATACACGGTTAAGTGGCCACACTTAAGGAAACACACATGGATCAAGGACCTCAAAACAGAAAGAAAGTCTTATGGACATGTGTATGGAGATGCACATGGACACACCCAGCCTCCACAAAGTGGGTACCCTAAAAATGGTGGAAAACCTAGCGGTTGAGAGTGATCTCAACCTAATAACCTCTTGGTACGACTATTAGCCTAGATACAATACGAATCTTTATATGTACCGGAGCCCAAGACAATCTATGGGTTATAAAGACAATGGGTTCTGGGACAACTTTCTTTAGATTTATTGAATAAAGATGACTACAAATGTCATTTTTTTTTTTATATATATATAATTCTTTTATTGATATTTACAACTGTACACAATACAACTAGTAAATGAGCTATTTACAGAAAATTGGCCTGAAAAAGACTTGAGAAGAATCTACCCAGCACTTCAATGTTTATTTGGTCTGCAGGTCTCGAGGCCACCGTCTTTTCAGACGCCTCGGAGGATTATCGGGAATAGATGCCGATGAGAGGATACGGACAAGCAGGTTTGTATGGGTGGGTAATTTGGAATGATAAGAGGTGAATCTATAATAACATTTAAAAGCAACTATTATGAAATATCAATTTGGTGCTACTAGCATCAATTGAGACGTCGATTTCCAAAAGATAGTTTCCAAAATATTTTAAGAAATTAATATTATGACATATTTTATTCTCATCATTTAGTTTTATTTAAATCTTCGATTTGATTTTATCTAATGAACTTTCAAGTCCTTTAAAAATTTTTTTTTTTTTTTTTTTTTTTTTTTTTTTACATTTATTGAAATTTACAACTGTATGTTCATAAATCAAGTAAATAGGCTACAATGATAATACACATGAAAAAAAAACATGAAGAGAAACTGCCCATTGGCAGCACTCTAGTAGTGAATCTACACAAGAAGGTCTCGAGGCCATCTTCTTTTCAGACCCCTCGGTCTTTAAAAACGCGATTAAGAGATGCAATTATTTTCTAAAGGTACTAATTACCCATTTAGTTTCTCTCTAAATCATGCTAAAACTTTTTATTCCATGACTTTAATATAGTAAATATCCAATTCTTGATTTAATTGCAAAAATATTCGAATACGTTGGTTTAATAATATAGTAATGAGAGATTTTTGCTCTTCCAATAAAATTCCCTAAAATGAATATGGTACCTTTTGGAAATCAACGTCTCAATTATCTCCATATTTGAAACAACTTTAAAATTTTATATCTAGATATCTTGAATAAAGTAATTTTTGTAGCAATGCTGTAACAATACAAGTAATTATCAACACAGGTTCGTATGGTTTTACTCACACCTGGCTGGCTTTTTTACGAATTTTGTTTCCAAAAATATTTTTTCTCTTTTTAATAATAAATAATAAAATAATTAAAATATGGAACTAACAGAGAATCCATTACTTCATACAAACACAATTAATGGGCTATTCAATATTGACAATTTCGCACATTTTCAAGTTTTCACACATTTTCTATTCCAACGTCACTTCAAAGGAAGTATTTTGAACATATTTCACTGACGAATCGTACCAAATATACATTTAATATGCAGTGACATAAACTCGTTAAAGCTATTAGGTTATACTTTCTAAATGGGCATGATTAATTTTTGTAAAGTGCCACTTCGGATCTGTCGATTTTGATGATATACTAACATGTACTAGGCATATACCAAAATATATATGTATTGGGTTGTTTTACATGAAATGTCCGTTTTTATAGTTTTTGAAATACATAAAGTATTTTGAAGGTCTCTGTTTTTTTCTTCCGAATGTTTACATATTTAAAGTAAACAGTTACTACTCCTCTACCTTTGTATTATAAACATTAGCTTCCCAATAGATTACCCACTTTTTAGTATACCTCCAAATATGAACATGGAAACACGCGATTTTCGAGTAATATTTTTTTACGAGTTTAAACTCGGCCATTCAGCAGCTGAGGCCGCTAGAAATATTTGCAAGGCGTTTAATAATAATAATAATTCTTTGTTTATTCTGGGACAAATAAGGGAAGGGAAGGGAGTGTTAATGAACGGACCATTCGCCGTTGGTTATCTAAGTTTTCAGCTGGGGATACCGACTTGGAAAATGTCCTTATCTAAAACCGTATCTAGTGCCTTTTTTGGTTACTAAATGTTGTATACTTTCCTCCTTTTTATTTTACTCTCTTTAAATTACAATATCGATATCTAGCGACTTTTGCATTAAATATGGGTTCACTGTTCTTGGTCGCCAAAAACAGTTGTATAAAAGGTTGCTCTTTTAATGCTGTCATATTAAGTGCTTTTTAGTGTCTAAATTCAAAGAGTAGCAATAACAGTTTTTCTCACGTTAAAAAGCAATTTATAGACATTAACGTAGTTTTTTTTTTCCTAGATTTTACTTCAGATGTTGACAGTATTTCCTGGTCCATTACAAATTTTTAAAAAAATTATTCGTTACACATCCATCTTAACTTTCAGCAAAATCCAGAGAGGAGTTAACAATTTTTTTTTCATATTTAAAAAAAAAAAAATTATAGGCATTTTCGTAGGTTTTTTTTTGTCGTTGAACTTATTTTACACCACAATATTATGTTTTTTTAAGACACAACATATTTTATTAAATGTGATGTAGTTCACAGGTTTTTAATTGTTTCAGTTCTAATTAAAATTTAATAAGGAAAAATCGACCGAAAGACAAACAAAACAAAAAAAAATTATAATAAATAAAATAATAAAAATTTTAAAAAACAACACATACTTTGTTCTATTATGAGCAAAATTAAGAGAAACATTCGAAACTTCCAGAGGTTGTGTTAATTTTTTAATAATTAATTTAATATTTTTTTTTAACAACTCAAAACATTATGGGAACAAATTTATTCGATCAATATGTGCTTCATTTTTATAGACTTGTACGAATAGAAAACCAATTCTCTGTTATAAACCATCTTTCGATGCCGTATTTATAAACAATAGATAAGTGGACAGTACCGTAGATTCTAAAATTCTTGCATGTAAATAAAAAAGCATTATACCCTACAATCCAAGTGGAGAGCCGGCATCAGAAATAAAAAAAAATAAAAAAATATCTCGGAACTGTACGATGTAGGTCGCTCGATGTTGCTTTTCCAAACGTAATGAAAAAAAAAAAACATTTTTAAACAAAACAAAATATGCGGTTAGTAGCAAAACCGATGAATACACTTGTCGCAGAAGTACAAGTAAGAATATGTACAAACTTTTATATAATTTTAGCTTAAAATAATTTAAACAATATGGTGAAGGTGACAAACGACATTCATTTCTTCTGTTGTTAAAATCGATTAAAGAATTTTCAAATACAGTGAGAGATAAAAATAAGTGAAATTAGTAAATAATTAATTAAATTGAATTACTATTCAATTACTATTTACTATATTTAGCTTTTCACGGTATATTATATATGTATAATATTATTTTTAGATGAGGAAGATGGTTGGGGGTGCGGTCATTAAACAAAAACAGACATTAAAACTTGGTGATATTTTAATTATCGACGTTTCGGCCTACTTTGTGGGCCTTCATCAGGGTTGACTCTGAGATGGTGTCTAAAGAAGTCACTTTAGACTGATGAAGGCCCACGAATTAGGTCGAAACGTTGGCACATAATTAAACTATCACCAAGTTTTAATATGTGTTTCTCATTAATGACCGCACCCCCAACCATCTTCCTCATCTAATTTCTCAACGGTCAACTAAACTCCATCATTATGAATACTATTTTTATGTTCAAAAACGAACAATTGCATTAAAAAAATATTTTTGCAGTTTTCCCCTTCAGTTGGATATCGAATTCCTTCAACTTATATATTTATCTGTTTTTTTATCAATGATAACTAGATGATAACAAAGGTATTTTATAAGAAGAAAATTTAAAATATCTGTATTTAAGCCCTGTCAGTCTATTTCAATCAGAATGAAACTTACATTATATTAGATCCTATTAAATTTTACATCGATATAGCGAGTTTAATCAAAATTGTTAGATCCGTTTTTGAGAGGATCGTGAAGATGTGTAAAATGCATTGCATAAAGCAGTATTTCCGATCAGCGCATTTTGGTAAAAAGATTGCTGTAACATCTCGGACGTAGTTTTTTTGAATATGTAATTTTAGTTTTTTACGGCTTTTCGTTATCGCGGTTGACTTACCACATACACAAACACAGACATATAGAACTTTTTTATAAAAGCCCCGCCGAGACTGGGATTCGAACTCACAACTTTAGCATGAGAGACTAACGCGCCAGCAACTCAGCCACGGGCTCCCCTATATATAGAATAGAATAGAATAGAATAGAAATTTTATTTTGTCTTTGGGGCTTCCCCATAAAAATAGAGCCTAGCTTGGATATAAATTACAATATTATGGTTTTAGAACTTTATATACATATCGATTAAAAATAAATAAAATAATAGTGAACATTTACTAAAACAATTTGACTTTCAAAAATAAATTAAAGATTAAAGAATAAACAGTTACTGGTGCTATAACAGGCACAATAAATAAGCAAAATATCACTTTGAAGATAAAATAAAAATAAACACTGAATAGAAAATGTTCTAGGATAAAGAATTGAGCACTTTTTGAACTCCTATCATGTAATAGTACACTTTATATAACTTATCTACACTATCGATACTCAGTATAGCATGGATACTTTGTATGTCGGAAGATTCTAAAATGAAGTTTTGAAGAAATTGCCGTCTATTTTCATTGTGTGCCGGGCAGTGAAGGAGAATGTATGTAGACTGTTGTAGATAAATCGATTGCATAATATACAGCTTTCTTGTGACTTGAACAAAAAAGATGAGTTTTTTCCATAGATTCTAATATGTTCTGGATTTGCAACTCTTAATTGGCTGACACATCTCAGTTTCTTTATATTTACTTTAAATGTGAGGTACATTTCAGGGTCGGGAGCATTGTAATTGCATAGTAATCTATATATAGGATAGTTAGTCGAATTTAGGGTCCTTTGTATATCGGCTGAGAGATAATGGTTATGTGCTTTTTCCAGTATGTCGTCTTTGTATCGAAGAAGTCCGTTTGTATGGTGAACAGAAAGCTCTTCTGCAAAGGCATTTAGCTAGGCTATTGCTCTAAATTGGGACACCCAATTGAAGTTTATGTCGGGATTATCCTTGTCTAATAATGTCAGTCTATTGAAGCAAAGTTTTGGAAGTCGTTCTTCTGGCATGAACTCGAGCTTGGTCCATAGATTTGTCATCTTTTTTATCACCTTCATGGCTAATGGTTCTCTTCCTGTTTCGAGACGGACTATAGAATTTGGGGTATTCCTAGGCTCCCCATATATATATATATATTATATATATATATATATATATATATATAATAATAATATATATAAAAAATAATTATATCCCAGGAACACTGCTAATAGCTACCAGTATTTTTAGTAGAAATGATATCCACAGAGAGTTTGTTTTGGTAAGTTATAAGCCTATTATCTCATTCCTATTAAACCTCCTCCCCTTCCCTTCATCCATGGGTTTAATGGAAATGCTGATTTCACGGTTCGATCGGACACGTACTATTAACGAATGAATGAATAACTCGTGTACATTAATGAATTACTGAATAACAGGACTCCATTTAGGTTCAGTGGAAACTTTCATTTACGTTGAGTGACAGGGGACAGATGCTATCCGATAGGCTTCATCACAAATAGGCTCTAGAGCACTTCATTTAAAACATGGGGAACTATGTAAAATGGAAAATTTATCTTTGATATCCTGAATGGTAGTGAGTAAATTATCAAAAATCAAAATTAAATTAATTTTGTGATGCGTTTCCTCATAGACAACTTCACGAAATATCTGTATCCTTATTTAAAAAAAAAAAATAAGACAAAATATTTACACCAACCAATATCAATTATTATTATAGAAGAGTAAATATAATTATGAATGTAATAATTGGAACTATATCTTCTATTTCTTTATATTTTTATTTATTATAACATAAATAAAACTAAATTATGACGTTTCGAGGTAATTTATTAGCCTGGTCTACATATTATTCAATAATAATAATAATAATAGGCTTATCGAACCCGGAGATTCGATGCTGATATCATCAAACTCCGCCTGCACAGACTCGTCCAATGTTCACCGTTCAAGCCCAAGCCCCCGAGATCAGCCTTGACGCAATCCTCCCATCGACGTTTCGGCCTACCTTTCGGACGCTTACCAGTCGGATCAGTGAATACCTACTTTCTCAGAATATTGATCCTCAACGAGCCCAACCACTTTACTCGCCTATTTGATTCTCCACGATGCTATCAACTCAATTATATTCACAGGGTACAAGCTCCGCAATTCCGCTTTGTGCAGCCTTCTGAAGTCCCCAGTGGCCTCATCTCTCTTCGGACTAAATATTTTAAGCAGTACATTATTTTCGAAAACCTTAAGCCGTTGTTCATCATTCAGAGTAAGCGGCCACGTTTCACATCCGTAAAGAACCGTCTGAAGAATAACAGTATTATAAATTCTAACCTTAAAGTTTTTAGACAGAAGCCGCGAGCTAAGTAATTTAGCAACTGAATAATAACAAGCATTTCCCACCTTTAACCTGGACTTTATTTCTTCCGGATTTCATTTTTTCTGTTATCATTGAACCCAAGTACTTGAATTTCTCTACTTGTTCAAAAGTATGCCCTGAAATATCAATATCACTAAGATCGCCACCGTTTCTGCTACTAATAATATATTTCGTCTTATCAGTATTTATTTCGAGTCCTATTTCTTTACCAGATTATTCAATAATTATTAATATTTCCATATTGCACATAATATTGGTCATATAATCAATGATCTCTTATTTATATATATAAGAATCATTTCGTCAATGATTGTTAAAAAATATTTTCTATTTCAATATCACATAAAACAAATTGTTTCAATATTTTGATTACTAATTATATGCATCTATGAAGCAGACTATCTATGAAGGTTACTTTAGTCTGCTAGGACATTCAGTTTATTTTGAAAATGGTCTAAGTCAATTCAAGCTTTAAAAACATTTTCGTATGAAATTCACACTAAATTTCATATTCTTAATAAATTTCCATAAATCAAGACTAATAAAATTATAAATTAATATGTCGTATAATGTAAAAATATTTTAAATTCGTTCGAATGCAATTCATTAAATATCTTCAAACAAGAAATATATCACTTAGATAATAGAGGTTAATATCTCCTTGTTTTAAATTTTTATTTGAACATTTTTATTGATATTTACAACTATATTAACAACAAAACATTTTTGTTCATTTAACTTAATTTTTTTCTACTATGGCTATCGGACGTGGAAGCCCTAAATTTTGCCTATCCAGGTTTAATTAGTATAGGTATCTTTAACGAGTACCGGACTTTGCACAGGCTCTAGACCACCATTTTACGTTCCTTCTGAAGGATGACATAACGAAGGATTTATCACCCCCATTAAAAAATGTTAAGATTATCTGACAAGTTCATAAACAAAACATTGTATTTATTCATTGTTTTGCGGATTGAAGTAAACTCCTAGATCTTATTTTTTACTTTCACTTACCTATATATGAAATATATAGTAAGGGAAAATATTGCGATCTTGAAAAATTTTAGGGTCCCCTGCGTCCAAATAACCAAACCATGCAAAAAGGTCTGTGTGTCCGTGTGTGTGTGTGTGTGTGTGGTAACTCTAGCACAAAAACGAAAAGTCCTATGAAACTCATTATTCTTATTTAAGGCACCTATACACCCGAGATGTTACAGAACCTTTTTCATCAAAATCGGCTAACCAGAAGAGCTACTTTATACCATGCATTTTGTACATTTTTACGATTTTCTCAAAAACGGCTATAACGATTTTGATTAAACTCGCTATATCGATGTAAAATGTTATTAACTTTAACATCATGTAGGTTTAATTCTTATTGAAATAGTCTTACAGGTCTTAAAAGCCGATATTTTGAATTTTCTACCTTTAAAGTGCCTGAAATTTTGTAGATTTCAAAAAAGTTGGTACATTTTCTTATTATAATTGATAAATGAGGGTTAAATATGTAAGTTGAGCAAATTCGATGAACAACTAAAAGAGAAAAATGCAAATATATTTTTTTTTACATTTTGTACATTTTTACGAAAAACGGCTCTAACGGTTTTGAATAAACTCGCTATATCGGTACAAATTCAGTAGCCTTTAATATCATGTAGGTTTCATTCTGATAGAAACAGTCTAGTGGGGCTTAAATGCAGATATTTTAAATTTTCTTCTTCTAAAGTACCTTTTATTTTGTATATTCTGTAAAAATAACCATATCATCTCATTACCATTAATAAAGAACAGGTAAATATATAACTTGAACGAATTCGATATCCAACTAAGGGAGAAAACTGAAAAAATAGTTTTAATGCAATTGTTTCACCGCTTAGCCACTGGATGGCGCTGTCATCGCCGGACGCTTCTTATTAGTAGTTCTTACACGGAGTTATGAAAAGTCGAAACAAAAAAAAAAAAAAAAAAAAAAAAAAAAAAAAAAAAAAAAAAAAAAAAAAAAAAAAAAAAAAAACCGGTGCCTCTACAACCCATAAAGGATCTTGGGCTCAGTACATATAGAGATTCGTACTGTTTCTAGGCCAACGACCGTGCAATGAGGTGATTTGGCCGAGATCACGCTCAGCCGCCAGGCTTTTTCCCCATTTTCGGATACCCACTTTAGAGGCTGGGCATGCCCAAGGAGGGTCTCCATACCCTAGGGTCGCCTCCCGGCTAAAATAACAGAATAAATAATATTCTGTCATAACCGGGATTCGAACCCAGGACCTGGAGCACAGTAGACTAGCGCTCTATCCACTAGACCACGCCGCTCCCAAAGACGAAAAAACATTTTTTTTTTAATAAAAAACATCTTTCTATAAAAATCAAATGTAAATAATTCTTAAACAATTTATTTTCGTTTCTAAATTTGTTTAAAAATTCTTAAATTGATATTAATAACAGAGGTAAGTTAAAGTCGTGGGTTGCGCGCACCAGATTTTTTTCTTCATTTCCAGTTCCCCACCTAAACCCTTTTTTAGGATATAGAGTTTTGGTAGAAGTATTTCGCACGCAATGCACTTGATACGGTATAGCCCTCTAAAATTCTAAACATATACCTAATATTTAGGATTTAAGGGGTCCTTTTCATTGAAATGATTTTATGAAGGGTTCCGCGAAAAATTGTTGTTAGGAACTACTGTTGTAGATAATAATATAATAGATTATTTAATATTACAAATGTTTCTATCGAAACTTAATGTAATTAATTAACCTTTTTTTTTCAACTCTGATTTAATTTAAAAGTTCCGAAATCGATTTCAATTATGAGGGTTAGTTAATGTCGTGTTTTGCGCGTACCAGAATTTTATCTTACCAATTAGGTCTGTCATAATACCGCTATTCCATTAACATATAGTTAATTTTTATATTCCGTATGATAATTAGGCGGGAAAAGGTGTTCATCTATATTATACGAGACTATTAAATTTTACTTTTGAATTGAGTTGTGCATAAGGAGTTTTAAATAACAAAACTTACTAGACGTAGCAGTTAAGTAAGTTTATGAGCTAATTAAAAGGAGGATTGGTAGAGAGAGCGTTACTCACACGTAATTTAGTTGACAACCTAAAATCGTGTTTTGAAACTTTGAGTACAAACTTCGTAACCTTGTTAGAAAGTTGGTTAACCTGATAGTCCAACTAAAGAATGATACCAATTCCCTTCTAGTGACGGTGAGCTGATTTTTCTTCCAGTCTCTTACTCGAAACAAAAAAAAAAAAAAAAAAAAATACGAAATAAAATAAAACTCTATCTCAGAATTCCCACTTACACTGCGGTACTTCATAGCATTTATGCTTACTTAATCCTGTTCAATTTAACTTATACAAAGGTAAGTATAATTTTACTTATACGGGTCAATCCCCTTGAAATTGTCCAATTTTTATTAATTTTGCCGCTCGCCATTTTAGATTTTAGTGATTTTTGACCAGTCATTCTCCATCCTTACGTGATTAAAAAAACATAAATAAAAAAAAATAAAAAATCAGGCCAATACTTTAAGATTGCAACCGTGCTAAGTCAGCTCCTCGGGAAAAACATGTGATGGGAAAATCTTTCTAATTCCTGGGATTTTTAAAATATGAAATCAAAACAAAAATTAACAATAAGATGCTTTGTATTTTTTTTCCCCAAAACTCATTATCTTTTAACCTTCAAAATTATCGTAAAGATAGGTAATCTGTATTAGTTTCATAATTTTTCATTCAGGCCCTTTTGAGATATTCGTGTAAACATCGCGTAAAATGAATTTTTGCCAATTTTGAAAACTCATATTAAAAAAAGGACTATATTATCATGATCGAAATTTTAACAGAAAGTAGGAATACGACTAAGCTATATAAAAAAATAAAATAAAGAGTCAGCCTTTTTTCTTTTACCTCGTTAAAAATCCCAAGTATTTTATAAACAACATTCTTCACTATTTAGGTAATGATCCGTGGGAATAAAAATACAAAGCATGTCCTTATCTTATTTGTTATTTTTTGTTTGAATATGATATCTAAAAAATTACAGGAATTAGAATGATTCACCCATCATATGTTTTCGGCCGTGAAGCTGACTTAAAACGGCTGCAACACTAAAAGTATTGGCCAAATTTTTTTATTTATTTATGGTTTTTTATTTACGAAAGGATAGAAAATAACTGGTCAAAAAAATCACAAAAATCAAAAATGTCGAGCGGCAAGGTCTGTAAATTTTAATGAATTGACCCATACATGAAATATACTGTTAAGCGAATTATTTGATATCGTGAAAATTTCAAATTACAGTTTTAAACTGAAATAATAGTTCTAGGGTCCCCTAAGTTCAAATGACCAAGTCCTGAAAAAAAGGTCTATGTTCTGTAAGTTTACCGAAAAAACGAAAAATCCTATGAAACTGCAATTTTATATTTAAGAAAACTATATGCCTGGAATGCTACAACAACTTTTTAGTCAAATTTAATGGGCCAGGAGTGACCCTTTATACTATTTATTTTATAACTCTTTGAGATTTTCTTACAGATGGGGTTGAATTGGATATAGTTTTTGGCTTGTGTCAGTAAGTGGTGCTTTCATCTGATATAATGCGATAAATGGTAAACCATTGAATTTTATATGTATTTTATTTTATGGTAAAACATTGTATACAATATTTTGTTTTATTAAGAGATAATACAATCTGCCACCTATTGGGGCAATAATTATTACAGCTAGGAGAAATTATTCTTCCCATATGTACATTGTAAATAAAAATAAAATAAATAATTACAAGAATAATTATCAAAGACTAAAGAAAGGAGAAAAAATGTGTAAAATTAAAATAAAATAAATATATATATATATATATATATAATAAATATTATATATTATATTAACCTTAACATTTATACCAATTTACAATATTCACAAACTGCCCACGGGATCACAGAATCAAAACCTGAGATCCATTAGTGGATGTCGAGGAACAATGCCAGGAGATCCCAGCGCCTCTCATTGATCAGCGTCACTGGTCTTAAGAGCCAGTGTAGGCTGACAGAGGGCGCTGGACCCACGTACACACAAGGTATCATTTACAAGAGATCTCTGGCCCACAGCCGCTTCAACCTAAGATGAGGGTTATAGGGATGTTTGGAACTACATAGGGATTGTACCTAGGTGAGTAAGCTTCTGTTGGACAATTAAGAATTTGGATGGGGTTAGAACTATTATTAGCTAATAAATATGCTCATGACCCTAATTATAATAGATAAAACCATTAAAAATAAGCTGCATTCCTTTCAGAAAAAATATTCCATACAAACTGAGAGAAATATGCAGATGATATATTGAGTGTTGTTCCTCGACTCTTGCCTAAAAGCCCTGATGAAGACCCACAAAGCTTTTTCTAATTATAAACGTTGGAAAATCAATAGTTTTAACTATTTTCTCACCTTTTTTGACCGCCACACAGTGGGCAGAATCACCAATTTAGGTGGACAAAAGTGAAGTCAAAAATTTGGATTTCCCTGAGCTTCACCTTCTTATTATTAGTTGGCAAGACCCTTAATACTAATATTTCCCGCCATACCGTGTTTACAAATAAATAGTAAATGAGTGAATCATTTCTGTTCACATTAGTGCCTAATAACTGGCAGTGGGATTATCTTTATTCGATGGCCATTTATTGTGTTCAAGGTGCAAAGTCTTTTTGTTTTTATTTAACAATGGACATTGCTGAGACAGGTAAGACATTATATTTCCAAACTCGTTATTGAATATACATTGCAATCTCACCTGTAGAGTTAATTTAGCAATTTGTAAATGTATGTCCCTATTAAATAACGAAAAACTATATAACCCCCAAGTTACCCCAAGGATTTGTTTCATAAATCCTTCTAGTCTTTAGATATTAAAAAGAACTTTTGCGATTCTTTGCGTTTTGTTTGATACATAATTTTTTTCAGACACAAAACTCCGAATCGAAAGTTTAAAATCTATTATTTCAAGCATTTCCTAAATGATATAAAAGGCATCTATTAGCAGGTTTTAGCAACTCCGAGCCATGATAAGATTTTTTTAATTAATTTTCCCGTATTCTGGGACTTCAACCGTAAAATGTATGGAAGTTTTAGATTTTAGCTAATAAAATTGATGTTTGACCACTGTGCGCTCGCCAATCGTGTCAAAAAATTAATTAGTTTTTATAATTTTTTCTTGTAAAATATTTGGTCTAAAGAGAGATGAGGCCACTGGGGAGTTTAGAAGGTTGCACAACGCGGAATTGCGGAACTTGCATCCTGTGAATATAATTGAGCTGATTGCATCGCGGAGACTCAAATGGGCGAGTAAAGTTGTTGGGCTCGATGACGAGCGGATTCCGAGAAAGTGGTATTTGCTGATCCGACTGGTAGATGTCCGAAAGGCAGGCCGAAGCGGAGATGGGAGGATTGCGTTAAGGCTGATCTCGGGAGCTTGGGCTTGAATGGTGAACATTGGACGAGTCTGTGTAGGCGGAATTTGGTGGTATCGGCATCGAACCTTCGGGTTCGCTAAGCCTATTTATTTATTATTATTATTATTATAATTTTTTCTTATATTTTTTAAAATATTTTTTTTCCGTAATCTGAGACCCCAAAGGTTAAATATAAACAAAATTAAGAATTTTGTCCACCTAAATCATAATTTCCACTGTGCGTCGTTCTCATTATTACTTTCAATTATCCATAAATGAAAGTAAAGATAAGTATTGCGGTTTTCGTAAATTTTAGAATTCGGTTTTTCTACTTAGATACAAATTTTAGGTTTCCCTTATAGTCCAAACAATCAAATATAGATAGTTTGCTCGCTCGAGATGGAAGAGAAAAAATAATTCATTTTGTCATTTAATGATTTTTTTTTCTGAAAAAGAAAATCCTCTTCACGGACGTTCCACAACATTTGCACTATGGGGATTATACCTTAAGAAAAAACAAGTGGTTTGACCCGGAAATTTTGACTTGGAAGACGCAAAGCCGGACCAAATTCCAAAAATTACCTGAAAAATGGTAACATATTTATTAACTCAAATAAAACCTATTCTGATGTAAATGATCAAAACGTGTCATAAGTAACTGATTATAAATATTCACAAGAATCCTTTTTTTTTTTTATGAATTTATAAAAATCACCATTAAAAAACGCCACGAAATTATTATTCAGCCCAATATTTACATAATATTTTTATAATTTTTTCGATAATCTGGGACCCCAAAGGTTAAATATAGACAAGTTTCAGAATTTTGTCCACCTAAATCGGTCATATTTTCCACTGTGCGCCACCCCAACCATCTCATCGTTTTTTTCAATACCTTTTCAAACTTTAATTTTCTTAAAAAAAAATATTAATTTTAACTGGTAAATTACATAATAGTTTTGTGTTGAGCGCACAAGATTTTAAAAAATATTTTAAAACCAAAGTATATATTTTTTAAGAGGTAGAAAATAGATTTGTACAGAAGTTTTTGACTGATATTAATAAAACATTTTGAGCGGTTACTCAGAACTATCTCCGTCTACTTCCGTTTCCTCAAAACATTTTAGTTGGTGAATAAAGTCGGGAATAGCAGACATCCAAAGCCTTTTCCTCAATCCTAACTTACCTCGAAAAGGGAGGGAAAGCTTCAAGGGGTGAAAGATATTACTTCCTCCGAGCTTAAAACACTTTGTAAGTTATATTAAGTGCAATCCCTATGAGTGCTTTTGTTATAACCTGGCTAAGAACTAATATTCTCATTAATTAAATTTGTCCAGACACATCTCGTATAAAGGTAAGAGTTTCAATATAAATTTATTACATGTTAGTTTACTTATTATCTTCAACCTATGTTATCAGCGATGCGGTAATGCAGATATCCATCCGCACGTTCATAAACTATTAATTAATACTTCAAATTAAATGTAATCAAAATTTTAAGTCCTCATTACATTTAATGTCCTAGAACATTGTAATGCATATTGGTTAATTTCTATTATTAGGTAATATAGATTCTCATGGCTCTAATTAAAATATATAAAAAAATGAAAACTATGCAGCTTTCTTTCAGAAAAAAATTTCACAAAGACTGTGTAAAAGTAATGCAGAAGATATATTGTTTTTGCAGACATAATAAAAGAATAGTCTCCCTACCATAAAAGATTTTTATTATTATTTTTTTTTAAATTATTTTTTTAAGAGATAATACAATCTGCCACCTTCTGGGGCAAAGATTATTACAGATAGAATAAATCATTCACCCCATATGTACATTTGTAAATAAAATTAAAGAAAAAAATTAATAAAGATTAAACTAATACAAAAAAAAATTATATATATATATACACAAAATCAAATAAATATATTATAAAGAAAATAATAATAACAATCTTGATCACATTCATACCTATACCATAAAAGTAAAAAAAAAAATATGTCCCCACTATCTTTTGGAAATCAACGTCTCAATTGATGCTCATCAAGCACCAAATTGATATTTGATAATAGTTGCTATAAATTGTATTATCATTAATGACACTTGTAGTCTTTATTCAATAATACTAAAGAGATTTGTCCCAGAATTAATAAAACATTTATTATTACTATTAATTATTTGGAAGGTATGTTATTAAAAATATTATATATATGTTATATGGGTCAATTTCCATTCGAAATCATCCAAACCTTGCCGCTCGACATATTTGATTTTTCGTGATTTTTGACCAGTTATTCTCTATCATTTTGTCAATATAAAACCATAAATAAAAAAAATTTAGGGCCAGTACTTTTAGTGTTTAAAAGCACGTTTTAAGTCAGCTTCACGGGCAAAAACTTGTGATAGGAAACCTTTATAATTGCAGTAATTTTTTAGATATCAATTCAAAACAAAAATTAACAATGAGATAAAGACATGATTTATACTTTTTGTCCTCACATGCTCATTCCATAAATAGTGAAGAAAGTTGTTTAAAAAAAATCTGAAAATGAATAAAAAACTAGAATTTTAACGAGATAAAATTGCATAAAGAAAAAGTGTCTCACTTTTAATTATTTTTTCATATATAGCTTAGTCATACTCATACTTGCTGTAAAAATTTTCGATCTTGAGAACATTGTCCTTTTTGTCTATATGAATTTTCAAAATTGGCAAAAATTGAATTTTCGCGATGATTACACGAAAATATCTTAAAAGGGACCGAGTGAAAAATTATGAAATTAATACCAATTACCTATCTATACAATGTGTTTAAGTAATATAAATTTGGTCTTTGAGACTAAGCTGTTTCCGGAGATATAAAACTCTCTTAACTGTTAAAATAAAGTTTTCTTTAAATAATATTAACTCCATTAATTTTGCATATTTAAGAACCAAACAAAAAGATGATGAGAGTATTTTATATAATTTTAGTCCAACACATTACCTAAGTAGCCAAGAAAATGGTTTAAAAATATCGCGAAAAATTACATCAACAGAAACCTTAACGCGCTATGACAAGGAAGGCTAGAAATGATTTTTACGCTGCACAACTTCGTTTAGAAATTTTGATCGTGCAAGCTCCTAGTTGTACTAATACTACATTAAATGTTATTTAAAAGAAGACAATTTTAAAAACTCACCTTTTATACCCTGTCTCATTAGTAAACCTCACTGTAGTATTTAGTATTTAGAGTTTAAACAAAATCATAAATGCATTTTTCGATAAAAAAATTAAAAAGCTGCACTTAATTTTCTGTACAATCTTAGGAATAAAATTTGTAAACAAATAAATAAATATAAAAAAATCGATGTCGAACTTATTTCAGTTCCATACGGAATCGGATTATGAAAAGATCTTTCGAAAGCTGCGGTTCGATTGGGCGTAATGTACAAATCAGAAGGCTGCGTACGGTTGTTGTTGGGAATGGATTGAGGATTTGAATAGTAAAGATCAGAAATGCATGATGGACAGCGGGATTAGAGAACATGGAAGAGAAATCATGCCAGGAAGTACTTAAAAAGGTAGAAAGGGTAAAGGAACTTCAACTATTCGTAGAATCGAGGTATCCCGGGATATCTAAAGATGAAACTATCAAGGAGTTAAAGAATCTTTTTGATTTCGCTTCAAGATCCCCAGAGATACAACCCCGTACAGCAGTTGTCTAAGTTGGGGTAAACATAAAAGTGTTGGCATTTATACCCTGTTCGATCCTTCCAAACGGGAAAATATAACTTTCTTTACAACCTACTATTGGACCTTGAGTGTAATATGAATCCAACTTAGATAGCGAATTGTTTATTTAGGTAAGAAAATATTTCTGTGTTGTTTTTTATTACTCTATTCTTTCAAATATCCTTAGTAATCATTAAATAAAGAATGATAAGAATTTTGAATTGAGATATAAATCTCATATGAAAACGAAAATTGTAAAAGATATAATAAAAAAGCACATATTAATTTCGACTTATAACAAAAGTTGCTGATGACTATCACAACAGCAACTTCTAAATTGCTTGGAATTAGTTAAAAATTAATAGGGATATAAGAGGGGCGTTGAAGTAAGAAATTTTCACGGCCCCCTCCCATTTTCCACCGCCTCTAACAAATTATGAACTGAACCATGGCCCGGCTCAAGTCGGGAACTAATTTCACTTCAAAATTTCAATTATGAGATCATGAAACTTATCTTATAAATAATAAATATTAACGGCCCTTGAGGACCCAAAAACTCAATTTCAAGCTTCACGGTATGAGAGCACGTCAATTTTGAGACGTGTCACTAATACAAAACCTCTATTGTATTTAACACGTTCACGCTGAGGTGACCCACCGATGGGTCACGCTTGACTGTTCCATGGGGCGGGGTGACCCACGTACGTAGTACGTTCATAAAGAATAAACAAACATTTTAAAAAAAGCAAACTGAAATTTCAAGGACAACATTTGAAAAAAAAAAACGGAGCCAAAAGGAAGAAAATATTTTTTTCTTGTAAACCGGCATGAACCCCGGTAATTATTAATGGAAAGTAATCTATAAACCTTCTGGTAAATTTCTGGGCGATTTTCGCTATGAATGTTTCAAATTTGTCTTATTTTTTCATTAATAAGACTCTTAAAATTTCATTTTGAATAAACTTAAATTATGATAATAAAGTTAAATTATCGGAATAAATATGGTTCTTTAATTTTGGTCCATCAAATTAGTTGTATTTTCTAAAAAAGTACATATTCCATGGACGATCGTTTTAGTAAGATATCTTAGGTGGAAATTTGTTAATAAAAAAAAAATGACGATGGACAATGATAATAGAAACTAAGAAGAACAGCTTAAGCAAAAAATTTGTAGGGAAATTCGAAATTTCAGATGTTGACCTATGTCCACAAAATGCATAGGCTCGCCAACACTGATGCGCCACCCGTACTAATTCCTTCTTATAATCCCTAATAGTCAACTAATTATATCCATTATTTCAAGTGTAGTAAATAATAATTGTGTGTTACGTACGTATTGTATTGCGTGTATAAATCTAGGGATACAGGGATTGCATGATAGGATGGAACTAATATTGTAATTAATGGTTTTGAACGAGAACTAATTTTCTTTCCGAATGGTTTGGGACTCTTAATTTTCTCAGGACACGATTTCCTAGGCTATCCATCATGAAAGATAGTTCTAGAATTAATTAACGGGGAATAACAATCGACGAGTCGGAAAAACTTCTAGTGAAAACAAGGGGGGGAATCTATCAATAAATGTTATTAAGATAACTGGATTAATTAAACGGCTTCTTAATCATGATTGCCAACTATTTTTTTCATTATTATTGTATTAAAAAATGGAAAAATGTTCCATTGAATTTTTTATACATTTTTACTTTCACTACAAGGGAAGGTATTGCGATCGTGAAAATTTTCGAATTCCAGTTTTCAACGGATATACACGTTTTAGGGTCCCCAATAAGGTCCGCAATAAGGTCTGTGTGTTTCCGTGTGTGGTAACTCCGGGGCGGAAACAGAAAGTCCTATGAAACTGATATTTCATATTTAAGACAAATATGATGCCCAAGACGTTACAAAACCTTTTTCAAAAGTGTGAGCTTACCAGAAGAGCCACTTTATACCATGCATTTTTTACCTTTTTTTCGTAAACGGTTCCGACAAATTTGATTAAACTTGCTTGATTAAACTATCAATGTAAAATTTGATAGAATTTAACATCATGTAGGTTTTATTCTGATTAAAATAATCTGACAGGGCTTAAATGCCGATATTTTAAAATTTCTTTCTCTGAAGTACCTTTAATTTTGTATATTCTATAAAAATAACCATATTACCTTGTTAGCATTGATAAATAACAGCCAAATATGTAAGTTGTGCTAATTTGAAAAAAAACAACGAAAGAGCAGAAAACTGAAAAAATATTCTTCTTTTTGCAATTTTTTGTTTTTAAACATGAGAACAGTAATATACATGTATGATTTACCGTTTGAAAGCTAAAAATTTTAGAAAAAATATTATCTTATAAAAAGTTTTTTAAAGTTAATAGAGAGTGATGAAAAGCCTATAAAACTAACTGATTATTGTAGATTTTAATAAAATAGATTTTTTAATAAAACTCACTTTTTTATAGAAACTCCATTTAATTAATGCTTTAATAGTTTCACTTATTTTTACCTCTTACAGTACTTGAAAATTATTTATTCGATTTTAAAAACGGAGGTAAGAGAAAGTGGTGTGTTGTCGGCACCAGATTTTTTAATACCGAAGTGAGACGTTAATTACCAAAAAATACTTATATAAAGGTATTTATACTCTCATCATATAGTTTTATTTAAATCTTCTATTTGATTTTATCTAATCACCACTCAAATCCTTCAAAAACGCAATTAAGAAAAGCAATTATTTACTAAAAGTACTAATTACACACTTAGTTTCGTTCCAAAACGTACTAAAGCATTTCATTTTATAACTTTAATAGGTGTTATTAATATAGTAAAACAACAAAAACAATCCTAGATTTTAATGCAAAAAGAATAAAATTAGCTCGTTAAATAATACAGTAATGATAGATTTTTGCACTTTCTGTAAAATTTCTTAGGATAGATATGGTACTTTTGAATTTTTGGACGAACGGTAATTTTATAATGCACTATTTCATTGCACACGCCTTAAGCTATTAAATATTTAATTTAGGATTTTCCGGTATTTATGGTTTCTAATTAACCGATTTTATTCTTACATTTACTTACCTATATATGAAACCACAATTATCTTTTGAATAGCATTTTGCAGAGAAACGAACTGCAGCGATATTTGCGTTGTTTTCTAATTGAAAAAAGTTATGACCAATAACAATGTACTCCTCACTACTAAATATAAATATTTGTATTTTAAACTCTTTGATTATCTCTGTAGCTAGAACTATAATAACTTATTCACGTAAAACATATTTATAATTCATCTAGCAACGTTAAGAAACTACAAACATTATTTTTTGAAAAAGATCTACGATCTTTCAAAAAACTTCCCAGATTATATTCTGTACTTTGAAACAAACAACCCCTTTTAAATTATACATTGAAATTACACCTACAATATATAACCAAATATTAGCAACGGATAATAGCCTTAAAGTTACCTCATAATTTCAGTCGAGTGTGTAATATCTAAAAATATGTATTGGCACAAAAAAAATTATTATGTAGTATTAACTTTAGTATTACAGACTTAAATTTCAAAAACTTGAAGTGTGGTGTCAGAACTGGAGAATTAAAATAAATGCCAACAAATCCAACCAAATTACCTTTACCCTTCGTCGTAAACCTATGACATCCTGCCCTACTGTCTCCTTCAATAATACTCCTCTTGCCCCGGTAGAAACAGATCCGATATCTAGGACTGCACCTTGACAAACGCCTACTGGAACCCTCATACAAAACTTAACGACAAGAAACTGATCGACGTTTTCGACTACTTCAACACTTACTAGACAAACGTTCTAATATTCCACTTAACTACAAAAGACTTATCTACAGACATCATAAGGCCGATATGGACTTACGGAGTAGAGCTTTGGGGTTCTACTAAACCATCGAATTCTTCCCGTATCCAATCCCTACAATCCAAAATCCTTCGTAAAATCCTCAATGCTCCTTACTTTGTCACGAATACACTAATCCATAAAGACCTCAATGTTCCGTATGTTGCTGATTTGGCCCGATCTAGATACTATTCCTTTCATAGCAAACTCCATTCCCACCCTAATCCTCTAGTTTCAATCCTTTCTTCCTCTTCAATTCTGACAATCCTCCGAGGAGTCTGAAACGGAGATGGCCCCGAGACCTTCTAGTTAAGAACATTTTTAGAGTGCTTCCATTCATGCCTTTATATATTTCATCTAATTTACTTGTTGTATTCCTGTATACAGTACTAAATTCCAATAAATAAAAAAAAAAAATTCACAAATATACAAATAAAGGAATGCGAAATTTAAAAGCCAAACAATAAATAAAAAAAAATGCTTCATACAAAATTTTACTTCTTAAATATTGAGATTTAAACCATGAAATCACTGGTTGTCATGATATTCCAGTTACAAATAAACTTCATGATAGGGGGAAAATTTTTAAGGCCAGGAGTGAGATGCTTGGTTTTAATTATGTAATAGACAGTGCAGAGGAAAGATCATTTTGTAAATTATGTAACCTAAATTTAGTGGAAGATTGTTACTATCTTGTAAGAGTATGCCCAATTTCGAAAAAAAAGTTAAATTGCAATTTTTTGGAAAAAAAAATCAGTTATATGTGAATTTTCAAATTTTCTTAATGAGAAACAGTGGGACTCCCTCTATTTATTCAAATGTACAGCTGGGAATTATAGAAGTTATCTAATAAAAGAATCCATCACATAAAAAATAAATAAATGGGAATGTTAAAGGGATGATCTCTATTCGTCTATTATTATATTTGTGGTATGTGAGTGGATATATATGTGTGTATACATACATATGTGTGTGTGTGTACTGAACTATACTAAATATGAATTTGTTTAAAGTTATGTGTAAATTTCTTTCTTTTTTTTTGATTTATTTTATTTTTACCAAGATAAAAACCATTTACAAAATAAATTTTAGCTAATAAGTAGCGCATTGTAATGGATTTCCATTCAACTGTGCAGATGTATTCTATACAACTAAAGATTGATGTTGTTAAAAAAAAAAAAAAAAATTGGTATGATAAAAATAATATGTGTTTTTGAATATCACTCCAATATCAGGTGCGACACGACAGCGAGTTTAATCGAAATATTTAAAGACACTTTTGAGAAAATTGTAAAATAATTTTATTTTTAAAATATAAAACTTCAGTTTTATACAACTTTTCGTTTTAAAGCTAGATTTGCCATTAGGACTCAGGAGACCCTAAAATGTTTATTTAGGGTGAAAACTCGAATTCGAAAATTTTCACATACCTTTTCCTGACTGTATAATTCAAATACAGGTAGGTCAAAAAAAAAGTCCTCGATAATAATGCGAAAGCAATAAAATAAATTGGTTTAATAATAAATTAATGGGAACTTTTCGGCTTCCTGTGGAATTCCCTTGAATGGAAACAGTACCTTTAGGAAATCTACGTCTTAATTGGAGAAAAAGGCGATCCAAGAGCCCTGTTAAAAAATGGGGAATTATGTACACATCTCCGGTTCTAATGAGGTTGAAGATTAAGTTTGGTGCCAAAATAATTCTCAAAAAAAAGAAAGCATTTAAATATTTATTTTTCAACCTTGGTAGATCAAAAAAAAAAAAAAAAAAAAAGGAAAACTCCGTTAAAGTAAAAAACTTTTTACAAACATTGTGCTCAGATTTAGGCACATCGTCACAAAAACAGTTTACCCCTTTATTTCTTTAATTTTTAACAACAATTTTTTTTTGCTAAAATTCTCATATTTATTTATCTTATAATTATAATATTGCTATTTTATATAGTTATACGATATTATTTCCATTGTTATGTATTCCATTATATTCTATATTCGAAGTTATAACATCTATTGCTATCAGTGATGGCCGCCTCTCCTGTACAATATCAATTGGATAACCGATTGAAGGATATAAGAGCAGAAATATTTTTTTCGCATATAAAATACTTATATAATATACCGTGGAAAATTATTAATTGTTTTCAACAATTGAGATAAGTAAAAGCTTATTTCTAGTAGAGAGATAGTTGAATAATGTGGGCTACCAGATATTTTAATCTCAAGTTTAAAATTCTCAAAGATTAATTTCACTTTAACTACATACATACAGCTTTAAGAAAGAATCTGTTACAGGAATGCTAGAACTTATTTTATCATATTTGGGGTATTGAATTGTCTTCATGAAACTTGTCAATAATGTTGAATCAATATCCAATTATCTTATCATATTGACCACCTGAAAAAATCGTTTTTAGCATATAAAATTTCCTGCGTCGTAAACCTATGACATCCTGCCCTACAGTGTCCTTTAATGATATCCCGCTTGTCCCGGTTGAACGAATCCGTTATTTAGGCCTCCTGCTTGACAAACGTCTTACATGGAATCCGCATACAAGACTGAAAAGACAAGAAACTGCTTTTAAAACCGATTTCGGTTACTTCGACATTTACTTGACAGACGCTCTAACCTTTCAGTTAACTACAAAAGACTCAATTACATGACCATCATATGACCTATCTGGACCTACGGAGTTTTGGGGCTCTACGAAATCATCAAACTCTTCCCGTATCCAATGCTCACAATCCAAAATCCTTAATGCTTCTTACTTTGTCACGAATAAAATCATCCACAAAGACCTTAATGTTCCATATGTTGCTGATTTGGCCTGTATCAGGTATAACTCCTCCCATGAAAAACTCCTCTCCCACTCTAATCCACTAATTTCAATCCTAGCTTCCTCTTCGATTATTGACAATCCACCGAGGCGTCTGAAAAGAAGATGGCCTCGAGACCTTCTTGTTGTAAATTTCAATAAAATAAATTAAAAAAAAAACAAATAAAATCACGCGTGTACGATGAGATAAAGGCTCAACATTTTGATTTTTAGTATCATTTTAATGCAGTTCTTTATCAGTTTTCAGATAATCAAAGAACTTTCTGAACCTCGAAATATTCTCCATTTTACAACTCGGCTAAGAAACTAACTTTGAAGATTCGAGAATGGAACAACTAACATTAACATACTCGGTGTATTTCAATCACAAAAACAGGAGTCATTAGAGTGATTTGTGGTTCCTCCAGGCGTAGGCTCTTCCAAAGCTTGCAGATTATTCGGTTAACTTTAACCACCACCTTAGTTTCTCTACACCACCTTTGCGTGCAGCCTTATACCTACCTGTATTTCACCCTTATTTATTTTTAATACTATCTTTTTTCTATATTTTATATATATTCTTGTTAGTTCTCAACTGTTTATAATAACTGTTATCTACCGGTCTTGAGGTTCAGTCAATAAATAAGCAATTTTGCTTATTCTACGTTTCGATAATCTCATATTCATGCCCTAACAGTGGAAAAGAAACAACAGAACATTAAAACTTGTGTACAATAATTAATAGCTAATAATAGGAAAAAATATAAATTTAAGAATTTATTTAATTCACAATGAATAGATATACAGTTGTTAAATATATAGTCCCAATTACAATTTACATTTGTTTAACCGTTATAAATACGTTGAAAAGATGTAATTACAAACTTACAATTTTTTTAATATATTTTTTTGTATTATTTGGGTATTATATAATCCCGCTGTGAGAGAATATTATTTATTCTGTTAATTCAGAGGGAGGAGACCCTCCTTGCGGAATATATAACGGAAGGCCCTTCAATGAAACAAAGTAGCGAAGAATTTGCGAATTTAATAATATTCCGCTAGTAACGGTTGAACAGATTCGCTATCTAGGACTCCTACTTGACAAACGACTAACTTGGAATCTGCACACAAGACTGAAACGACAAGAAACTGCCCAACGCTTTCGCTTACTTCAACACTTACTAGACAGACGCTCTAACCTTCCACTTAACTACAAAAGGCTCATCTATATTACCATCATAAGGCCTATCTGGACGTACGGAGTTGAGCTTTGGGCTTTACTAAACCATCAAATTCTTCCCGTATTCAATCCCTACAATCCAAAATTCTTCGATAAATCTTCAATGCTCCTTACTGACTTAAAACGGCTGCTACACTAAAAGTATTAGCTAGAAATTTTTTTATAAATGGTTTTATATTAACGAAAGGATATAGAATAACTGGTCAAGGAATCATGAAAATCGAAAATGTCGAGCGGCAAAATTAATGTAAACTGGATGATTTCAAATGGATTGACCCAAATGTATTTTTCATATGGTAAAAATGTTTTATCTATTAAAAGTGATGATTTTGACTCGCGTAAGTCTATACGTGAGTGCTAAAAAAATCAGTTAGCCTATATTTGATGTTAGGCATTAACATGTAAAGGATGTAAAGTTGAGTAAATTCCTCCAGCCGACTAACTGTTACGCTTGGACAACGCCTCTCTTCCAGTTGAAGGAATCTCAACCCACTGCTAGTCCCACCTTTATACTAGCATTACCACTCTAAAACTTATCCTAAATAAAATATTTACATTACACAATCTATTGTTTAATATATATAGTATATAAAAATCACGGCCGTACTCATCAAAAACGGCTCGAACGATTTTTAACGATTTCTTTAATGTATATGTGTTAGGTATTTCATGCTGCAATGTGATTCGAGTGTACTATGCAGATTTTTTTTTTTTTTTTTTTTAACGAAAATATTTTTGTTTTTTTTAATTTGGCATAACACCTATAACCCCAAATTGTATTACATTCCTCCCATCTCGCATTTTTAATCATTAGTAATAATAAAAAATAACCAAAACATAAATAAATAAACAATATCTAAATAATTTAACTGTCGTTCGTATCACAAAATGTTTGTGCGGACAACACACGCCTTTTAGTTGCTTCAGCTATTAAAACCAATTTAGGAACTATTAACAAGTTTAAAAATGAGGCGCGCAACACAACACTTTCACTTACCTCTGTTGTTATAAGAAATTTAAGAATTTTAAATGCATTAAGAGATGGAAATAAATTGTTAAATAATTAATTACCTGGAGTGGTAATTATTCCGAAGTGTCACTTCCCTTATTAGTGGCCATGTTTATGGTTATCCAGAGTGATATTGTTGAGCTTAGTTGTCTTCCACCCGACTTTTGGCGTTAAATTCTCTATTCCCCACGTTTTTAGAAATATAGGTTAGGATATTTATCCGAGGTGTCTTCCACCCGAATTTCGGCGCCAAAAATTCAAATTCAAGATACTTATTACAACCTCGTTCTTCCAAATACTTATCTTTATTTTAAAATAACTGTCGAAATAATGGCAGGAAATTGAACTTAGAAATGCATACATTCATTTATTATTTATATCGAAGACTTCAATTTTATTTACTCAATAGAAACTTTCAATTTCAATTTTATTGTATTATACATTATACATCTGTTTGTGTGTTTTGGTTTTAAGGCGTAAAACTCTAAGTTCATCAACCTTGATTCTATATGTATATTTAATCTTTATAAGAAAGTACTATTAAGTAATAAGTAATTGAGAAAAAATATTATTATGTAAACAATATTTAAAATAATAATAATAATAAAATAATTAATTAAAAACTAACCAGGAATGTATAACTTTATATTCAATTAAGATTATAGCCTTTATAATTTAGATAACAATGATAGTTCCTTAAGAAATTCAAGTGCTGCCAATGGGTGGCGTCGCTTTATGTATTTCATGTTAGTTTACTTTGTCCATCTCATTTAATTTTGTATATAATAATACAGTTGTAAATATCAATAAATATGTTTAAATAAAAAAAGAAAATCAAAAACTAATTTAATGGTTTCCTTTAACCGGTACTGTTGAAATATTTGGATTTACTCCCTTTTTATTCAAGTGTAATGGATAATATGGGCATTCTTGAAAAATATGCAGAATGGTAAGGGTTCTATCACAATGACCACATTATAAATCTATATTACTGTTTTTATGTTAAAAAATTGCAACAAAGTAAATATATTTTTGCTCTTCTCTTTAGCATTTATAACATTTATAATTTTTAAAATTAGTGCTAAAAATATGATAAAGTAATTTTTTATAGAATCTACACAATTAAAGGTACTTAGGGGAAAGAAAATTAAAAATATCGGCATTCAAGCCCTGTCAAACTATTTCAATCAGTACGAAACGCTACATCATATTAAAGCCAATTAAATTTTACATCGATGTAAAGAGTTTAATCAAAATCGTTAGAGCAGTTTTTGAGAAGATTCTAAAAAGTGTTATATGCTTGGTATAGTGTCTCTTCTGGTTAGCTCATTCTGATAAAAAAGTTGCTCTAATATCTCGAGCGTATAGCTGTCCTAAATATGAAATTTCAGTTCCATATGACATTCCGTTTTAGCGCCAGACTTTACTACACGCACAGACATTTTTGCGGGACTTGGTCATTTGGATTCAGGGGACCATTAAACGAGTATTCTAGTAAAAACTCGAATTCGAAAATTATCACGATCGCAATACTTTCTGTTAATATATATTTCATATATAGGTAAGTAAAAGTAAATAAGTTCAAATTTAATTTAAATAAAAAGCTTTTTAGTTGCGTCAGAAACATGTGATTTAGATTAAATAATATTAAAATTGTTATGTATAATGATCAGTAGAATGCTCTTTTCTTACATAAACTTTTACAAATTTGAAAATAAGATAATATTTCTTCTAAAATCTTTAGCTTTCCAATGGTATATTATAGATCTATATTACTGTTCTTATATTCAAAAACCACCGTACCACACCAGACTACATTGTCCGGCTTGAATGTGGAGTCCTTCCTGTCTCAACTATCGTGCTCCGAAAACCACTGAAATGGACCGATAAAATATTAAACATGGAAGACTCTAGGTATCCAAAAAATATGTCTTACGAAACACAATAAATTAGCTGAGAAATTTCCGAATACCACAAAAAAGAATTTTTTACTACAACTGAGACAGCTAATCAGCACATGTAAAGAAAAAACACCATTACAAATTGTAAGAATGCAAAAGAGAGGAAAAATAATAATTCAAAAGCATAAAAATCTCTTATAAATGCCGATTTAACCAAAATGGAAATGTCGAATTACTGTCCAATTATATAGAAATGTTTAATGAACCCAAATAACTCAAATGTACCTCACAACCAACCTGCCCTTTACGCATAAAAAGCTTATGGCTCAAATCCGGACTGCTAACAATAAATTCCAGCAAATCACAATGAAAAACATAACGCATAGATTCAATCCAATAGAAAACTGTACCATCTGCAATAAGAAAGAAGCTGACAATATTCACCATTCTTCACATCATGCCCAGCCTACTCCTCCTACCGCTCAACCATCATACCAGCCATAGCCCAGTTAACACCTTCAAACTTCAGACTGTATCTCAAAAATATAACCTCCGAAAATACTAAAAAAACTGTACTTTTACACCAGAGCAAGCCTAAATTTAAGAGGTTTTGTGATAGATCACTAACTCAAAAAAATGTATCTTAATTTATTTATTATGATTTTGTTTTGTTTTTGAAGTCATAAGAAATGGATATATATTTTTTTTACTAATTATTATTGTTTATTTTATTTTATTGCGCTAGTCTACTGTGCTCCGGGTCCTGGGTTCGAATCCAGGTTATGACAGAATATTATTTATTCTGTTATTTCAACTGGGGGGGCGATCCTGGGATATGGAGACCCTCCTGGGGCAGACCCAGCCTCTATAAAGTGGGTACCCATAAATGGGGGAAAAACCTGGCGGCTGAGCGTGATCTCGGCCGAATCACCGCATTGCACGGCCGTTGGCCTAAAAACATACGAATCTCTATATTACTGAGCCCAGACCCTTCATGGGTTGTAGAGTAAAGTTTTTTTTTTTTTTTTTTTTTTTTTTTTATTTTATTTGTATTTTTTTTTTTTTGGTGGCTAAATATAATTTATTTATTTTTATTGTACTCATATATGACTATGTACATATATTTATTATTATTATTATTATTATTATTATTATATATATATATATAATATATATATATATATATATATATATATATATATATATGTTTTCTTTAGTTTGTTACACCAAAAAGTTGAAAACAGTATATAAAAATATCATTTATGTACCACTCCTATTGTATGGGAAATCCCCGATTGCAATAAAAGTATATTCTATTCTATATTCAAAAACCAAAATTGCATTAAAAAATATTTTTACTCTTTTCTTCTTTAGTTGATTATCAAATTCTTTCAACTTTTATATTATATGGGTCCTAACCACTCACACACACTTACAATACATTTTTAAGTTGAAATTTGAAACATAGTTTTTCTCTCTTATACATAGAATCAACAGTTTTGTTCTTCCTCCAAAATTTAAACAGAGAATTTTTAGAACTTTGAAAAATTCTCTATTTTTTCATGAGCTTAGTTTGGAACTCAAGCCTAAGAGGTTTGAGAGGGGCTGAGCAAATGACCACCAGTTGGGCATACACACTACCTCCCACTTGGAATTTCATAATGAATTCGGCCACTGCATTGCGGTCGCCAATCATAAACTCATTAAAATTTTCAGCTCTCCATTGTGATTTGAGAAATATGAATATACTTACGAATCGCTGACATTTCGCCGTTTCAATTCACTATTCCTTTCTTTTAGACTGATCCAAAAACTTTGTTACTGTTGGCCTAAGACGGATAAACAATACAATTTTCTGAAGAATATATATATATATATATATATATATATATATATATAATAATATTAATATATATATTAATATATTAAATATATATTTTTATATAAATATATATATATATCCTGGGGCACACCCAGCCTCAATCAAGTGGGTACCAATAAATGAGGGGAAACCTGGCGGCCGAGCGTGAGCTCGACCAATCACCTGATTGCACGGCCGCTTGCCTAGAAACAGTAAGAACCTTACATGTACTGAGCCCAAAACTCTTCATAGGTTGTAGTAGTACAGGTTTTTATTTTTATTATTTTTTTTTTTTAAACTGTATTGAGCTAATTCGAACAGTTTTTAAAATGAGTGGTGAACTAATAACATTTCCAGATTTATGTTATTATTCTAGGAAATAAAGTAATGAATACTAAAATATAGTTCGTATTTTAAATAAACGCCCTGTATTTGCGACTATCCAAAATAAATTTTTAAAAAGCATACACAAAAAATAAGAAGCTTTGAACATCTAGGACTATTCTGGATTAATCAAACACAAAAACAAAGGATTGTTGATTGTTTGGGCGGTAAAATGGGAAATGGTAACATCCATTACAAACTGGGATATGAGAAAATAATAAAATTATCCGCTGAAATCTAAGTTAGAGGATTCCCTTTATTTTTTCCCCCCCTCCCAGGATCCGAATTAACTCCGGTGCGAGACTACCTAGTTGTATTTCTAGTGGGTGGTAGGATCTAGCCAATATTTTATTTATTTATTTTTTTATACTTTTCATAACTCAATAAAAAGATTTTGTTGATTCTTTCTCTACCAGTCGTGTGCCTATTTTTCACTTTTCATTATTTTTGAAAATAATATTAGACTTAATAATGATAGATAGTGGATTGTATTGACATGAAGGCGTCAAAAAAGAACGCCGAGAAGTTAAATAAAAACATTACATTGAGTTTAGATGGAAACATGAGTTTCAAAAACATTAAAAATTATTATCTACAATCATCACTTAAGTTTATTCCATTTTCCTCTTTCTGCATTAAGTTTGACAGCTTTCTATATAAGTTAACATTTTTTTAAAAATATTTAGTTCTCCAAACGGTATATTATACATCCATAATGCTATTCTTGTGTAAAAAAAAAATATGGTGAGCGCTACATACGACTTTCACTTACCTCCGTTGTTAAAATCAATTTAAGAATTTTTAAATACATTTAAAGATACAAATGAATTGTTGACGAATTAATTATTTTGAATTTCAATAGAAACACATGTTTTATTAAATAATCTATAATATTTTTTATCAACAACAATTATTAGATTTATCAGCTTTTCACCTTCAAAATTCCGTGAATTAGATAATATTTTTTCTAAAGTCTTTAGCTATCCAACGGTATATTATACATCTATATTACTATTCTTGTGTTCAAAAACAAGAAAATTGCATTGAAAAAATCTGCTTGCACTTTTCCCCTTTAGTTGTTTATCAAATTTATTCAACTTGCATATTTACCCCTTATTTATTAATGCTAATAAGGAAATGTACCAACTTTTTTGAAATATACAAAATTTCAGGCACTTTAGAGGAAGAAAATTAAAAATATCGGCATTTAAGCCCTGTCAGATTATTTCGATAAGAATTAAACCTACGTGACGTTAAAGCCAATAACATTTTACATCGATATAGCAAGTTTGTTTTTGTGAAAATCGTAAAAATGTACAAAATGCATCTGTAACATCTCGGGCGTATAGGTGCCTTAAATAAGAATTTTCAGTTTCATAGGACTTATCGTTTTCGTGCTGGACTTACCACAAACACACGGACACAGACCATTTTGCGGGACTACGTTATTTCGACTCAAAAACGTGTATTTCCGTTAAAAACTGGAATTCGAAAATTTTCACGATCGCAATACTTTCCTTTACTGTAATTTCATATATTGGTAAGTGAAAGTAAAACTATAATAAAGAAATTAAAAAAACATTTTTTGTTATGCTCTTTTCTCCGTTTGTTGTTATTATTTGCTATCAAATTTGTTAAATTTGTATATTTTTAAATTTATATATGTCAACTAGATAAAATCTTTAATTTTTTTCAATTCTACTTAATATTATATAAATAGTCTGACATGGCTTAAATGCTAATATTTAATTTTTTTTTCTAAAGTACCTTTAATTTTATAGATTCCAAAAATTACCCATTATTATCTTGTTAGCATAGATAAGAATCAGTTAAATATTGAAGTTGATCGAATTTGATAACCAACTGAGGGAGAAAAGAGAAATATATTGATTTATTTTTTACGTACACAAGAATAATAATATAAATGTATTATATACCGTCAAAAAGTTAAAGATATTACAAAAAAATATATGGTATATAGAAAACTGTAAAAAATAATTCAGAAAGACGAAAAAGGCATGAACTTAAGTATTTATTGTAGGTAATTATTTCTATTATTAGGTTAGTTAAGCTGAAACTCAACTGAAACTGAGACTCAATTGAAACTGATTTATTCTTTCATGTTAATTTAAGTCTGATTTATTGTTTTATGTTAGATATACAATCTTGATTTAATTCTAACAGCAGAGGTAAGTGAGAGTTGTGTGGTGTGCGCACCAAATTTATATAATATTGAAAGTAACAATATACATACATATATATGTGTGTGTGTGTGTATAATAAGATTAAAAAAAGAAGCAGAAAAATGACACATGATTTTCTCATTAAAAATGTTGTTTTTCATTATAATAATAATAATAATAATAATAGGCTTAGCGAACCCGAAGGTTCGATGCCGATACCACCAAATTCCGCCTACACAGACTCGTCCAATGTTCACCATTCAAGCCCAAGCCCCCGAGATCAGCCGCAACGCAATCCTCCCATCTCCGCTTCGGCCTACCTTTCGGACGCCTACCAGTCGGATCAGCAAATACCAACTTTCTCGGAATCCGCTCGTCATCGAGCCCAACAACTTTACTCGCCCATTTGAGTCTCCGCGATGCAATCAGCTCAATTATATTCACAGGGTGCAAGTTCCGCAATTCCGCGTTATGCAACCTTCTAAACTCCCCAGTGGCCTCATCTCTCTTTGAACCAAATATTTTACGCAATACCTTATTTTCGAAAACCTTAAGCCGTTGTTCATCTTTCAAAGTAAGTGGCCACGTTTCACAACCGTAAAGAACCGTTGGAAGAATAATAGTTTTATATATTCTAATCTTTAAGTTTTTAGATAGAAGCCGAGAACTAAGTAACTTAGCAACTGAATAATAACACGCATTTCCCACCTTTAACCGGGACTTTATTTCTTCCTGGATTTCATTTTTTCTAGTTATAATTGAACCTAAATACTTGAATTTCTCTACGTGTTCAAAAGTATGACCTGATACATCAAGTTTTTCATTATATATTTATTTAATCGAATATATTACAATTTGTCACAATGGACAGTGATAACATTGCATCATAGTCACATTTATACAATATGAGCAAAAGGAAAGTCAAATTACATAAAATGAAAAAGAAATAAACAAAGGTATATAATAACAAGGGCCTAGACTAAAGGGACCTAAAGGGGAGGCCTAGACTCGATAACGGGTTGTTGCGCCGAATATGTATGTATGTATGTATGTATATAATAACAAAATTTATAAATTAAATGAATAAACAAAGCATGAACACACTCATACTTATATATGCTATTCACAATTTCCTGGAAAATCCCGGACGGAGCCTGCCCCCCTCTCCCTTCCACTTGTGGAAGGACAAGCAGAATCCTAGGGATCCCAGCGCCTCCCTCTCAGCCGCGTTTGAGTGAGGAGGGCGCCTTAGCCACAAACACACCGCACATGAAAGGAGAATCTGACCAATGTCTGAACTCCAGAAGAGGTATTTACCTACATACAGTTTCAACCTTCTACGAGGGTTGTATGGATGAGTGGAGTTGAATTAGGATTGTGCAAGAGGATTAGGACGATGAATGAGGTTTTGATGGAATTTGGAAAATGTGGATGGAATCAGGTCTAAAATAAATGGAACATTAAGTTCGTTGTGCAAGATATGGTTGGTGACATAATAAGGAGCATTAACTATTGTTTTGAGGATTCGATAATTATTTTATAATAATTAACAAATAATTAGTACGTTTCAAAATATTCCAAAAGCGGTTTATTACAATGAACTTTAAAACGAGTCAACGTTTAGGGGGCCTTCCCCATTATCAGGAATCACTAAAATACATCAACAAATTATCAATTAATATTATAAGATAACTTTTTTATATACTAATTAATAACACTATCAAAAAAATATATAACAATGTTACATAAAATGTATGTTCACCTGAAAATCGTTTAAAAATTAAAATATAATTAATTATAATTTTGTCAATAATTTATGTATTTAAATTTTTTTTTTTAATTACCACTATGGAAAAACAACCATCTAAATTGACATATTCTTTGGCCCTTAATAGATTAGGGTCATCCTATTTACTGCAGAAAGTACACACTGATTTATTATTAAATCTAGGCCAATAAGGTAAGCTTTACAATTTTAATTTCCCTATTGCACCTGCATAGTGAGAACTAAGGTGCTTCGAATCTGTTTTATAATTTATGGTATCTCTTATATTTTTGTTTATATATATTTATATATATTCGATTGTTTTTCTATTAAAACTTTTTTTTTTTCTCTTTCTGAAATTTTAGGTTTTTCAAAATTAAAATTATTATTAAGCTGAATACTGTGTTTGGCCAATGCTGTGGTGTTTATATTTTTGCAATTATTACTGTGTTGTTTTACTCATGTTGTGACTTTGTAGAGGTTTCTCTAAATTTTTTATCGTTATGTATATCTTATCACAATCTCTACAATTTATTTTATAAATAACATTCAGTTTTTAACGTTGTAAAATGGGATCATTAATGTTTTGGAAGATTTGGAAACCTACTAATTATTTGTTATTCTACTCCATTTCTTCAATTTAACTATTTTTATTATTTATAATAATTATTTTTATAACTTTTTCTCTAATGACGCCAATTAATGGAGACGTTACTGCAAAAATCATTATATTATGGAGGTCTTGAGAATAATTTTCAAGAAGCACTAGTGTATTTTTCACTAGCTGGAGGCTAAAGCGGGGATACTGCTCAGCTTGGGACAGTAAAGTCAGCTAATCCAAGTAGAACTACTTTCCGAGAATGCCCTGAAGTTTTAAGGCCTCCGGGTGGATAAACCACGCGAGTAATCACTACAATAATTTATACCTGGCTTTTAGAACTACTTAACTTAGCTTCAACTTCAAGGCTTCCAACTCACACTCTCTCAAATACACACGCGTGAACGCACATACACACATAAATTCTCCAACAAAAAGTTATGATGCTTATTAACTCTCAAAGATTCGTTAATCCAATAAAAAATTAACTGTGCGCAACATACAATCTTAAAAAGAAAGGTTACAGAATTACTTAACTTAAACGGAAACATTAACTTTAGGTTAAATAATATAGCAATAAAAATTATTTTATACAACAAATACTAAATTGTATTTCCTTAAGACTACCTTATATTACTTTATACGTGTTTTTTATTTTATTTTACATCATCCAACAACAGGCCTAGGCCCAATTACAGGTGGTAAATCATAAAAAAAAAAAAAAAAAATACATTACACTACAAAAATTGAAATAATAATAATAATTTAAATTCAAACTAATTGGTAATGTACTACACACCAGCTTAATTTATATAATGAAACAAAAAAAAAAAAAAAAAAAGAAGATATCTAACTTTACAAATATCATAATGTAATTAAAAAAGAAATAAAACTTTAAACAATTCATCATAAAATTAATTATATTAAGATAAAAAAAAACAATAAAAGATAAAAACAAAAAAAAAATAGAGAAGTAAATAAAATAAAAAAAACGAGAAAAAGAAAATTAAAAAATAAATAAAAATCAGCCCTAGCTCTGAGTAATTTTAATTTAAAGATAAGAACAAGAAAAAAAACAAAAAAAAAAAAAAATGTACACAATTTCGCAATAATATTTTTATATACATATCCACATAGATGTCACTCACACTATATAAAATGTTTTCTATTAAATAAAGTTTTTTTTCTATAATCTTAAGATTTCTTAATATTATTAATAGGGCTAGGATTCCTATGTAAACAAATATTGGCTACTGGCTTCAATTTCACCCTGTAACAACTCATTGTATATGTTTTAATGCAATCGGGATCAAATTAAGCCAATTTAAATTTACATATTGTTATATATTTGACTAAATTTACATGTTTCTAACATACTTTGCAAATTTGTACATATTTGACCTCATATTTGTTCATTTTTATATTCTTTTGCTACAAATCTGAATAACGAGTGCATAAAAACAAACTGTTAATTGCTTCTTAGAACCAAAGTCTAATAAAAAAACATCTGAGATTCCATCTGCCTTGATTTTGGCTCTAAATAAAAAGTACGAAACCTATTTCTTATTTAGTGTTCATCTGTGAGTCGTAAAGTGGTGCCACTCTTGCTAAAAACGATTTGAAAATTTATGTTTAGTAATTTATTCTATTTCCATTTTCGTCAAAAAGAGAAAATTTGCAACAAAAAAAAATATATTCAGACTTGGTGGAGACATTTTATCATGTTCTAGATGTGACAAGGACGTGTCCTATATGCAACGATTCCAAGTGACCAATCACATTAGGCACATGATCTCACAAATCGAAAAAAGTCAAAATTGAAGCAAAGTTTCATCACACCATCTACCTCAAGCGGAGATCGTAAGTCCACCTATTATACAGATTTATGTCGAGCTTCGACATTCCATTAAGCAAATTTAATAATCCGTCTCTTAAATCCTTTTCGGAAAAAATTTTAAAAAAAAGTCTAATGAATCCACCTTGAAAAATAACTACCTGCAAGTTACATATCAAGAAAATCTTGCAAAAATACGAGAAAATATAAAGGGGCAAGTTTGGTCGATACTTAGGCCCAATCAACGTTGTTTTACCTTTGAAAATGCATTTAGTTTCAAACTGTTTTCCTTAAAGTGATTGTTTTTGTATTTTTTATGTTAAAAATAAAACCAAATCTGAGCTTACAGTTGACAACAAATTATTAATTTACAAGACAATACTGAAGCCAATCTGGACCTATGGATTTGAACTGGGGGGACAGCTAAACGTTCTAACATCAAACGCATTCAATCCTTTCAATCCGAAGTCTTCCGAACAATAGTAAATGCTCCTTATTATGTCTCCAACTATACCTTACACCACGATCTTAATGTTCCATTTATTTCAGACCTGATTGCATCCAAATTTTTCAAATTCCACCAGATCCTCATTCATCATCTCAATCCTCTAGCACAATCTCTATCCAGCTCCACTCATCCATACAACCCACCTAGAAGATTAAAACGGCAGTGGCCCCGAGACGTTTTGTCAATACATTTGTAGGAGTTCTGACACTGGTCAGATTCTCCTCGCATGTGCGGTGTGATTGTGGTTGTGGCGCCCTCACTTAGCTTCCGCTGGCTCTCACCAGTGATGCGGCTGAGAAGGAGGCGCTGGGATCCTTTGGACCCTACTTGTACTTCCACAAGTGGGGAACATTGATAAAACTTAAGTAATTAAGTATGAATACGATAACGGATTAAAGGAGAAAAAAACAGAAATATTTTTGAAGGTTAAAGTATTTTGTCCGAAAAAATAAAATAAATATAAGATGAGGAAGATTGTTGGGGGTGCTGTCATAAAAAAACAACAAAAAAAACGTGCCAACATTGTGGTCCTTCATCAGGGCCAAGAGAAACACGATAAGAACAAATGCAATTAAAAAATTAATAATAAGTTAGGTACATAATAATAATATGATTACAGTAATACTATATGGAAAAAAATATAAAATTAAATGGTAATAAGATGTCATTAATAAAGTATGGAAGCTAACATAAAATTATTATCATATATAATATTATCATAATAATATAAATATTATATTATCATATTACTGTAAATATAAATATTATCATTTTAATTTTATGTTTGCTTCCATACTTCATTACCGTCATCTTATTATAATTTTACATTATAATAAGATAATAATTTAAATTTTTCTAATCTACGATAATTGAAATATCGGTATTTAAAAGCTGTCAGGATTTTTTAATCAGAATGGAACATACATGATATTAAAGCCGATTACATGATACACCGATATATCGTGTTTGATCAAAATCCTTTGAGCTGCTTATGAGATAATCGTAAAAATAGTACAAAATAAATAGCATAAAGTTGATGTAACTTCTTAGTAATATCAAACTTCAGTTTTATAGTATTTATCGTTTTTGAGCTATACTAACTTTTTTTATTTTAGTCAGACCTTATTGCGAGACTCATTTAGACTCAGGAGACACTAAAATGTGTTTTTCTAGTGAGAATTCAAACTGAAAAATATTCGTTATCGCAATACTTTATCTTAATATATATTTTACATATATGCAAATGAAAGTGAAAAATGACTTGTTCATATATATTTTTGTGTACATAATGTTTTTTGATTTTATATAATTTTAAGTGAATGTTTGACTACAGTTTTTCGATATCAGAAGATTCCTACTGTCGATGAGATTATGAAATTAAAGCAAGACTCTGGAACATGACTTTCCATCAGGGTTTGGAGGGTGAAGAACCCTGACAATTTTAATTTTCTTCGACCCAAACCCTCCACTTCCCAGCTTTTGTAGAAGGACAGGAACCATAGAAATCATTTGCGAGGGTATAAAATTGATTAAAAGTTTTCTGGTCGACTAATCTCTGGGACAATGGCCTCAGACTTTCTCCAATGGCTTGAGAAAGCCGAGTGATCATTCTTTAATGGTGTTTGGATTAAGAGACTTATGTTGAAACTCATTTCCCTTTTCGGAAGTTAAGGGCGTCCCCACTTAGCTCAGTCAACTGCGAAACGGCTGAAATTTTTTTGTTTTAAACGATAAATAGGGTGGGAGGGGAGTTTAATAAGATAAATAATTTATAACATTTAACAGCCAACGATCCGAAACCTGCTTTGTTAGGTATTTTACCAAAGACAGGCCGTATAGAGGAGTGTCGCTACACCAGAAGATTCAGCGGATGCTACAAGCAAAGATTCACCCACGCATAGGAGAGCGGTGGGAAACCAGAACTATTTGAGCGTTCTATTGCAGATTTAAACACTTCACCTTGTGTTAAATACGAATGATTATGTGATTCGAGTAGCGATCATAAAATACGAGAAAATAGTAAAAATCCATTTATTAACAAGCGTTTCGACGGAAGTTGCTCAACAGAGCTTGAAAAATAACGAATAAACAATGCAGGTGTTCGAATATCGAAAGCATATATAATAGGATTATTTACTGTTGTCTTTTCTTTTATTTTAATTTTCATTGAAATCATTCAAGTGAAAGTTTCTGACTTTAGAACATTTTTTATTTTTCTCCATCTTCAGAAATAACAGAGTTAACAGAGTTTTAGCGAAATTACATCTGTTATAATTTATGACGAACATATAAATCACGTTTAATTATTAATCACGGTGTACTAATTCTAAAACTCTATATATTTTATTCTCGAAAATAAATGAGTTATATTTTTTTTGTGTGTTAATTGCGGCTTAATGTTTGTAAAACACTACGCATATTTGTCTCTATCTTAAAAAACAATTGAGTTATGGACATGTATATTGGTGAAATTCAATGAAATCCAATAGGTGGCATGCAGGGTAAGATTAAAGTAAATAAGATTCAATTAATACATTATTATAATTATTGACTTACACATATCCATTACATCAATACATTGCTTAGAACTTTGATTGAGAATACTGAGGGACATTTTCACTACTACCTTTGCCATACAATATTACAAAAAGAAATACCTTTAAAACACTTAGTCGGCTGGCGAAGGTGGAATCAGTTCTTGGCTCTTAGATCTCCAGCTTCTCCCGTTGATTCCCAGACGGGCCTCGCTTCTTCTTTAGGATGGAACTCGACTTCTCGCGGCCGGAATACGACTCACCTCATCTTGAGGATAGAACTTAACTGACCTTTCGAATCTTCTCCTCATCGTCGTCACCTCGGGCGGGGCTGATCTGGGAAGTGCCCCATGCCGGGGGGTCCTTTGTCCTAGTGTCTAGGAAGTTTCCCGAGGTACATATTGCTGGGGGGGCCCATGTAGGTAAACGCATTTTGATGTTTTGCCGACAAAGATTCGTTTTCTTTAATTGTTTAATATTAAAATTATTTAATAATGAGCTCCCCTCAGTATCCTCAATACATTACAGATTATACAATTGTGTACGTTTCAATCTATTAGAAATCGTTCAAACCACACCGCTCAACATAAAGTTTTCGATTTTCATGATTTTTTACTTTCACTTACTATATATAGTAAGGGAAAGTATTGCGATCGTGAAAATTTTCGAATTCCAGTTTTCAACGGAAATACACGTTTTAGGGTCCCCCGAGTCCAAATAACCAAGTCTCGCAAAAGGTCTGTGTGTGTGTGGTAACTCCCGGGCGGAAACTAAAAGTCCTATGAAACTGAAATTTCATATTTAAGACCAATAGAGGCCCGAGACTTTAAAAAACTTTTTTCATCAAAATAGGCTGACCAGAAGAGCCACTTTATACTATGCATTTTTCACCTTTTTTTGATTTTCGCAAAAACGGTTCCGACGATTTTGATTAAACTATCTATATCGATGTAAAATTTAATGAGTTTTAATATCATGTAGGTTTCATTCTGATAAAAATGGTTTGTCAGGGCTTAAATGCCGATATTTTAAACATTCTTCCCCTAAAGTACCTTTAATTTTCTTGATTCTATAAAAATAACTATATTATTTTGTTACCACTGATGAAAAACCAGTAAATATATAAATTAAATGAATTCGATACCCAACGAAAGGAGAAAAAGAAAAAATATTTTTTTGATGAAATTTTTTGTTTTTGAACATAAGAACAGTAACATACCGTTGGAAAGCAAAAGATTTTAGAAAAAAATATTATCTCATACATAAGCTTTTAAAAGTTAATAGATAGTGATGAAAAGAAGATAAAACTGATTATTTTAGATAATAATATAATAGATTTTTAATAAAACACATGTTTCTATATAAATTCCATTTAATTAATTATTTAATGGTTTCAAACATTTTTATCTTTTACTGAATTTGAAGATTCTTTAATCGATTCTAAAAATGGAGGTAAGTGAAAGTCGTGTGTTGCCCGCACCAGATTTTTTTTATTGTTATATTATAAACTAACTTTCTTAATATTAGAACATTGATCACTAATGATTAGCCAATTTGTTTAATTTATATTTATGTATTTGTAGTTATCTATATTTAAACTTATGTACCACTGATATTGACTGATATAAACAGTGATCCAAATAATTTACATAATGTTCATTATTATATAGCGTTTATTTAATAATATAATACGGTTGATGGATTATTTTATAGAATTGTGTTTGGGTCAATTCATTAGAAATAGAATATGCCGCTCAACATAAAAATTTTGAATTCGATGCTTCTTCAGGGCGAAAGTATTTTTATCACCATTCCAGTTTTTGTTTTGTAAAATATTATTTAACATTCTTTTTATGAAAGGCTTTATTTTTTTAAAGGGATTTCTCCAAAAACTAGTAAGTCTATCTGGTTCTAAAGTAGATTTAAACAAGAGAGGTAAGTAATAGTCGTGCTTTGCGCTCACCAGGCTTTTTAATTAGAGTTTTGACCCTGATATTTTCAAGTAAAATAAAAAAAACTAAAAAAAAAAAAAGCTAGCTCAGGACAAATCAGAAAAAATTGGTAGGAAAGCTATGTCCCCAAAGTTGTCATGTGCAGCAGGGCTGACAGCTCAATCTTGAAAATGAATTTCAGCAAAATTTCTTTTGACTAGAAAGGGGGGGGAGCCGAGGGGATGAAGCCCTACCAGCTCAGAGGATGATCCCATGCGTAAAACACCCCTGCCAGGATGTCGCTCTGTACAGGGTAGTTTGTCGGAGACAATCCTGTCGGCAACACAACCCCCTTGCATCCCTTCCACCAAAAAAAAAAAAAAAAGAATCAGTAGACATTAACGATATAAGATTAAAATCAAAGTTATGCATACAAATTTTGGATTAACTTTTTTGATAGATATATCACAAAGCGTTCTAACCTCTTATTCTTCATGAAGAAATGATTTCGAATGGGGAATTATAATGATTTAACTGTTTATTGTCTTGCCATTGTTATGAATTGCATCGATATTTAATACATCTTAGATTAAATATTCTATTAAAAAAATACTTATCTTGCTACAAGCCACTTATCATACTTATTACACACCCAAATAAAAATAGTCCAGAAAAACATTAAAAATACAACATAATTTATTATGTTAAAAATTAAAGTTAAAAATTTGTTAAGCAGTAAACCACTATATTCCAATAACGAGAAAGTAATTAAAGACAATGTTTTATGGATAAAATACTAAAGAAAACTATCCAAAAAAAAAAAAAAATAAATAATAATATTCAAATAGACATTCAACTCAATAAGAAAAACGCTGCTAATTATTACACAATGGTTTATTATTTCCAAATAACAATATTAGGATATAATTGTTTATATAGCTATTGATAGGCAATTAAGTAATATGAAAATAAATAATTCAATCTAAAGATAATGGCATATCACCACTGCTAATTTTAAAACGCTATATATCTGCTAGTTCTGAACCAATTTCAATGATTTTTTTTTTCATTTGGTAGAAAATTAATTTTCTATGAACTCGCACTAAGAGCAGAATTTTCATCTTTTTTCTTTTGTTTATCGCACTTTACTGATTCCAAAACTCTCTGTATATCTTTCTCTATCTTTAAAATTAACTAATAATAATTATTTATGTGTTTTTGTTAAAATCACTTATAATTTTTTTCTCTATCTTCAAATTGAGTTATTGAATCAAATCACTTTTAATCGGCGGGTGTTTTAAAAATGACCAGCTGATATCAAGGTCGAGGTGTTAGGATTATTGTAGCACGGACTATTATTTTTGTGGCGAATTTCGAAGAAATTGGTGTAGTTGTTTCGGTATAATGCCGTGGACGGTGTACTACGGACAAACGGATTTTTTTTATTCGGCAATCGGATTCTACAAATCTTGAAACGTAAGTCCTCAAATTTTGAGGATAGGAAGGGGGGGGGGTAATTTTTTTTTTTTTTTTTGGTCGATTACAAAAAATCATTATCGAAAATAATAAACCAAAACTGGGATTCAGTCCTATAGGATACAGATAATCTTGAATGATAATGAGATCCATTATCTGTATGATGCTAAATATCTTTTAGCTGGGTTGAATGGATGTTTAAAGTTAGGTGTGAACTGGATTTAAGAGAACTATACTCGTATGCCCGAAATGTTACAGCAACTTAACCAGAAGAGCCACTTTAAACTGTGCATTTTTGCAACGGCTCAAAGGATTTTGATAAAACTCGCTATATTGATGTAAAATTTAATGGGCTGTAATATCATGTAGGTTTCATTCTTTTTAAAATAGTCCAACAGGGCTTAAATGCCGATATTTTAAATTTTCTTTTTCTAAAGTACCTTTTATTTTGTTGATTTTATGGAATTGACCATATCGTCTAGTTAGCAAATTACAAAAAAAAAAAAAACAGGTAATTATATAAGATGAACGAATTCAATATCCAACTAACGGAGAAAACTGCAAAAATATTTTTTGTTTTAGCAATTATTTGTTTTTGAACATAAGAACAGTAATATAGATGTATAATATACCGTTGAAAAGCTGAAGATTTTAGAAATAATATTATCTGACACACGGAATTATAAAGGGTAGTGGAGAGTAATGAAAAGCCGATTAAAACTGCTTTTTTTAATTTTTTTTTAACAATTTTTTTCTGGTTCCCATAAAGGGGAATTCATGTTGATCGTGCTGCGGCCTGTCGATGAAGCAGAGCGCCCCTAGTGTTTCATTCAATCTAGGTCCAGCCTTCAATTACTCAAGTTTTTATATTTTCATACCGCCCATCATATTCAAAAAGGAGTGATCATCTTGACAATGAGTTTGAGGTGATTACACCAAACACTAACTGATAGTTGTAGATAAAAATATAATAGATTATTTAATAAAACACAGGTTTCTACTAAAGTTCAATCTAATTAATTCTTTAACAATTTATTTTTAGCTCTACATGTATTTAAAAATTATTTAATTGATTTTAACAACGGTGGTAAATGAATGTTGTGCGCATAAGATTTTTTTAACCTTGTGAAGTTATAGTAGAATCACTGAGGTCACTCATGTTTGACTGTTATACAATTTGTGAAATCGAACAGGTCAGCTTCGGAATAGACGGTCAAAAAGACTATAGTTCTATTGTTTTTTTTATTATAAATTGTTAAATGCTGAAAGAAATTAAAAAACAGTTATATATCTTAAAAATTCTAAAATAGATTTTAACTAGTGAAAGTCTCGTGTTGAGCGCTCCATTTTTTTATTTTTATTTCTCAGTGCCATTAGATATTTAGCTTTCATAGAAGGTAGGGGATAGTGGTCCCAGCATACAAAGCGGAAGATCCGAGCTTCAACCCCAGGTCGGAATGCAAATTCGATGCGTTGGTATACTTACGCATGAGCACATTTAAATAAAAAGATAAAGATTGCCCTAGAAAAGAAAATCCTCATCCATTATATTTCCCTGTAATATTTTACCTGAATCCACTATTCTCAATCATATAGGATTGATTCTGACATTATATATATTGCTCCATATATTATTTATGTATTATACTCATTTATAGAAGCGGCGTTTGCTAGTGGATAGAGTACTAGTCTACTGTTCCCTGGGTCCTGGGTTCGAATCCAGGCTATGACAGAATATTATTAGAAGGGGGGTGACCTTAGGGTATGGAGGCCCTCCTGGAGCAGACCCAGCCTTTTTTTAACAAACTCTAAAGTGGATACCTATTATGGGGGAAATAGCGTCAAGCTGAGTGTAATCAAGGCCTAATCACCTCATTGCACTTTTGTTGGCTCAGAGACAGTACGGATATCTAAACAGTACCTTATTGAGTTGTAGAAGTACAGATTTTTTTTTTTTTTTTTTTTTTTTTTTTATCATAATCATAAATACTTGAACTTTTTATAACATTAAAACGCTGTTCTATAAATATTATTTTGTTTTATTTAAATAGGATATGCATATATTATTCCTGTATAACAAATCCGATACCTAGGGTTCCATCTTAACAAAGGTCGTTACTTGGTATGCTTATGCAAGACCTGCACGACAAGAAACTGCTCGTAGATACCAATTACTACAACACTAACTTCCAATATATCACAAAAACTCATTAACGTCGCTATTATCAGACCTATTTAAACATATAGAATTGAGCTTTAGGGCTCTACTTAAACATGTATTGAATCCCGCATTCAATCCAAATCCTTCGCAATTTTTCCGTAACCTCTCATATCCATCTATTCTTGAAAATCATCCGAGTAGCTTGAGAAGACGGTAGCTCAAAATGTGCTAATAAAATAAACATTGAAGTACTACTGCTGTTTGTATTCTTCATAAGACTTTTTTAAGTCAATGATTTCCATTTCGCACATTTAATTGTTGTATTTGTGTTCAGTTGCAAATATCAATAAAATAGGTAAAACAAATAAAAGTTTCCTCGAAAAATACTGAAACGAAAAAACAGCTGTTTGTAGATACCAAATACTACGACCCTTACTTGACAAACGTTTATAACTTCCAGTCTATTATTAAAACCGTCTACATTATCTGACATTTTTGGACATCACAGAAATAAGCTCTGGCCTAAGTCAAACCATCTAATTCCTCCCGCATCCAATCCCTTCAATCTAAAATACTTCGCAAAACCCTGAATGCCCCATTTTATTTTGTCACAATTAAAATTATCCATATTGAGCTAAGTATCCCATTTGTATTTCGAATATCAGACCGAAAAGGAGACTACCTCGGAGGAAACCTACACACTTTAAAAAATTAAGTGCTATAAATGTGCAATTCTTTAATAAGTCATTGCCCATGTCATGCATTTATACTTCACATTGACTTTTATTTATTTAATATATTTATTAATGTATTATTATTTATATAATATTATATATATATATATATATATATATATATATATATATATATATATATATTTATATATATTAATAGACATAAATATACATTATGTCTCTTTAGCTTAGAAAAATAACTGAAAATAGAGAGAAGGATCCTAAGGAGAATCTATGGGCCCAAGAAATCACAAAACGACTACAGGTTGGTACCGAATCGGGAAATCTACATGGGGATAAATGTCCTGGAAACTGAAATACGAATTAGAAGACTAAGGTTGTAAGGATACATGGTATGAACGGAAAAAGGGAGATTGAACAAGAAAATCTTTGAAAGAAGCTGTGAATACTAGAGCATATGATACGTTAAAGCAAATGAGAGAAGAGACATTAAAAATTTTAAAGTAACGGACAAACACTGGCTAGAGAGAGAGAAATTGAAAGTGATCGGGGCTCTGGCGGGAAATAAAGAAAAATATAATGGTACTGCGTGGTCGGAGGAAAGGTAGCAAAAATGAGAAGGTACTCGGAGAAAAGAAAGGTGAAAATGAGAAAGCATAAATGATAATATTCGCGTGGTCTAAAAAGGCCGTTTCTTGTAAAAATAAATAAATAAAATAGTAATTAAAAAACAACATAATTATTGATATTTACAACTGTATTATATACATCAAGTAAATGTTATGGAAATAGTAAACTAATATTAAATACATGTAGAAATATTCAAAACTAGAAGGTCTCGGGGCCACTTTCTTTTCAGACACCTCGGCAGATTATCAGGAATCGAAGAGGATGACAGGATAGAAACTAGTGGGTTAGAGTGGGAATGGAGTTTTTCATGGAATGATTGATACCTGGTTCGGACTAATTCAGTAACATATGGAACATTAAGTTCTTTATAGATTAGCTTATTCGTGACAAAGTAAGGAGCGTTAAGGATTTTACGAAGGATATTGGATTGTAAGGATTGGATACGAGAAGAATACGATGATTTAGTAGAGCCCCATAGCTCTACTCCATGAATCTATATCGGTCTCATGATGGTCATATAAATAAGTTTTTTGTTTGAAAGAAGGTTAGATCGTTTGTCCAGTAAAATAAATAATTTAAATTCATTATTAATATTCATGGCGTGATCTACTGGACTACTATTTTCTGGCTTCTTGGTTCCAACAACGCTTTGCCAGAATAATTACTTAATATTTTATTTCAGCCGTGGGTCGATTATGAGATAGGGAAACCTTCCTGAGGCTCACCCAACTATATTAAGCGGGTACCCAATATTTAGGGGGAAACCTAATAGGTTCATGTACAAAGGTAAAGCTCAGATTGTAATGCAATCGCTGTAAAGAAATCAATAGTAAAATTATTTTTTAGAAAATGAATTAGGCGAAAACGTTGCTCAAGTACTATTTCGTTTGACATTTTCTTATTATTTTTCAAGTGAAGTGCAGTTACTTAGTTACGATATATAACTTTTTACCCAGTGGACGAATGTTAGCTTAAAAGTTAGAAGCACGGCGGTAGAAAGAAAAGATAACTGTAAGGCTTTAAGTGTACCTTTTTATGAGTTGCAAACCTTGACTACCCTCAGGAAACCACTGGAGGGTTTAATCACCTGCAACCTTCTAACTTTATAGCTTGTAATATCTCCGCTAACCTTTGTTGGCCAGATCAACTCTTCCCACAGGACTAACTTAACATAAACATTTAATCTTTAATTAGATTTTTTATTTTAGTATTTTTTTTGTTCCAATACTTATGTGTTAAAATTAATACTTTTCTTAAATTTATCATCCTTTTTTTTTTTTTTTTTTTTACCAGTCACATCCTAGAAAGAGATTTTTTAAATATATCGTATAACAACAAAGAAGGTTTCTGTATATTATTGGCGTAATAGAGTAAGAAAAATTATCTTATTTTTAGTACTCAAGGTATTTATTTCTCTTCCAGTTTCCAATGTCATTGTTATTGGTGTGAATGTGAGAAGCAATTTCTCTCGGGGTCAGAATGATCCAATGCCCTGAAACTGAACATAAACTACGCTCCCCTGCGTGGAGTCCCAGGAGCCAGCGGACAAGTGAGAGAAGTTTGGTCCATCTGTCGCAAATGTGACAGAGAGTCTGAAGCACCAGCCCTGTGTTGAGAAATTGTCCCAACAGCTTCCTACTCATCACTCGTCGGCACCACAGGTTTAAGAACGAATTAACAAAGCTTCCAGGGAAAAACATTTCACCTGTTTTGACGAGGTCTACTGCATTGATACGGACGGATCAGTTAGGTACGCAGACATCGTTACATTCCCGAAGAACCAATGATCCTGGACCCTACCTAAAAGAAAAGTTTCGCGAGACATTTCGCGAGAGACAGTTCTCCGTTAGAGATCTATTGTTTGAGTCTCGCGGAGCGATCCCTGAAAGCACAAGGAGATTTTTGGAAGACCTGGGTGTCGATATAGGAGATGTAGCGGTGTAAGCAGAAAATGTGATTTTGGACTCCCTGGGGATTATCCACCATCTCCTATATGGCAATTAAATGGTGAATGTGATTATATTTTGATTATGTAATATGCGCACCAAAAGTCTAAATTTACAATATAGTGGTAGTGAAAAAAAAAATGAAAATGTATGTAAAATATGTTCAAGTGAATGATAAGTATGCTGTGTTATGTAAGCAACCCGATGTATTTGGGCAGCATTGCCAAATAAATATAGCATTTCTCTCTCTCATTTTAATTCTAATACTACATCGAATCATTTTGTAAACCTAATGCCTCACTGAGAGACTCAGTGTTTGTAAGGCATTCCTGCAACCAAAATGACGCCGAGGTTAAAAAATTCATGTGTTATTGTGGCACTATTGGAAATAAAAATTTACAGCAGCCAAAACGACGCGTTTGATACAGGAAATTGAACAGGAACCTCACCTAAATGAATGGAATGTGCGAAGATTTTTTGCTAAATTCGAAAGTTGCGATACAAGCTTACAAAGGCTGTCAGGTTTTTTTTAGTCTTTTGAAGCAGTAGTTTAATATAACTTTAGGCCAGATGGGCGTTCTGTTAATTCAATACTTTATTCAGAGCAGCTCCAAAGGATGTACGAAGTTTTGGAGAGGCGATACCCGGCTTTGGTGATTCAGAAGAATGTCTAGTTCCCCGGCCACACATCTCACGGTATACGAAGCAGAAACATGTTGAGATGGATGCTATCGAAATTCTACCACACCCAATATAATAGCCCTGGTCTTGCACCACCAGACTACCACCTCATCAGAGCTATGGCTCACTTGCTTAAGGAAAAAACTTTTCATACATTGGGTGAAGTCAAGAGTAGGGTAGAAAACTTTTCAGTTCAAAACCCAAAGTATCACTTGGTATTGGCTGGAAATTGTACAGATGGCAACAAACCATTGAGCATGATGGATTTTAAAGCCTAGAATTTATTTGAGGTAAAGAAAAGATCATGTTTATTTTTATATTTAAAACGATCATTTTTTTATGAATGTAGTCGTTGGAACAATCTCTTCTCTTTCTTTATATTAAATTTCTAACCTGGATAAAATTTTTTGTGGATATTAAAAAACATTAATTAGTACAAGAATAGAATTAGATGAAAGGTCACTTTAGTCTGCTTCATAGTTGCAATTATTTAGCAGTAAAATGATAAAACAATTTTTATGTGATAGTGAAATAGAGATTATTTTGACAACAATTGACAAAATGATTCGTATATAGGTGCTACATACGAATAATAGTGCATGATTATATGACCAATATTATAATATAATATGGAAATATATGTAAGTACAATTTTTGATAAAGTTATTTTTGAAACAGATTGTAAATATGAAACGGATAATTGAATTCTCAATTTTTGATAATAAATATTATTATTTATATAGTTTTGTTTATAATATTGAATTGTATTTTAGATGATTTTTTAATAATCTGAAGATGAGGCATAGAAAGTACCTCGAAATGTTGTTATAATCAAGTTTTATTTACGTTATAATAAATAAAAATATAAAGAAAGAAAAGAGATTGTTCCAACTACTACATTCATAATTATATTAACCCCTCTTTAATAATAATTGATATTAAAAGATCATTTTTTTTTTTTTTTATTGACGCTAATAATATTTTAATGATTTCTATATAATAATTATTTATTAAGTTTAATTGAAATTGAAAAACATAAGAGAACTACATTATGTATCAATGACAACATTTATTGTAGATTAAACAATATAACATTCGAAATAATAAGTTACGAAAATTGCTTATGCTAACGAGCATTTTGTCACTCCCCAGTACCCTCTACAGTTTTGTATGTTACCATTTTTTTCAAATATTTAGCTTTCCTTCAAAAATTTTTATTATTACCGCTATGTACAGAAAACAAAATTTATATTCATTAAATTATTTATTTTTCCCATTTTTATAAATAAAATGAACAGGAAGCGGTTACATGTTTCGGATCAACAAAAGTTTGGGTACTTTAGAGAAAGGAAATTAAAAAAGTCGCTATTTAAGCAGCGTCACGCTATTTTATGGTAATGAATCCCACTTGATATTGTGTTGTCTGTCCTATTTAATTTTTAATGAGCTATATATACTTACTTATCAGTATTAGGTTGGCAAATAAGTCCTAATGGTTTTTCTGTTTATTCTTATATAACTACGATACAGGTTGCACAACGCGGAATTGCGGAGCTTGTAGCCTGTGAATATAATTGAGTTGATATCATCGCGGGGACTCAAATGGGCGAGTAAAATTGTTGGGCTCGGTGAGGATCGGATTCCGAGAAAGTTGGTATTCGCTGATCCGACTGGTAGGCGTCCGAAAGGTAGGCCGAAACGTCGATGGGGGGATTGCGTTAAGGCTGATCTCGGGGGCTTGGGTTTGAACGGTGAACATTGGACGACTCTGTGCAGGCGGAGTTGGGTGGTATCGGCATCGAATCTTCGGGTTCGGTAAGCCTGTTATTATTATTATTAACTACGATACACTTCTTATCTGATGAATTAATCCCCTGGATAGTTTGTTTATCCTGTTAGTAATATGTCAACAACTATATCCGTTAAATCTTGTTGAAACTAGCTTAGTGTTTTGTTTTCTGTTGCGCTGTGAATACGGAAGAAAATATCATTATTATCATATATCATTATTGTTACTTTGTTTTATGTAGTTCGTAAAAAATCTATGAGGCCTATTAGTTAGGGTCCTCCTAGAAAAATATAAAAACACGGATCACATCCAAAGAAGATAATGCTTTCCATATGGTAGGATTTCAAAGGTGTTATTTCCAAAAAGCTATTTCCATCAGGACAAACATTTGATTCTGCCATATGCTTCTCACAAGTAGCAAAATTGGATCAATTAATTAAAAAGGACGCCTAGAACTGGCGTTTCAATTTTATTATATGTACCGCCGAAGCCCATGACCTTAATATTCCGTTTGTTTTAAACCTGGTACCATCCAAATTTTCCAAATTTCATCAGAACCTTAGTCATCATCCTAACCCTCTAGCGCAATCCCTATCCAGCACCACCCATCCCTACAATCCTCCTCGAAGATTGAAACGGCAGTGGCCACGAGACCTATTGTAAACATTTAAACTGGAGTTCTGACAATGGTCAGATCCTCCACTCATGTACGGTATGTTTGTGGCTACAGCGCCCTAACTCAGCCTCCACTGGCTCAGACCAGTGATGCGGCTGAGATAGAGGCGCTGGGATCTCTTGGATTCCGCTTTTCCCTCCACAAGTGGGGGGAAAAGCGCTTGCTGGGTCCCTTTAGCAATTGTATATATTGTATATAGTTATGATTGTGTGTAAGATGTTTATTTATTTGCCAACTTTTTATTTATCTCAATAATAGGTTTTTGTTTCGATTTGTTTTGTTTTTTATTTATTATTATTAGTTTATTGTATATATATGAATTTATTTATGTTCTATTTTATGTAATTTGACCATTATTATTATTTTCTGTAAATATAGTATGAATGTGGTCTCTTATCAATATTATTATTGTTCATTTTGTAACAAATTGTAATATATCTCAATAAAAAAAATCCACCAAGTCAACGCTTCACCCCATACCTCATTGGTCACTAGAAGTAAATTATTCAGCCTTGGATGAGACCTCTTACCCCACCCTCGCTATTTACCAGATCTTTCTCCAAGTGACTACCCCTTATTTCGGTTCTCCAGAACTATATGAGTGAAAAGAAATTCCAAAAGAAATAAGACATCACTACCACTTGCATCATCTTTTTTTAAACAATAAACTCCAGGCATTCTATGCGCATGACGTTATACAGTTAGTGGAAAGATAAGAAAAAATCATATTAAATAATGGTCAATATATTGTAATAAATTGTATATCCATAATAAATTAAGTTGCATTTGACTTGGAAAAACCGAAAGGACTTATTTGCCATGCCAATAAATTTTGTATCGTACATTAACTAAAATCGAACCATCTTATCTTTCACGAAAATAGATGTTATTTCTCTTACGTAAATAGAGAATAGATCAAGTGTAAAATGGAATAACTAAATAAATGAATCTTAACAGCACAAATAAAGATAGTGGGAGTGATGTTTCATTCTTTTTTTATATATATAAAAAAAACAAATTATTTTAGTCGATTGTAATGTTTGAATTTACGCAACTGTCTATATTTAGTATATATTTTTTTATTCTTTTATAAAGTTCTAGAATATTCGTAATAAAAGAAAACAACAATTCGCTAGGAAAATATTACTGTTACCTAAATATTTCTAGTGTTACTTTCCTTATTGATAAACATTTTTTTCTGGAATTTTTCCCTCTTAAGCTTTTGTAGAATTTCCTCTTCTCTTTTTTTTTAAATTCATTGAGCAACGTGACGGTAAGATTACTCCAGTTTCGGATTTCGTTGTAGGATCCTCTTTCAGACCCCGTTGAAGTTTTTAGAAATTATTGTTCCCCTTATAAGAATTATTTTTCAGTAAAAAAAAACTGTACTCTGTGAATTCGTATTGTTATGGTTAAGGTTTCGTAAGAAATAAGGCAGTCTCCTTTAGATTCAGACAACTTAATATGATCAATTTTTTTTTATATATTCGGATAAATTTAAAGCATAAAAATCATTAGATCATCTAAAGCCATTAAGTCAGAAATTAAGTAGTTTTAAGATCAATACTTTTATAGGTATTAAATTATTTTAAGACTAATGAAAATGCCATTCTCCTTATATGTGTAAAAAGAACTAACTGAATTCTTGTATTTAATAAATGTATTCGCCTGGGATGTCATACGTTTTTTACTTAACTTGATTAAGTTACGTTTATAATTTTTGGCAAATGTCTTACTAGCAGACTGGAGAGCAAAGTCATTGCTGCGGAGATGAGATTTCTCCGAAGAATCGCAGGGAAAACAAGACGGGACTGCATCCGCAATGATAGGATCAGAGAGGAGTTAGGTGTTCCCTCAATGAAGGATGTCCTGGAAACTCGGCAGCTTAAGTGGTTTGGACATGTTGTCCGGATGGAGGGACACAGAGATCCATTGAAAACCATGGACTATATTCCCATTGGTAAAAGACTCCGTGGCCGACCAAGAATGTCGTACCTGGAGTACGTAGACCGAAGTGCAAGAAACGAAATAAAAATATTCGCCAAGCCAGAAATCTAGCATACAACAGGGAACATTGGCAATCCTGGCTAAACGCTCCCCTACGCTGAAAGGCACTACAGGGTGATGCAAAAGAAGAAGAAGAAGGCAAATGTCTTACAAAAGTTTTAAAAATTTAGATGTATATTTCTATATTTAAATAAAATTAAATATATTTTAAAGTAGGTTTTATCCTCATTGGAATAGTCTGACATGGTTTATATACTGCATTATTTTAATTTCTCCTTCTAAAGTACCTTTCATTTTGTTGGTATAAAATAATTAACCATTTCTTTCAGTTAGCATTGATAAAACAATGGTAAATATCAATGAATGCGATAATTAACCGAAAAAGAATATCAGAAATATTCTTCCAGTTCAAAGTTTAATTATTTTTATTTAGGAAGGAATTAGTCGAGGTAGCTGTCAGAGAATGAAACAAGTAAGTAGTTTCAACTATTTATATTCTGCCAACGTTTTGACACCCATTGTGGGTCAACATCAGGGCTAAAAAATTACAATAACATCAAATACAATATTTTATAAACTATTAAGCTAGAGGAAGTCAATATTTAAAACATAGATATCTAATGAAATCGATTAATTAAATTATAATGGCTATTGTATAATAATGAAAGGACTATACAGAAGAAACTATGACTAAAGATAATGTACAAAGAAAGATATCAATATCCACATGAAATAAGAATCATTAAAATATGGAGTAGGATGGAGATACGTACCCTATGTTATCCCCCACAATTAATTTGATAACACCCTATTAACCAGACCTTGTTCTAACAGAATTTTCCTATTTAGGACCTTAAAAACTCTCTTGCCGGGAAACACTTTAATTATCTGAAAGACTCCAAAACGCACATGCAGGAGTTCATTGCGCCAAAATCTGAGATGTTCTGGGTGGACGGAATTAAAAAATTACCTAATTGATGGCAACATGTAATAGATCAAAATGGGTCATATGTAATTAATTAAAAATATCTACAAGTATCTGAAGTTTTTATTGAAATCACGCAGGGATCACTTGTAGCTGGATGGCTAGCACAACAGCCTCCTATACATAAGGTCACGGGTTTAAACCCGCAGGTGGTCCTAGGATTTTTTAATGGGAGTAAAAAGGTGGTCCTTTGGAGGGGACGTTAAAAGGTGGTACTGAGCCTGTGCGATGTCAGGTACTCGTTTAAGATCCCTATCCTAATAATAGGCAAAATTTAGGACTCTCGCTGTAGCATAGTCCGATTAGCCATAGTAGCATAAAGTGACGTTAAATAAACAAATAAACAAACAAACTAGTAAAACACGCAATGAAATGATTTTACAACCCAATAAAATTTAACGGGCTTTCATATCACGTAGATTTCTTTCTCATTCTAAAAGTTTGACAGGGCTGCCGATTTTTTTATTTTGTTTCTTTAAAGTGCCTTACATTTGTTGATCCAAAACAATTAACCATTTTATGTTTTTATCATTTATAAAACATGGGAAAAAAAGCAATATGACAGCATTTTATAATGTAATGTAGGAGAAGACATATTTTTCCAGGTGAAATTTTGTTTTCTGTACATAATAGTAGTAATAAAGAGTATTGAAGGAAAACAAGAGATTTGAGAAAAAACATTTTCTAAGATTTATATATATATATTTTTTTTTTGAATTTCACAACTGTAAATACAATAAGTAAAAGTGTTGAATCATAATAAAGGGCCTAAAAGACTTGTGAAGAAACTACCCAGCGGTAGTACTTTGATGTTTATTAAAGTAAGTAGATCCCAAGGTCATCTTCTTTTCAATAGCCTCGGAGGGTTGACAGGAATATGTGAGGTTGATAGGTTGCGGACAAGAAGGTTTATATAGGTTGAGGGTTTGGAATTAAAAGTGGTATATCTGGTACGAGAAAGGTCTGCAACAAATGGGATAATAAGGTCGTTATGGATGATTTTATTTGTGACGGAATAAGGAGCATTTAGGATTTTGCGAAGGATTTTGGATTGTAAGGATTGGATGCGGGAGGAATTAGATTGTTTCGTAGAGCCCCAAAGCTCGATTCCATATGTCCAGATGGGTCTGATGACGCTAACATAAATGAGATTTTTGTAAGTTTTGAACGTTTCTCGAGTAAGTGTTTTAGTAATCGGTATTTACGGGCAGTTTCTTGTCGTTTCAGTCTTGTATGCGGATTCTAACATATAAAGTAGTAAAAGGTGAAATAGAGTGAAAAAAAAAATGGCATACGTTTAGGTGATAGTCGTATATTATAATTTCAATTGTTAAATTATTTAATCCAAAATAAATGTTTTTATCGTAATTTAATGCAATTCCTTTCTCAGCTTTAGCTTTATTTATAGTTTGATATATTGTCTAAACAAGGGTGGCAATAACATGCTTCTTAAATGTCTTTTACTAATATTAACTGTTGTAGTATTTTTTATTATTTGTATGTCTTATTTCTCCCATGATGATCTCAATTTATTTTTACCCTACGATTCTTTCTCGTAATATGGTGAAACCACTCCCGAGCATTCTATTACATTGTTATTAGAAACTTTGCTGATTCTCATTCTATTGTCTCTCCAACAGAAGGAGGTTAACAGCTTTTCATGACTTTAAAACTATTTCAAACGACTTGAAGTTATTTCTGCTCTAACTGCAGAGTCCAATATAGTATAGTGAAACTGGATAAAAACGATGTGACATTAATGTAAACACTCTGAGTACTTCATTAAATTAATTTGATCCAACTTTTCTAATAAAGAAATGGAAGTTAAAGTTGTTAGTGATACCCTGATTAAAATCCATTGATGCTTATAACTTTTTGTATTAATTTTATCATCCGATGATGTAATAAACAAACGATTGTAAAGAGGAAGATTATTAGGGTAATTTCGGCTATTTATCCAAAATCCCCATCACTGAATATATTCTCGGACTTTAATTTAATTTCTGCAAAAAAATATACATGCTATGTTTTAGACGGGATGAGCTAGTCGGGAAGATTGACCACCGTTTTTCTACAAGAGTGGAAAAATTACTATAGCTTAGTTGTGCCAAGACCAAAACATACCTGGACGACACACCAGACTTGTTATTCCATTGCTACTGTTTACGGTAATATTTCTCCAAATTTTCACACAAATCCTCCAAATTATTTAAATTATTACTAAAATGTTAAAATGTGGGCGAAATCCTGCAGCGAAGAAAACATTGTTGAATTATATATTTAATTTAAATTACGTATCGAATTACGTTAATGTTATTTTAAGAATACTAAGTACTAGTACAATGTTACTAATTATTTTTGTTTTACTTAATTTTTTTTTTCTTTTTTTTTTTTAATTCTGTTATCAACTCATATATTTCTTCTTTTTTTCCAACATAATTAGCTTCTGAAGATTGTTTTATCTTATTTATTTATTGTTGTATACAAATTCATCAATTATTGTTAATAGTAGTTAATCATGTTCATCTTGTCTGTATTGTATATTTTACAATTATATATATATATATATATATTATATATATATATATATATATATATATATATATATATATATACTTTTTTTTTTTTTCTTTCTTTTTTCTGGAATGGTTTATAAGTTATATTTGGTTCCTACAAAACTTTACATTTTATTTACCTTATCTCCTTAAGTAGAGCTTTTTATTTAATATAATAAATTTAAGTATTGAGATTATGCTGAAAGAAGAATCTTATTTATTTAGTAAAATTATATTATGTACCTATAGCTGACAGTTTTTTTTTTTTTTTTTTTTTTTTTTTTTTTATTGAGATATATTACAATTTGTTACAAAATGAACAATATAATATTGATAAGAGACCACATTCATACTATATATACAGAAAATAATATTAATGGTCAAAATAGCTGACAGTAGCAACGGTGATGAGAAAATCTTTTCTCACAATATTTACAAATAACAAGAGAAAAGCAAGGTGAAACTATAGAAATACAGAAGAAATAATAATAATAATAAAAATGTATTGATAGTCATAAGAAATAAATAGCCATATAAAATCAGACATACCAACGTAAAATATTTCATATCAGCCCGACGAACTCCGGACTTTGCTTGCCTACCTCTCTCACCTCCACTTGCGCCATTTGTGGAAGGAAAAGCAGGACTCAGGAGATCCCCGCACTTCACCATCAACAACATTGTTAGCAGCTAATAGTTCAAATAAAATAAATTAGAAGTACATATTAAAATTTCATAGTTATATCCGGAGAACAATAATCTTCTGCTCTATCTTCCTTAAGTTCAATATTTCACCATGATCTTTTAGTAACAGAAATATAATTAATGTATTTTTGTGATTATTTTAGAAGGATTATGATTTTCTCTCTAGACAAAAGGGTTGATAATTTTTTTTTTTTTTCTATACTTCATCATGTAGTGAGATACACAGTCGAAACGTTAATTTCCAAAAGGTACTTACTACATCTACTATAGGAAAATTTACAGGAAGTGCGAACACCACTTGTTACTATATTATTATATCAACTTATCTGATTCTTTTCCCATAAAAATCTAGAATATTTTTTTTTACTTTAGTTCTAACCAAGACTGGCTATAGTGCATAAATGTAAACAATAGTGAGTAGGGGAAAACTAGCTCCAGCATGTGTTGTGTCTTGTCCGATTCCTTTTTCACTGATATAACCGGGTAAACTGTTCAGTATTTTCATAATCATATCAAGCTACCAGGACCTTGACTAGAAAAACAACTGTTCACTGGCATTAACCTATGTTTTTATTTGGCTTCTAAAACCTAAGGCCTCACGTTTTACGCCATTTATATGACCAAAAGTTATGATTTTATGATATTATTGCACCACACATAAAGGTTTAACTAATTATTTATTTATTTATTTTTTTGCTGAGCGCCTGGCCTTATACAGCCATACTTTTTAAGGAGTTCTCTCTCATCTTCATTCAGATAGAAAATAAAAAAGTACATACCCCTTTAATCTTTTATTTTTGGTCATATAGTAATGACACAATTTTAAAGTCATGGACTGAAATGTTTTAGTATGATTGATAACGATACTAAGTGTATAATTAGTACCATAAGAATATAATTTCATTTCTGAATGGCGTTTTTGATGGACTTGAGCGTTCATTCGATAAAATCAAACAGAATATTTCAATAAAACTAAATGATCAGAATACAAATATTTCATTAAATCAGTTTCGTAAAAAACGTCCTTTAGTACCTTTTGGAAATCAACGCATCAGTTGAGGCAGAACATTTCGGAACGAGGGATCCTATCTTATGTATTCAAATCCTCCTTCTAGAATAGATTTGATTCTGGAAACTGGGGCAAGAGCGTATAGAATGTAACAACTTTTCAAGACGGTCTCCATTTTATGTTGTGAAACAGAACTTAGGTAACGAATTCCAATTCAGGCTGGCAAAGGGAAAATCTTAAGGGTTTGAGATGTCCAAGTTTTGAATCTTGCACTGGCTTCTGTTTTATTTATGAAGATCTCTTAGCATGACGGTGAATATCTCTTTTGCCAACTTCTACCAACGATATGGAATCTGATCGATGCAAAGGATGTCTTTTTCAAGGGTAATAAATTATTCCAGTGTATTAACCCGCCGTTAGTCGTTGCATGAGCTTTTCTCTCACAGTTGCATTAGCACAATAAAACACCTTATTTCTTTTTCGCAGAAAAGCGTATGGTCTCGTCTATCTTAGTTCTAGTATATTTGGCACATGTATGAAGTGGTGTTATTACTTCCCTCCTCTCAGCTTAGCGACAGCACTTGTTTCGTTAAGACCTGTCTTAAGGTGTGAGATTCTCTCACGTGCGACCATTCGTATTCCTAGATTTTTTTTTAATGTGAGAGTTTCTCTAACGTGCGAACATCAGTGTTAGATTTTTTTTTTATATATAAATATTTTTTGAAAAAACAGAAAGGAAATCCAACTATATTATTTATTAGCATTATCTTATTATTATGTATATTGTTAATTATTGTTTTTTAATACCTCTTAATGATTTTAAAATTTGTTGTACAATATTTGTTAAATGTTGTTAATAATGGAAACCTTTTCTTATAATAACTTTTTATAAAACGTTTTAATGATTAACTTCACTATGGTGTTTATTAATGTAATGGAAATTGTTATTTTTACTTGTGGAATCCTGAAGGTGGGAGAAGATTCCGAAACGTCGAATGTGTGATTTAATAAAACGTTAATTTTTTTGTTTGGAAGAAATTAATCAGCCCAACTATCTACCATTAATATTATGCGAGATCTTCCGTTGGTTTGATTATATTGATGAAAGGGAATCCAACTAATATTTTTCAGTATCAGATGGGCCTTGTTTAGCAAAATGTTAGCATACTGGAATGCAGTTAAATCCAGATACATCATATGTACCGAAAAAAAAACAATGTCATAACATATTCAACTTTTCATGACAGTGGAAATATAGATAAAGAAACGTAAACATTATATTAACCAAAAATAATTAAAATTTATAACCTCACAAAATGAGGTGACCAGAAGAGCCACTTTACACCAAGCCTTTATCACCTTTATACGATTTTCTCAAAAACGGCTCTAACCATTTGATTAAACTTTCTTTATCGGTGTAAAATTTAATGGTCATTAATATGGTGTAGGTTTCATTCTGGTTGAAATAGTCTGACAGTACTTAAATTATGTTAAATTGTCTTCTTCTAAAATACCTTTAATTGTGTAGATTCCATAAAAATAACTGTATCATATTTTTAGCACTGATAAAAAACGGATAAATATATAAGTTGAACGAATACGATATCCAACTAAAAGAGAAAAGTGCAAAAATATTTTTTATGCAAAATTGTATTTTTGAACATAAGAATATTAAATTGGAGAGCTGCCAATGGGTAGTATCCCTACATGTGAATAATAATCTTCTATCGCATTTACTACGTGTATAACATTATACAGTTGTAAATATCAATACATATATTTAAAAAAAAGAATATTAATATGTTTAATATACAGTTGGAAAGCTAAAGATGTTAGAAAAATATTATCTAATACAAAAAATTGATAATAATAATAAATTCTTTATTTATTCTGGGGCTAATACCTTAAGAATAATATTACAAGAAAATTAAAATAAACACTTTAGAGTCTTAGAGTATAAAAACAAACAGGAAAAAAAAATTACAAAAAAATATAATAATAATAATTTAAAAAAAAAAACTTTAAATAAAAATATTGAAAATTAAACTATATAATAATAAAAATAAGAGATATATACAATTTTGATTACAAAAAATTTACATTAATTTATTCATTTTTGGGGTTAAATAATATACTAATAATATAACAAGTGCAAAATACAACATAACATAAAATAGAATAAAAGTAAGTAAGGAAATTAGTGATGATGATGAGGCAATTGGGATAATTGTAAAAGGGTCGGGGATTAAGGGGTAGAATAGAGCTAATCCTAAAATGTTAATAATTTATAAGTAGTTGGTATATGTCAAAAAATTAAGCAATGGATATTCAAATTTAAAACGTAAATTTAGACTGAGGTTTTCAAAAAAATAAAGTAAAATGTAAGGAGCTAAAACATATAGGAAACAATTATTAAAATACTGAATTTTGAAAGCAAATAGCAAAACAACGAAATTAAAAAGTTCTAAATAACAAAATATCATTAATACCTTTTAAGAAACTAAAAGTAATGTCTTATTTAAGGAAATAAAATAAATGTTTAATAATAAGTCTGTAACTTGAAAACAAACCTCAGGCAAAAATATCTAAATCGGCCTGCTTATTAATAATCACCGCTGGACACCCTCGGCCTTCCGGCACCTCACCCGACAACCACTGAACCACACATTTTTCATCTAGGTATAATGTCAATGGAGGGTGATGAAAAGCCGCTAAAACTAACTGAATGTTGTAGATAGTATTAAAATAGATTATTTAGAAAAACAAGTGTTTCTATCGAAACTAAATGCAATTAATTCCTTAACCTTTTTTCATCTCTAACTGTATTTAGAAATGCTTAAATTGATTTTATCAACAGAGGTGAGTTAAAATCGCGTGTTGCGCCCACCAGAATGTTTTATTTATTTTTATTTTTTGTAATTTAGGTTAGACACGATGCAGATCTCGGTGGTTTTTATGGGTTTTTTTTACTTTCCTCTAGCTGTTATAACGAGTTTATTTTTTTTTTCATGTTTTTTCCTTCTTTACTCTTTGATTTTCATGTTTTTTACTTTCCTCTAGCTATTATAACCAGTAATCCGATAGTTTATTTAAGGAAAAAAGAAGATTATTTTTTAAAATATAGCATAAAAATACGCCAGAGCTTGTAATATCAAGAGAAATAAGATAGGTTCTATTATAAAGGTTCTTTCTCCTTGAGACACGCGCCAGGTGTCGGGTCCATTTTGCTAACGCTGATTGCCCAAAATCAGGTCAGAAGGTGGGGTCTTATTGCAACAAACTTTTTTAGTTTTTTCTTTTATAGTTATTATTATTATTTTTTTTCTAGATGGGGAATAAAACTTTTGGAATTTTAGAGAAATTATTATAACTCCCGAAGTTCTAGAATGAGTTCTCATACAAAAATGTTTTTAAATAATTCATGACTAGAGTATACAAACTTTTTTTTTGTTTTATCTGTATATGAAACAAACACTGAGAACATCTGGTGGCACAACACACGACTTTTATTGAACTCAATTATTTTTATCTAAATTATATGAGTTTTAAATCAACTTAGTTGGTTTGTTTACTTATTTAACGTCACTTTATGCTAGTGTGGCTAATCAGACGATGCTACAGTGTTAGCACTAAATTTTGTCTATCCAAGTTAATTTAGGAGAGGGATCTTTAACGAGTACCTTACATCGCACAGGCTCGGTACCACCTTTTTACGTAGCCTCCGAAGGACAACATAACTAAGGGTTTTTTTTAAGAAGACTGTTATGCTAACCATTATGCTACAGGCGAACCCTAAACAAACTTAATGATCAAAACAGTTCAAAGAATTACATTCAGTTTCGTCGGAAACATATATTTTAGATTAAATTATATAACATTCAAATCCCCTTCTCTCATTCAAATCCCATCTTTTCCAACACATTCTAGAATCCCAAAGAGACGCACACTAAATGTAAAATTTTTAATCCACTATCCTACTTTCAACGTAAGACATTTTTTTTTTATTTTATCAAAACTCTTGAGTTATGGATTAATTCATTTATTTTATTTATTTGGAAATTGTTCAGCTCTATTAATTTAGAGCAGATCTTTATATCGTTTGTTTATATTCCATATATTTTGTATATGTCTATATAAATAGGTTTTTTTTTTAGTTTATTCCACAACTGTGAGTATAAAATAATATTTTTTTCTAAATCTTTCGTTTTCTAACGGCATATTAAACAAATAAAAATACTATTCTTATATTCGGAAAAAATAATACCTAAATATAGTTTTTCTCTTTTCTCCGTTTGTTGGTTATCAAAGTCGTTCTACTAGTGTATTTAACCGTTTTTTTATCAATGCTAATTAAATGATAAGTTTAATTTTTTTCAAATGTGCAAAATAACAGGTACTATGGAGGATATAAAAAAATTATCAAAAGAAAAAAAGTATTAGCATTTATGTTCGCATCAATTTATCGAGTTCAATCAAAATCGTTAGACCGCTTTTGAGAAAATATTGAAAATCTGCAAAATGTATAGTATGAAGTGGCTCTTTTGTTATCTTTTATCAATTCTAACTTCAAGACATGGTTAACTATAATATTTCAAATCAATAAAAAAATTATGTTTATTATAATTATTATTTAATTGACACTTTGAAAAAGAAAATTTAAAAAATCAACATTAAATCTTGCAAAATAAAAGGTACTATAGAGGATTTAAAAAAATTTAAAGTATCAGCATTTATTAAAAGGAATTAGTCCGGGTGGCGGTCGGTGAATGAAACAATTGATTAGTTTCAACAGTTTTTTTTTTCCAACGTTTCGACCCCCATTGTGGGACATCATCAGGGCGTGTTGTAGGCGAATGGAAAATAGGTACAATGGGAATTAGGTCAATTGTATCAGCATTTATATTCGCATCAATTTATCGAGTTCAATCAAAATCGTTAGAGCCGTTTTTGAGAAAATATTGAAAAATGTATAGTATGGAGTGGCTCTTTTAACTTCAAGACATAGTTAAATATAATATTTCAAATCAATAAAAAAAAAATGGTTATTATAGTGGAAGGAATTAGTCCGGGTGGCGGTCATTAAATGAATCAACTAAATAGTTCCATCACTGTTCTTACTATTATATAGGTGATATTTCAATAATAGAATTATAATTTTTTTTATCCTGTATCATTATTATATTCTTATTATCGTATGTTAACTTTCATTGATTCTTTGTATGGAAGTATTAAGAATTTTAGTCATTGTTGTCAGACCCTGTCCATATTACGGTACGTACTTTCCATTCTATTTTTTTTTATTAATTTTTTTCCTACCTATTTTCCATCCTACCCCCATCTACCAAACAGTACCTAGTTTCTATTCTCCCACCATGCGGTACGTATCTCCACTCTACTTCATATTTTTATGTTTCATATTTCATGTAAATTATTGATATCTGTGTACACTTTGTTTAGTAAACATTGTTTTTTTTCTGTATAACACTTTCATTATTATACTATAGTCATTGTATTTTAATTAATTTTTTTTACATATCTAGTTCTTCTGTTATATTTTAATACTGACGTTCTCTAGCTCAATAGGTTATATAATATTGTATGTAATGTCATTAAAATTGTATTTCTTTTGTATCTTTTGAGCCCTGATGATGACCCACAAAGCAGGTCTGAATCGTGGGCAAAAAATAAATAGTTGAAACTATTTAGATGTTTCATTTAATGACCGCCAACCGGACTAATTCCTTCCAGTAATTCTCAACGGTCAACTAATTACATCCACAATATTTATTATAAGTATTATTTAATCGACATTTTAAAAAAGAAAAATTAAAAAATCAACATTAATTTTTTTTATACTGTATCTCTCAAAATAAAACATGCATAATATTTAAACTCACTTAATTTTACATAAATATAGCGAGTTTAACCGAAATAGCTCGTGACATTTTAAGAAAATTGAGATATAAAATTATTTCAAAGGGATTAAGTCTGTTATTATTTAATGCAATTTAAATGGTATATGATGAACAACGTAATAATAAAATGCCGTATATTATAAAATCTAACAACATTTTAGGAATCTCTGCATTTTATGTATATTGAATTTATATTTTTCATGCTAGGTGAATGCGATAGGATAGAATTTCTGTGAATTTTATATTAGTTCTGACTTTGAAAAGATATAACGTACATTCCTTCTTCAGGTCTATTATATTCTTCCTTTCAACTTAAATCTTTGCATGAGTTGGGTATTTATATCAACTTCTATTCTGAAGAATTTTCTAGTTTATCAATTTCATTAGTTCCTAAGTTATTCACAACGCTTTGAAAATTTCGTGAGCATCAAAAAACATTCACTTATTTCTCTAATTGAAATAAATAAACATGATTTCCGATGAAATACTTTTATTTTCGGGTAAATAGTTTATTAACAGAAATTAATGACTTTCAATTCCATTCCTATTCCTCCTTCAGATACAGTCCGGTATCTTGACTTACTACTTGACAAAAGACTGACGTGGAACCCACAAGACTTAAAAGAAAAGAACTCAATAGACGATTCGGACAGTTATACAGACTATTAAACAATAAATCTGAACTTACAGTTGACAACAAATTATAAATTTACAAGACAATACTGAAGCCTATCTGGACCTAGGGACTTGAACTGTGGGGGACAGCCAAACGTTCTAACATCAAACGCATTCAATCCTTTCAATCCAAAGTCCTTCGAATAATAGTAAATGCTCCTTATTATGTCTCCAACTATACCTTACACCACGACCTCAATGTTCCATTTATTTCAGACCTAATTCCATCCAAACTTTCCCTATCCTCTAGCACGATCCCTATCCAGCTCCACTCATCCATACAACCAATGTAGAAGGCTGAAACGGCAGTGGCCCCGAGATATTTTGTAACTACGTATGCTGGAGTTCTGACACTGGTCAGATTCTCCTCTCAACTGCGGTGTGATTGTGGCTATGGCGCCCTCACTTAGCTTCCACTGGCTCTCACCAGTGATGCGGCTGACAAGTGGGGGGGGGGACAAGCCCCGTCCGTGGTTCCCTAGCTGATTGTAAATATTGTACATACGTATGGATGTGAAATGTTTTGTTTTTTGTTTATTTATTTGTTAACTTCATTTATTTATATTTATTTTATCTACAAATTTTGTTATTGTATACGTTTATTTAGTTTGGTTTCATTTTATGTAATTTGACAGTTAATTTTTTCGAATCAACAAATTTTATGATACAATAAAGGAATAAAATTTACACCATCGACATTTAAGCCCTGTCAAACTATTTCAATCAAAATGAAAACTGCTTTATATTAAAGCTTATTAAATTGTTCATCGATATAGCCAGTTTAATCATAATCATTAATATCGTTATTCGAGAAAATCGTAAAAAGGTGCTAAATGCATGGTATAAAGTGGCTCTTCTGGTGGGCCAATTTTGATGGAAAAGTTGCTGTAACATCTCAGGCATAGCTGCTCTTTAAATACAAATTCCAGTTTTATATATCTTATCGTTTTCACGCTAGACTTACTACATACACAAAGACCTTTTTGTGGGACTTGGTTATTTGGACTCAGGGGACCCTAAAACGTGTATTTCTCTTAAAAACTGGAATTCGAAAATTTTCAGGATCGCAATACTTTCCCTTAGTATATATTTCATATATAGGTAAGTGAAGGTTATAAAAATCTATCTATCTATCCGGACTTACTATTTTATATACTTGACAAATATTTTATCTTATTCATTTGAAATCAGGGTCCTTCAATATGTGATATTCTATAGGAAACTCGAATTCGAAAACTTTCTCGATCGCAAAACTTTCTCTTACTACATATTTCGAATGTACTTAAGTTAAAGTAATAATGCTCAAAAACTGAAATGGAATTCAATATTAATAATATATAGTAGTAACGCCTTTATCTTGTTGAGGCTTTAGGACGAATCATACCGTATCCTTTAATAATGGAACTAACTTTATCTCGTTAAGCAACTTATATTGATTTACATACAAGGCTCAAACGACAAGGAATTGCTCGACGATTAAGGGAACTTGGACACTTACTCAGGAAACGCTGTAAACTCCAAAACTAATCTGCATAACTATCCGCCCTATTTCCACTTACACAATTGAGCTATGGAGTTAAACAACCGCACTCTTCCCCCTACGCTAAAACTATGATACAAGGCTCCTTGATAACACATTGCTAAATATGATAAAGTTGTTTAAATAAATATAAATAGTAAATTTCGTTATTTGTTCTGGGCTAGCCAATAAAAATGAAATTGAGATTTACAAAATTAATCCACTTATACCTAAATCATCATCATCACCATCATCTGGCGCTACAACTCGTCACCGAGCCCTGGGCCGCCTCCAGTAGCCTCCGCTAGTTGGCTCTATCTTGCACAGCGTTTCTCCAGTCTTTAACGCTGAGTAAGGTCCTAGCATCTTTTGTCACAGCATTCATCCCCCTCAGGCTAGGCCTCCCCACTCTTCTTCTGCCATGAATTGCTTCGGAGAGGATCTTCTTGGGAATCAACATATCCTCCATTCTTGCTACATGGCCTGCCCATCTGAGTCTCCCAACCTTGGCAACCTTGAAAACATCTTGGCTATTTAAGAGGTTGTAAAGTTCTTGTTTAGTGCGTCGTCTCCATGCTTCACCTACTTTTACGGGCCCATAGATCTTTCGCAGGATCGTCCTCTCGAATATCTGAATCCTTTTTTCATCAACTTTTGTTATGGCCCAGGCCTCTGAACCATATAACAATACTGGTCGCACTAAGGTTTTGTAAAGGATTATTTTTGTTTTTTCGAGATGAATTTGCTGCCAAACTGCTTCCTTAGACTAAAGTAGCACATATTAGCAGCATTAATTTTCCTCCGAATTTCCTGCGAAATATCATTTTGCTTGTTAATATCGGTTCCTACGAAGCTGTCAACGCATTTGATCTTGAACTGGCCAACTTCAAGGTCTTATTTCCCTCCTATGCGCATGTACTTAGTCTTTTCTACGTTGACCCTAAGTCCAAGTTTCTTGGCTGCAGCCTCCAATGCAAGGAATGCTTCCTTGAGTGCTTTTTCCGATCTTGCTATGATGCCCAGGTCGTCTGCATAGCCGAGGGTTTGGACCAATTTGTTAAATATTGTTCCACCAACCTGGATTCCGGAGTCCCTTACTGTTTTTTCTTCTGCAAGATTGAAGAGTAGGCAGGCAAGGGCATCACCTTGTCTTACCTCTTTGTCTATGCTGAACTCTTCTGAGAGATCATATTCAATTTTCATGGCACACATGGATCCTTTCATAGTCATTTTTACAAGACGAATGAGCTTCATAGGTATGTTCATTTCTCTCATAGCTTGATATAGTTTATTACGGTCCACATTATCATAGGCTGCTTTGAAGTCTACAAAGGGGTGATGCGTGACGATATTATGTCCTTTGCACTTCTCCAGGATAAGCCATAATGAAAAAATCTAGTCCAATGTAGAACGTCCCTTCCTGAAGCATGCTTGGTACATACCGAGTTCTTTCTCTGCATGTGTGATAAGTCTGCGTAGAGAATGTTCTATAGGACTTTATAAACACTAGACAGCAGCGTAATCCCTCGGTAGTTCTCACACTTAGCCTTGTCTCCCTTTTTATGGATTGGACATATAACTGCCTCACTCCATTCCAGAGGCATCCGCTCCTCCTTCCAAACATGAAGGATAAGGTCATGTAGCACTTTCCTGAATCCTTCTCCACTATATCTAAAAAGCTCAGCCTGGAGATTGTCCATTCCCGGTGCTTTATTATTCTTCAGCTTGTTGATGGCATCTTCTAGCTCATCTTCCTAATATCATACCTAAATCAATGGATGTATTCAAATTATATTAAGCAAAATTATATCTTTCTTAAAAAAAAATAAGACATAAAATAAAATATAAGTATGATATATATATATATATATATATATATATATAATATATATATATATATATATATATATATATATATACCCACGATCTTTTGCAGTTCAAACCATCAAGGGTATCCCTTTTATATCACTTCCCACAGAACTAAAACATATAAACGTTCCTTTCTATCCAGCTCCACCAGTTCTTTGAATTCTCTCCCAACAAACATCCGTCGAGCAACCTCTCTCTCCACTTTCAAATACCTTTCGTTCCATTATCTTCTTACTTTCCATTATCTTCTTACTTTCCATAATGACACTAGCTGACAATAATAATTGTATTGTTAGATGGTAGTCAATACTTTAGTTTTTTACAAGTGTTCAAGTAAGCTGACATAATTGTAAATTAGTTGTTCTTTTTTGTCTGTTTTTTTTTTTTTTTTTTGTGCACTTTCTTTTAGTTTTATCAAAAGCGTTAAATATCAGTTAATTATATTGTCACAAAATGTATATATTTTTTATCATTGTTTATATTTATTTATTTTCTTTTTACTTATGTTAAATCTATGTTCTTTTTGTCTTCATTAATTTTGTATCTCACTATGTTAAATTTTATGTTATTCTTAGGGGACTTAGTCCCAGAATAAAGTTTTTTTCCTTCTTCTTTTATATATATATATATACAAACACACAATATATACAATAAATATAATATATTATAATTATTATACACGTTACAGGCTGTTCTTCCTTTTTTTCCAGTACTCCTATCCCTTTGTTCACTGAAGGCTCTCTTTCCTTTCTTCAGTGCACTTAGGGCTTTAGGTGCTGTCTTCACTGACATCACTTCCCCTTCCCACTTGCACACTTTGTGTCTATTGGTGCCTTTGTCCATTACGTCCGCTGAGTCGATCTAAGCTCTTTCTAGATTAATCTTGACTTGTGTCATCCAGGGTGTAGTGGTTATATATATAACCAATATAGAAGACAATGAATGACCATCGAATAAAGATAATCCCACTGCCGGTTATTAGCACTTGTGTGAACAGAAATAATTCACTCATTTACTATTTATTAGTAAACACAGTATGATGGAAAATATTAGTATTAAGGGTCTTGCTAACTAATAATAAAAAGGTGAATCACTGAAAAATTCCAAACTTTTGACTTGACTTTTTTTTGTCCACCTAAATTGGTGATTTTGGTCGTACAAGATCATGCAAGTTATATTCTTCCATTTAGTACGCAAATTTTAGAAACAATATGACGTACCGATTTGTAACTAAGTTGTATATATAAATTATAAACTAACATTTCTATTAATTATTTAATGTAAAAAGATGTTTCACTATAAAATTAATTTTTTTTTTTTTTTTTTTTATTTTTTTAATTCATATTTTATTGAATTTTACAACTGTATTAACATAAATACAATAAGTAAAACTGTTGAGTTAGAATAAAGGGCGTGAAAGGCTTGTGAAGAAACTACCCAGTGGTAGAACTTCGATGTTTATTTAAGTAAGTAGATCCCGAGGCCATCTTCTTTTCAATCGCCTAGGAGGGTTGTCAGGAATATGTGAGGTTGATAGGTTGCGGACAAGAGGGTTTATATGGGCTGGGAGTTTGGAATTAAAAGTGGTATATCTGGTACGAGAAAGGTCTGTAACAAATGGGATATTAAGGTCGTTATGGATTATTTTATTTGTGACGAAATAAGGAGCATTTAGGATTTTGCGAAGGATTTTGGATTGTAAGGATTGGATACGGGAGGAATTAGATGGCTTCGTAGAGCCCCATAGCTCGATTCCATATGTCCAGATGGGTCTGATGACGGTAATATAAATGAGCTTTTTGTAATGAATTGGAAGTTTTGAACGTTTGTCGAGTAAGTGTTGTAGTAATCGGTATCTACGGGCAGTCTCTTGTCGTTTTAGTCTCGTGTGAGGATTCCATGTAAGACGTTTATCAAGATGGAGTCCTAGGTATCGGATTTGTTCAACAGGAATGAGTGGGGTATTGTTGAAGGATACTGTGGGGCAGGAGGTCATCGGTTTGCGACGAAGGGTAAAGGTAATTTGGTGGGATTTATTAGGATTTATTTTAATCCTCCAGTTCTGACACCATTTCTCAATGGCTGTGATGTGGGACTGAAGGGTTTGGGATGCAGTGGTTGGATCATTATGGACGGATAACACACAAGTGTCATCCGCGTAAGTTGTGAGGACAGTGCTAGGATGGAGTGGAATATCAGCTGTATATACCGTATAAAGGATGGGACCTAGGATACTACCCTGAGGTACACCTGCAGACTGAGAAAATGTGGAAGAATAGGAAAGATTATGATTTACTTTGAACGTTCTATCAGTAAGGTAGGAACGGATTATCAGGAAGTATGTAGCGGGAAGGAATTGACGGAGTTTATAAAGGAGTCCTGGGTGCCAGACTCGGTCGAACGCTTGTTCTACGTCAAGAAAAGCACCCGTGCAATACATTCCACGCTCCAATGTAGAGGATATAACATCCACCACACGGTGACATTGCTGAATTGTAGAATGGGATGTCCGAAATCCAAACTGATGGTCAGGAATTACGTGATTCATTTCTAGGATCGGATACAGGCGTTTCAAAATGAGTTTTTCTAGGATCTTTCCCATGATGGGTAAAAGGGAGATCGGACGGTATGAGGATGGATGTTCAGGAGGCTTTTGGGGTTTTGGGATCATTTTGATTATTGACAGTTTCCATGGTTCAGGGAAATAGGTGGTTCGGAGAGTAGCGTTGAATATATAAGTGAGGTAGAGGATTGCTTTTCGAGGTAGCTGTTTTAGGATATAGGAGTGTGATGAGATCATGACCAGGTGCTTTTTTAAAACGTAATTGATGGATAACATTAATTATTTCAGAAGGATGAAAGGCTTTAGGAGGAGGGGACATTTGGAGTGGAATAGTTAGTTCTGCTTCAATATGGTCAATATGGGTTGGATTAAGGATATCAGGATGTGGATTAAATATTTTGGAAAGGTGTTCACCAAATATTTGAGTCTTTTCTTCATCTGATCGAGACCAGGTAGAAGATTCGGTAAGGAGTGGGTGATTAAAGGTTTTGAATTTGAGCAAATTTTTGGTAGTTCTCCATAAAGATTTGTCAGTTGGTCTTAGGTTTTCTGTGAAGTCCCGAAATGTTTGTATTTTGAATTTTCTAATTTCAGTTTTGAGTTTGTTAGTTAGATGAGTATAGTATGTTTTGTCGGACGGGTATCTGGACCTATGCCACTTAGCCCTTGCTCGCCGTTTCTCTGCTAATAAGTTTCGAATGTGATATGGTAAGTTAGTGTCGCGGGAGTAATTATTTTTGGGATGTGATGAGTTGTTATTAATTGCAGTACCTATTGTTCTTGTTAGTTTTTCGATAGCAAAGTTAATTTGTTGTTCTGTTTTTAGTGGAATCGTTAAGTCAAGTTCGTTTTCTAATTCAGAGCGAAAGTTGTCCCAGTCAACATGTCCTGTAATTAAAGAAGGAGGGAAGGATTTAGGAATAGGGTCTGAATGAAGAAGCAGCAGAACTGGGCTATGGTCTGAGGAGAGGTCTTCTAAGGATGTTACTGTAGATTGAAAGGTGGGAATTTGGGATGTGACGAATATATCAAGAATATCTGGGCGCTTTTTAAGGGAAGTAGGCCAGTAAGTAGGATCTTTGGGTGATAAGACGGAATAGCTGTTGGAAGTGGTGACTTGGGAGAGAATCCTGCCACGAGTGTTGGATGTTCGGCATCCCCACCGTTGATCTTTGGCGTTGTAATCTCCCCCGGCAATGAAGCGCGGACCAAAGGACTGAAATAAGGAATTAAATTGGTGAGAGGAGAGGGAATTGCCAGGAGGGCAATATACAGCTGAGATGGTAATATTAAATGGACGGCAGGATAAGGTAATAGAAGTCGATTGGATGGCGTCAGTTGGAGTAGAAGGAATCAGGGAGTGAGTTAAGGAATTGTGAATAAGGATACAAGAGCCAGCGTGGGATGTTTTGTCAGGGTGATCTGATCTGTGTGTGATGTAGTCACGTATGTAAAAGTGTGAATGAGGTGTGAAATGGGTTTCAGTCACAAGGGCAATGTCTATGTTATTGTCGTGAATAAATAAGTCAAGCTCGTCTCGGTGATTAAGCAGTCCATTAGCGTTCCATAATAGAATAGCCAGGGTCCTCCTACTCATCGTGGGAGATTGAAGGGGATTTCTGAAAGGAGTCTAGTAAGGAGAGTAATAAGGGGCTTGATGGTATTTTGGAGATCTAGGAGAAAAGATGAAAGAATAGGAATAATATCAGATGAATGTTGGTAGGAATAGGAGTAGGAGGGGGTGTCTTTAGGCAGAGGATTCATAGGTCTTGGAGGAGGTTGAACCCTTCTCTGAGGTTGTTGACAAGGGATCATGTTTAATGGAGCTTCTAGTGAGTGGTTTTCAGGAGCTGATGATATAGATGGAAGAGGCTGGTTGGAAATGGTCTGAGGAGGTATCAGTGGTGGTAACTTCACTCTTAGGGATGAGTTTTGAGGATCACTTTTAGGGACTTTGAACACTGGATGGGAATTCTGAGATTGAGGATGCGATTTTTGGGGTTGTGGATGGATAGTCTGGGGAGGACCATAGGAAGTCTGGGAATGATGATGGGGTGGCTGAGGCTGTTTTGAGGTTTGAGGCGATTGAGGTCGTGGTGTATGGTGAGAAGCTATTGCAGAAATGGTTGTGGTCTTGGAGTTGAAGCTCGAAGTGTGTTGATTCTCATCGATGACGGTAGGGTGCTGGAACACAGGTGTACTCTTGATGGACCGGCATGGTTTTTCGTTAACTGGCTCTGAGTTTCTTTGAGTAAAAGCTGCTGCATATAAACCTTTTTGTCTTAGCAGGTTTTTATATACAATGCATCCTTTATAGTTAGCAGGATGTGCTTCACTACACAAAGCACATTTTGCAGGGGTGTCTCTAGATTTTTGGCAGGTGCTGGAAGCGTGAGATCCTGCACATTTGACACATCTGGGAGGATGGTGGCAATAGGTTTTCGTGTGCCCTAGAGTTTGGCAGTTTGCGCATTGTACAATTTCAGGTCTCATCTTGGGCTCCTCAAATCTAATGCAGGAGTATACTAGCCTATTGACTTTGAAGATTTCATGATTACCAGGTGCTGGTTCAAGGTCTACAAAGAATAAGGGCAGAGGATACTTTTGAACAGGATGAGTGATGCATGATATGTGTCTAACATTAAATCCTAATTCGTCTAGGTCTTTCTTGATGGCCTCTGTGGGGGTGGTGCTGTGAAGACCTCGTAAAACCACTCTATAAGGTTTCTCTTCTTTCAGCTGATAACAGTGAAAGTCGTACTTTTTCTGTGTTAAGTGGTAAACTAATTTTTTATAAATGTCTTTATTTGGAGTGTTAATCTTGATGTCTTGTAATCTTGAAAAACATTGAAAATTTTGTTGTCCAATCAGAGCTGAGATTTCCTGGCCAAACTTCATGAAGTCACGAATGTTACTGACATATATAGGTGGCGGCTCGGGTTCGTTTGATTTCTCGGGGTGCTAAAGGAGCATTAGACGAATTATTGGTGGCTGCAATGTTATTGCTGGAAGGTAGGTCGTGAGAAGTAGTTTGAGATGGAGTTGTGTTGGCTGAGTTTGAACTCTGATTTTCGTTTTCGGCTGGAAGTGCTTGTTTAGACTTGGCTTTCTTTTTTTTTTTCTTGTTGGGTGAGTTCCCTGCGGAACCCGGTAGTACATTCCTATCACGTTTCTGGAGCGTTCGACGTTTTAAATACTGCGAATCCGTTTCGCTAACTTCACTAAAGGCTGTGTCATCGTCCGTATCCATGATTGAATTTTTGTCAGTGGACATAATAATGATATAAAATTAAAAAAGAAAAAAATAATTAAATTAAAAAATAATACATGGATCAAAAAATAAATGGATTGATAATATTTAACTAATATCGTATTTACAATGATTTACATAGGTATTTAAATTTTAAAAAAATAAAAAACATTTTCTAAAATATTTTTATACAAAATTAAATAAAGAAATTAAAAGAAAAAATGTCTTATACAAAATGAAAGAGGAAAATGATATTTGAAAAAAAGAAAAAAAATTGGAAAAAAAAAAAAAAAAAAAAAAAAAAAATTAAACGTCTCTTGAGCTACGAATTCACTTCTATTCGAGCGGAGTGAGGAGCGCTACCTCCGAGCCACTGGTGATCTGATAAGAATTAGTCCTAGTGAGTGATAGCCTATGACAGCCTGTACAGGCAGCAGCCTGCTTACCACGTGGCGCACCTTTAGGCTATTAACACTACTCCAAAAGTTAACTAATAATCACTCACCTCACTGAATTACAGTATAAACTTAATTACTGTCGTAAAAAGACGATGTTTATAAACGTTGGCAATAATCCGTGAGTTAATACCACAGTTATAAAGATGCTAGTGCAGAGCGATAACTAAGCGTGACATTAGTTTCGGCCATGACACTGGTACTCAAATTAATTTTACATCGATTAGGAGAGGTAAATCAAAATCGTTAGATATGTTTTGGAAAAATCCTAAAAATGTGCAAAATCCATTGTATGAACCGAACCGGCTTTTCTAGTTCCCCAATTTAGATAGAAAAAAAAAATAGTTGTAGCAACTCAGGCACACTTATTTGTCTAAAATATGAAATTATAGTTTCGTAAGAATTTTCGTTTTCGGGCTAGACTTATCAAATACACTGACCTTTTTTTGAGATACTTGGTCATTTGTAATCTGGGATCGTAAAACATATCTTTTCATTGAAAATTAGATTTCGAAAATTTTGAAAATATAAATACTTTCCCTTACTATATATTTCATACATAGGTTGTTGAAAATATGAAGTTTATATTAATCCTAAAGTGAAATGTAGTTTTTGGTACAAATTCGAAGATGAAGAAAACCATAAACGGAAGATAGAGGGACAATCAAGTTGTGTCGTGCCGATCTAATTGAACGTTAGCCTAAAATTTATCGGTAAGAATTGCACGCTGGCAGCTTAGTGGGTCCTTAAGTGGAGGAGGGTAGAGGGGGGGCAGACACCCACGGACGTTTTATTAGATTCCTAAGCTTGAGTAGGCCCTTCATTTGTGCACTCACTCCTCTTCCAACCCTTCTTTACCGAGTTTAAGTTATTTGAAAATCTTCGTATTTTCCCGCCTGGAAAAAGAAACTAATAAAAATAAAGGAACCGGAACATTAAATAAAAAAAAATTTGATACATAGTTATTTTTTATATAAATAAGTTTAGTATTGTTGATATTTAAAGGAGGTGAAGGCGAAATGAATACAGCCTGGTACTATTGTGACATATTATTCTTTTATTGTTCTTAAGGCAAAAAATGGTTAAATTAAGCGAGGAATGACAAAATACACACAGAAGAGACAATATGAGGAGCGCACAATAATCGAGATCGATAAACAACAGCTGTTGAGAGGTTGCAATGGATTTGCCACTGTAAAATAAAATAATCTTTCTACTATCATAAAACACAGAAAATAAAATAAGAAATAAAAATGAGCTTCAATTAAATATAAAGAGAACTAAAATATAAACATGTTTGAGGCAGTGACAAATCCATTTCACATAACCTCTTTGCTCCCACCAGCTGTGTGTTATAACCTCACTCCCTCATACACATCAGGCCCATCACAGATATAAACAAGTTAGTTTCTTTGGATTGTTTTTAGTTACGTTACCCTCAAACCAACTTCTGATATTCTATCTGCAGTTAATGATTCTTCCATCAATTCATACAAACCTTATATCTTTAAAAACGCTCATAGATCATATATATTATCAGAAGAATATTTGGACCTTTCAGGGATGGTGACAACTAGCGGAGCAGTAAAAATGTGGAACTATATCAGCTTCATGGGAAAACCAACATTATTAAACTAATAAAGCTTGGACGTCCTTGCTGGGCTGGAATCGTCGCTCGAATGAATGGAGAGGAAATTCCAAAACACTGCCTAGAGGGAAAACTGAGTCGGCTGAGACTCAGATGGGAAGACTGTGGGACCAAGGATGCCAGACCCCCCCCCCCCCCTGAAAATCTGAGAAAATCGGAGAGCGGCAGCACAAGACCTAACGAGATAGTGAAAACTTAACGAGGAGGCCAGGGCCCACATCGGTTGTAGCACCACGAATGTATGCTCATTGATGATGTATACCTGCAGATATAAATATTTAAAAAAATATATTTTACTGATATTTACAACTGTACTTATAGTAAATACAATATGTAAATGGGCTAATTTACACATATGGGCGTGGAAATGTCTTGTGAAGAATCCACCCAGTGGTATAACTACTAGCACTTCAATGTCAATTTAGTTTTGTAGGTCTCGAGGCCATTTTCAATCACCTCGGAGGATTGTCAGAAATAGATAGGAATGATAACTTGGGTAATGGAGGATTCAGTTTGGTAATGGGTCAGGAGTTTGGAAATAAAATTGGCATATCTGTTCCTAGATAGTTCTGTTACAAATGGGACAGTTAGGTCATTATGGGTGATTTTATTCGTAACGAAATAATAAACAATTAGGATTTTAATTAGGATTTTAGAGTGTAAGAATTGAATAGGGGAGGAATTAGATGGTTTAGTCGAGTCCCAAAGCTCGATTCCATATGTCTGGATGGGTCAGATGATGGTAACATAAATGAGCTTTCTGTAATAAATTGGAAGTTTTGAACGTTTGACGAGTAAGTGTTGTAGTAATCGGTACCTACGGGCAGTTTCTTGTAGTTTAGTCGTGTTTCAGGATTCAAAGTAAGACGTTTGTCAAGATACCACGCCCTAGAGTCCTAGGTATTGGATTTGTTCTACAGTAATGGGTGGGATGTTATTAAAGGATACAGTGGGGCAGGAGATCATCGGTTTGAGCCGAAGGGTAAAGGTAATTTGGTTGGATTTGTTATGATTTATTTTGATTCTCCACTTCTGACACCATTCCTTGATGGCTGTAATGTAGGGCTCCAAGATTTGGGATACGCCGGTTGCAAATATAAATGTAAATCTTAATATAAAAGTAATGTTCCAACAAAATTCTCTTTATAAATATTTAGTTTACTTAATCCATTTTTTCAATTAAGTGATAATTTTATTTAGTGGGAAATATTTGGTGCAAATAATTCTAGGATTTCAATACTTCAATGTAATCCTCTCTGTATTTATGAAATCATTACAAGTCATCATTATCACGGTTAACAAAATTTGGAGAGTGTATGGTGATGATGACTTAGAAGAAAGCACCGCCTGTAAGTGCTTTGCTCTGTTCAGAACCGAAAAATTAGAAGATGCCAAAAGCTCGGGTCGTCCTTCAATGTTGATAATGAGCGAATTGAAGCATTCTTGATCAAATTATTTAATTTTTGATTAAATAACCAAATCGTATAACTGATCTAAAAATTTACAAAATCCGAAGTTTTATTAAAACCACTAGAAAAAAATGCTAGAAGCTACTTTACAACCCTATATTTACGATGTATAGCCCTTAAGAACAAACAATAAAGCATATACTTAATTAAAGCTGCCGACGTTTCGGCCTAAATTATAAGCCTTCTTCAGCACTTTTGAAGAAAATCGTTATAACAATAAAACAATAATGGCCAGATGAGACAGCCATAATGTTGGGAATCGGCTAAAGACAGAGGAAATACACCGACTTATTAAAAGATGAAGAACCTATGCCTCTACATCCTAGAAAGGGTCTTATGTTTAGTAAATTTGTAACTGTTATATTAACATTAATTTTATTTTAAACAATTATATCTATTTTAAAATATTTATCATCTTTGTTTTTGTTTTTTTATGTGTAGCCCGGCCGTTGGCCTAGAATCATTACGAATTTCTATGAGTACTGAGCCCAAGACCCTTCATTGGCTGTAAAGGTACAGGTTTAACACTTACGTCAAGTATTATAATTTCCAAAGTTGCAAATAATTTTAAAAAAATTATCAGTGTGTAATTATTAAACATTAGCTTAGAAAAATTATAAATGAACCTGTACAGTATTAGAATTACTGGGGAAAGAGAGGAGTTTCCGCGGCCTACTTTTTTGTGATTTATAGGAATCAATAAATTTCAGTGGGACTTCAACGCTGTAAAGGGGCCCAAAATTATTGGAACTTGTTTGAGGTAACTCCAACTCCGATATTTAACCTTCTAACCTTTTGTTTGAATGTTATTGATTTACTAATATATTATCAACACTATTTAATTTTATTTTAATGAAACACACTTCATATATTTGAATTTCAATTTAAAATCCTTTGATTATCATAAAAAAAATTTTTTTTCAAAAATAAAATAACACCATAAATATCCCAAACGTTTTTTATTATTTTTTTTTTTAATATAATAATCTTAGTGAACCTGAACATCCGTCCGATGATCACTGACCAAGCCCAAGCCCCCAAGATAAGAATTAACATTATCCTCCCACAGACGCCTCGGTGTATCTCTTTTACGCCTACCAGCTCCTAACTTTTTCATAATTTTTCCTTTACTGATCCTAACACACCCCACGCTCTTTTGAGTAGCTGCAATGCTATCAACTTAATTATTTTTGGATTTGTTTGTTTATTTATTTAACGTAACTTTATGCTACTGTGGCTATTCGGACGATGCTACAGTCGGAGTTCTAAATTTTTCCTGTTCAGGTTTAATTAACGACTACCTGACATCGCATAGGTTCAGGACCATCTTTTTACGATCCTCCGAAGGACGGCATAATTAAGGATTTTTTACTTCCATTAAAAACCCTAGGACCACCAGCGGGATTTTACAGACAGGGTAGGATCGTAATTCCGCGTTATGTTACCTTCTAAATTCCTCAGTGCCTCATCGCTATTTGGACCAAATATTTTACATATCACCTTATTCTAGAAAACCTTTAGGTATTGTTTATCCCTGAAACTAAGTTACCACGTTTTATATCCATATAGAACCTTCGGGACAATAATAGTTTTATTGATTCCTTAAGTCTTGTTAAAATCTTGAGGTAAATAATTTCACAACTATATAGTAACACACAATTCCCGCCTTTAAACGTGACTATATTTCTTCCTGAATTTCGTTTTTTCAAGTTCTAGAACCGAAGTACTAAAACTTCTCTACGTATTCATACGTTATCTTTTTAACAAGATTTTATTAACGTATGGATACTTGTATTTAATTATATAGTTTCGTCTTCGCTCAGCAGTTCATGGGCGTATCACAGGCGTATGTAGTATTTAAATTATACTAAAAAGGCGTATTAAAGTGAACAAAACAAAAAACGGCTAAATTATTCAAGTTTTTGCTTCGTCGTAAACCTATGACATCCTGCCGTACTGTATCCTAATAATATTCCGCTTGTTCCAGTTAAACAGATCCACTACCTAGGACTCCTACTTGACAAACGTCTAACATGGAATCCGAACACGAAACTGAAATGACGATTTAACAATCCACTCAACTACAAAATACTCATCTACTTAAGGTCTAACTGGAGGAAAAAAGGCATGTAGAAAATTTATAAAACACGGATAAATATTGTTAGAGAGAAGAGGTCGAACGGATCGAACCCGGCTATGACGGGATATTATTTTTTTATGTATGTTAAGCCGCGGGGCGTCCATGGGGTAGAGATATTCTGCTGGCACACTCAGTTTCCATAAAGTGGGTATTAAAAATTATAGAAAAACACTCATCACCTCCTTGCTCGGTTATTGCCTTAAAAACTGTTAAAAACTCGACTTACACTGCATCCTAGACTCTTCATAGGATGTAGTGGTACAGATTAAGGGGAACAAATTGTAAGCTACACTTATAGCATTTCCAAGTCAATTGTAACCTTTTCCAAGTCAAATGTAACTTTTTCCAAGTCAAATGTAACCTTTTCCAAGTCAAATGTCACCTTTTCCATTTCAAATGTCACCTTTTCCAAGTCAAATGTCACCTTTTCCATTTCAAATGTTACCTTTTCCAAGTCAAATGTCACCTTTTTCTTCACTTCTAGCCTTAAATATTCCGTTTAATTTATTTATTTATTGAAAAATAATTAGTTTAATTAACATTATGACTTTTTTAATAATTTTGGCATATAATAATTGATAATTTTTTTGGGTCTCTTAGATATTTGATACCAAGTTCTGTTTTTTACTAGCTAATATTTAAAAAAATTAATTATCGTCTATTTAGTTTTAAGATAGTTGCTGATTTTGATTTTTTAGAGAGGAGAGGTAGTTTTTTGGAATAATTAATGTGTTTTCGAGTATTATAATTAAATTTTTCGAGCTGTATTTTTTATCGCTCGCGTGGATGTTAACTCGCATTAACTTTTAAAGTTTTTTTATTGATATAGGGATTAATTAATGTGCTTTCGGGTGGTTATGATTACGTTTTTTGAGCTGTATCTTTTATCGCTCATGCGTATTTCAACTCACATTTACTTTTAATGTTTTTTATTGATATAGGGATTAATTAATGTGCTTTCGGGTGGTTATGATTACGTTTTTCTAGCTGTATTTTTCATCGCTCATGCGTATTTCAACTCGCATATACTTTTAATGTTTTTTATTGATATAGGGATTAATTATTCTTCTTTCGGGTGGTTATGATTACGTTTTTCGAGCTGTATTTTTTTATCGCTCGCGTGTATGTTAACTCGCATTCAATTGTAATGTTTTTTATTGATATAGGGATTAATTAATCTGTTTTCGGGTGGTTATGATTACGTTTTTTGAGCTGTATCTTTTATCGGTCATGCGTATTTCAACTCACATTTACTTTTAATGTTTTTTATTGATATAGGGATTAATTAATGTGTTTTCGGGTATTATAATTACGTTTTTCGAGCTGTATTTTTTATCGCTCGCGTGCATGTTAACTCGCATTAAATTGTAATGTTTTTTATTGATATAGGGATTAATTAATCTGCTTTCGGGTGGTTATGATTACGTTTTTCGAGCTGTATTTTTCATCGCTCATGCGTATTTCAACTCGCATATACTTTTAATGTTTTTTATTGATATAGGAATTAATTATTGTTCTTTCGGGTGGTTATGATTACGTTTTTCGAGCTGTATTTTTTATCGCTCGCGTGCATGTTAACTCGCATTAAATTGTAATGTTTTTTATTGATATAGGGATTAATTAATCTGCTTTCGGGTGGTTATGATTACGTTTTTCGAGCTGTATGTTTTATCGCTTATGCGTATTTCAACTTATATTTACTTTTAATCTTTTTATTTTTATAGAGATATATCCTTGTGTTTTCGCGCGGTTATGAAAATGTTTAAAAGCTTTTTTATTATCACTCGTGCAGATTTCAACTCGCCTTTTTTTTTTTATATTTTTTTTTTTTTGATATTGGTATTGTTCATTTAGTTTTTGGTTCTCATTATCACGTTGCTGGAATATACATCGTTTAGCTTTTTCTTTTATTTTTATTTATTATTATTATTTTATAAACGGATTAGTTATAGGTCCTTGTCTAGCGTCCTGAGTAAATTTGTTCAACTAAATCTTTTGTAAAGGATCCGCTTCCTAACTTGGTCTTACAATTATTTAATAATATAATTGAGGAATCGTTTATTCTATTTTCGGGTATTCTGATAACATTATTTGAACCGAATTTGTTATCGCTTTTACTCATTTTAAGTTACTGTTCCTATTTCATAAATATTCGATAGAGGAATCGTTCATAGTGTTTTCGGGAATACTAATAGAGTTTATGACATTTATTTATAGCTATTGCACATTTTAACTTAAATGAAAAGTGATCTAGAAGAATGCGCAATCGCAATGTAACGTCCAAATCAAAAATTTAATGAGATCCTGCAAAAACACAATAAATAATTTTTACATCATATTATAACATAATACCTAAGGTTTGTAGAAATTCCCAAGCGCATAAAAGAATAAAGTTCAAAACACGTTATGAGAATCCCCTAAAACAAAAACAAAGAAAGACCACTGCAAATGCAAGTTGAAATGAGAGCAAGCGACAATAAAAACATCTTAAAAAACGTAATTACAAGACCCGAAAAGATAATTACAAACGTCTATAACAATAAAAAATATCAAAAGTAAATCCGAATTGAAATACGCATAAGCGATAAAAAATACAGCTCGAAAAACGTAATCATAACCACCCGAAAGAACAATAATTAATTCCTATATCAATAAAAAACATTAAAAGTATATGCGAGTTGAAATACGCATGAGCGATGAAAAATACAGCTCGAAAAACGTAATCATAACCACCCGAAAGCAGATTAATTAATCCCTATATCAATAAAAAACATTACAATTTAATGCGAGTTAACATGCACGCGAGCGATAAAAAATACAGCTCGAAAAACGTAATTATAATACCCGAAAACACATTAATTAATCCCTATATCAATAAAAAACATTAAAAGTAAATGTGAGTTGAAATACGCATGACCGATAAAAGATACAGCTCAAAAAACGTAATCATAACCACCCGAAAACAGATTAATTAATCCCTATATCAATAAAAAACATTACAATTGAATGCGAGTTAACATACACGCGAGCGATAAAAAAATACAGCTCGAAAAACGTAATCATAACCACCCGAAAGAAGAATAATTAATCCCTATATCAATAAAAAACATTAAAAGTATATGCGAGTTGAAATACGCATGAGCGATGAAAAATACAGCTAGAAAAACGTAATCATAACCACCCGAAAGCACATTAATTAATCCCTATATCAATAAAAAACATTAAAAGTAAATGTGAGTTGAAATACGCATGAGCGATAAAAGATACAGCTCAAAAAACGTAATCATAACCACCCGAAAGCACATTAATTAATCCCTATATCAATAAAAAAACTTTAAAAGTTAATGCGAGTTAACATCCACGCGAGCGATAAAAAATACAGCTCGAAAAATTTAATTATAATACTCGAAAACACATTAATTATTCCAAAAAACTACCTCTCCTCTCTAAAAAATCAAAATCAGCAACTATCTTAAAACTAAATAGACGATAATTAATTTTTTTAAATATTAGCTAGTAAAAAACAGAACTTGGTATCAAATATCTAAGAGACCCAAAAAAATTATCAATTATTATATGCCAAAATTATTAAAAAAGTCATAATGTTAATTAAACTAATTATTTTTCAATAAATAAATAAATTAAACGGAATATTTAAGGCTAGAAGTGAAGAAAAAGGTGACATTTGACTTGGAAAAGGTAACATTTGAAATGGAAAAGGTGACATTTGACTTGGAAAAGGTGACATTTGAAATGGAAAAGGTGACATTTGACTTGGAAAAGGTTACATTTGACTTGGAAAAAGTTACATTTGACTTGGAAAAGGTTACAATTGACTTGGAAATGCTATAAGTGTAGCTTACAATTTGTTCCCCTTAATCTGTACCACTACATCCTATGAAGAGTCTAGGATGCAGTGTAAGTCGAGTTTTTAACAGTTTTTAAGGCAATAACCGAGCAAGGAGGTGATGAGTGTTTTTCTATAATTTTTAATACCCACTTTATGGAAACTGAGTGTGCCAGCAGAATATCTCTACCCCATGGACGCCCCGCGGCTTAACATACATAAAAAAATAATATCCCGTCATAGCCGGGTTCGATCCGTTCGACCTCTTCTCTCTAACAATATTTATCCGTGTTTTATAAATTTTCTACATGCCTTTTTTCCTCTTTAATTTAAAAATATATTGTTAATGTTACTTGTTTTTAATATATTGCAAACCATGGCGGAAATATAGAGGTTCCCTTCCATTATGAAGTTGATACTACCATTATAGTTTGTAGCCTTCTTACCAATCTGTTTCCGATAAGCTATTAGTTTTCTGTATAGTAAATTGCTGCATGACTTTCCGATGTAGAAGAGGCATTAGATCGGTATTAAATCATGCTTTTAAAAAGTAGCCTTACTTTATTGTAATTATTTACATGTTTATTAATAACACTGTAAAAAAAAAAAAAAGTTCGTTACTTCACATTACTTCCCACGACTTTGTATATATTGGGTTGTTTCAAATGAAATGTCCGTTTTTATAGTTTCTGAAATACATAAAGGATTTTTCAGGTCTCTGTTGTTTTCTTCCGAATGTTTACATATTTAAAGTAAGCAGCTACTAATCCTCTACCTTTGTATTGTAAACATTAGCTTCCCAATCAATTACCCACTTTTTAGTATACCTCCAAATATGAACATGGAAACACGCAATTTTCGAGTAATATTTTTGTACGAGTTTACAAAAATACAAGTTTACTCACTGAGTGGCAGCAAGACCCCATGTTTCAAAACATACCGTGCAAAAATTGAAAGAACTGGGCTACGAAGTTCTTTCGCACCCACCATATTCTCCCGACTTGCCTCCAACAGATTACCACTTGTTCAGGAATTCAGACAACTTCATCAGAGAACAACTTTTTGAAAATGATGATCAAGTGAAAAGTGCGTTTTCAGATTCTGTTTCACTTCAAAGCCCAGAGTTTTTCAGTTCCAGGATAAAAAAGTTGGTGTCACGTTGGGAAAAAATGTGTAGAAAATGAAGGTAAATACTTCGAATAAAATTACCTTGTTTTCATATCGTATTTTTAATAAAAAATCTTTACCTTGAAAACGGACATTTCATGTGACACAACCAAATAAGATAACATGTTTAGTTTATTAAAATGTTTATCTTTCCAACAGTATATTATACATTTATATTAATATTCTTATGTTCAGAAAAAATATCATAAAACATATTTTTACTCTTTTCTCCTTTAGTTGGTTATCAAAGTCGTTAAAATTGTATATTTAGCCGTTCTTATTAATGCTTATAAGGTGATATGGTTAATTGTTTGGAATATAGAAAATTAAATGTGTTTTATAAGAAGAAATTATTTAAAAAATTGGCATTTCGATCAGAATGAAACCTACACAATTGATTGACCCATTTACATTGATTTAGTAAGTTAAATCAAAATCGTTAAACCGATTTTTGAGAAAATCTTAAAAAATGTGCGAAATGCTAGTGGCTCTTGTGGAACACTGATGTTGAAAAAATTTGGTGCAATATGTCGGGCTTACAGTAGTCTAAAAGACGAAAGACTTACCACACTTACACAGACCTTTTCACGTGACTTGGGTATTTGAACTCATGGGACCCTAAAACCTGTATTATCGTTGAAGTCTGCAATTTCCCTTACTATATTTATATATTGTAATTTATTTTAAAGCTATCTAGACTGAAGTTGTAGCAGTGGTGTTACATAACGCCAAAGAGGTTACGTCATGTTCATTTCCCAATGTAATACAATATTTATTTTTATATAAATGTAATTTCTCTCTATTTTAAATTAGTTTTGTTAGTTTAATTCATTTTTCTTACTCTTATTTTTCTAATTATAAATTTATTTTAAGCTCATTGCCAAAACAACTATTACCTCTCACAGAACGATATATATTATTTAATAATTGTTTTCATTTAAGTGGTGTGCAGCATATGTTTTGCTTGATTATTGAAAATAAATTCATTACTTTTTTCTCTTTTAGTTTGTTATCAAATTCGTTCAACTTGTTTATTTAGTCGGGTTTTTTTATTAATGTTAATAAGATGGTCTGTATTTTTTTTTTTTTTAATGAAAAATATTTAAAGGTACTTTAGAGGAAGAAAATTTTAATAATAAACAAAATGGATGTTAAAAAGTAGCAATTCCGATCAGCCGATTTTGGTGAAAATAGTAGTGTAACATCTCGGGCATATAGTTGTCCTAAATATGAAATTTTATTTTCGAACGCTTTTCTTTTTCGTGGCATACTTACTGCACCAGCACACACACACACACACTTTTCACACGACTTAGTTATTTTGACCCAGGAGACCCTAAAACATGTATTTCTGTTGTATACTGGAATTCAAAAATAAATTCACGCAATACTTACGTTAGAATAAAAAAAAATGAAAATCGTACTTTAACCCCTGTCAAACTATTCATATTTGGTTAAAATTTACATTATCATAGTTCCGATTTAATTTGGAAGAAATTTATATTTTTTTTTTTAAATAAGTAAAAACTACTTAAGAGGAAGGCATTCTGAAAATGAAACCAGAAATTTCGAGATTTTAAATCTACAAGAAAAAACAAAATCATTACAAAGTATTTGGATTGCTGGATACTGTATTAATGGAAAATGATTAAGGGCTAATTACGTAACATTTATCATTCTGATTTTAAATAAAGAAAAAAAAAAGCTTCTTTTAGTACACTTTGTTCAATGAACCCTTCCTCAAAGCTTTCGGAGGTAAGCACTGGTCTTAAACTTGTAGGCTTTGGTTTTATAAAGTTTTCAAAACAGACTTAATTTGACATAAATTGCTGGAAGTTTTTGATGCAGGCACAAGTGGTGAAGGGGGAATAGAGACTAATTTTTTTAAATTGTCCGTATAAATATTTTCATTTTAGAAATTACAGCGTAGTTTTGCGACCTTCTTCTTCTGATACAAAAGTACTTTTCAATTGTTAACAATCGGACTATGAATTATATAAACTTTCTTCTTTCTCTTAAGGTCTCATATTTGTTCCCACATTATGACTGGACATTTCCAAGATACATATCAAGCACAAAGTTGCTGTTTGGTACTTTATTTTTTTTAATTCTTGCCTGCTCGCGTCCTTTATTGGCCAATAAAGATTGTTTTTTTTTTTTTTGCAACATTTTAGATCAAATTAAATGGTGGAGTTTTTCTGAGATCCGGATTTAAAACTTAATTTTAGACAAGTAATAGCTCCTTGAAATGTCCGAATATTCTTGGAAGTATTTAAATTGTGCGACACTTATTTTATTATTTTGAGGGTTAAATGACTTTTTATCTGTCTGGAAAATTTTTTCTTATTTCATTTGGTACATATTGTTTTTCTTTGCGTGTCAATCAGTAGAAAAATTTGAGTTTCTTTTTTTATTCAATCCCATAATAAAATTTATTTTCTATTCTATTCTATTATATATATATATATATATATATATATATATTATATATATATATATATATATATATATATATATATATATAATAAAATATATTCTATTCTATTCTATTCTATATATATATATATATATATATATATATATATATAATATATATATAATATATATATATATATATATAATTTTAATTAGGAAGGAATATGTCCAACAAATTTGTCAGCAATATGATTCATTTATTTCATTGTTTGCTTATTTCTAAATATTTTACTAATTTTATTTAACGGAAAATCTGAGCTTAGAGTTGACAGCAAATTATTAATTTACAAGACAATACTGAAGTCAATCTGGACCTACAGACTTGAACATTGGGGGACCGCTAAACGTTCTAACATGAAACGCATTCAATTCTTTCAATCCCATGTCCTCCGAATAATAGTAAATGCTTCTTATTATGTCTCCAACTATACCTTACTCCACGACCTTAATGTTCCATTTATTTCAGACCTAATTCCATCTAAATTTTCTCAATTCCTCCAGAACCTCAAATCTAGCACGACCCCTATACAGCTCCACTCATACATACAACCCACCTAGAAGGTTGAAACGGCAGTGGCCCCGAGACGTTTTGTCAATACATTTGCTGGAGTTCTGACACTGGTCAGATTCTCCTCTCATGTGCGGTTTGATTGTGGCTTTGGCGCCCTCACTTAGCCCCGCTGGCTCTCACCAGTGATGCGGTTGAGAGGGAGGCGCTGGGATCCTTTGGGCTCTGTTTGTCCTTCCACAAGTGGGGGGACAAGCCCCGTCCGGGGTTCCCTAGCTGATTGTAAATAGGTGTGAATGTGACATGTTTTGTTTATTTATTGGTTAACTTCATTTATTTTATTTACAGATTTTGTTATTGTATACGTTTATTTAGTTAGATTTCATTTTATTTAATTTGACTTTCCTTTTGTTTATATTGTAAATATTTTATGAATGAGATCCTGTAGCACTATTATTATTGTATATTATGACAAATTGTAATATATACGAATAAATAAAGTTCTGTTCTTCAATTTTATCTATTGTTATTTATTTTGAATGTGTAGAATGTTTCGTTTCAAATAGCCCTAATGCTTTTTGGCGCTCGAATGTGAGACATATTTTATCATCTTACAAGATAAAATATACTTAATTGTCCGGTTCATCCTTAAATATTCTTCATTTTTAAAAACTCTTTAATTTCGTAAAAAAAAAAAAAAAAAAAAAAAAAAGGCTCAAAAATTACTTGGGTGTTAAAGGAAATCCAGTTCATTAAAACACTCTTTGGCGTTGATCAAACCAAAGCCTTTGATTCGGTTCAACGAGTTTCGTGAATATAGGGAGAGGAAAAAAAAATTAATCCTGGGGGATTTAGATAAAAATAGAGAAGAGGAAGCGTTTAAAGCAAAATACCTACCTTTCTTTATTAATGAACTAAAAAAAAAAAAAAAAAGAAAGGACGGATTCTTAAATAAAATATACAGTTTTAATATTTCTGAATAGGGTTCATCAGAGGAAATTAAATGTAATTTCTGTGTCCTGATCAGTGGATCATTAGGGGCGATTTGTAGGGATAGAAACCCAATTCTCAAGTAATAAAGGAGAAACCAACCGAGGAATAAAACCCAAATCCCATTCCGACTATTGCCATCTAAATTCCCTTTGAGTGACTATTAAAAGTTAAGTATTCCTTTCCTTATCTCATTAAAGTTTGAGCTAAAGATCGTCTGATGCGTTAGTCTCCGCCTGTCCTGGGCCATTTATACTATACACCATCGCCTATTCAGATTTCTGATTATTTAATTTAAACTTTTACTATTTTAATTTAATTAGAAAAGTTTGTGAGTGAAGTTGGTCTTTTTTATCTTTTGGTTTGGCTTATGATCCCGTCAGCGCGATATGCATCCACTAGAAGACCGTTTACGTCCAGCCCGATGTTCTAGAATAATAACATTATTCGGGAGAAGTTGGTTCAAGGTGCAGTCTATAAAACACAATTAAGTATAAACTTAATTTAATGGTGGCGACGTTTCGGCCTAAATTATAGGACTTCTTCAGGGCTACAAGAAAAAACAAAGATAACAACCAGTAGTGTACCAGTATATATAAAGATGATAAGAAAAAGAAATTATACTGATAATGGAAAAAAAAAGTGAAATAGTATTTTTTATTTCAGTGTATACGTATGTATACATATCTTTGTGATTTTTTTTTTTTTTTAATTTTTGAAAGAGAACCAAAAGTAGGAATAGTTAAGATTTTATAAGTGGATGGGTAAAGAGGTGAGAGACATTTAAATCAGATATGTGTACTTTCTGATTGAATGAGTTGAGCGGGCGTCACAACAATGGGGTAGTTAAGTAATTATGACGCCCGGGGTGAGGAAATAAGGAACTAAAATTGGCGGTAACTATAGAATCAATGTAAACATTAAACAAACGAATATTTAAAAAAACATTATTTTTTCCTTTTATTTATATTTGAATATTTATCGAAATTTTTGACAAGGTAAAAATTGGTTATATTGGAAATGAGGTCAAAATCTTAAAAATGAGTAAAATCATCGAATCTATAATCTTAAAAGTAGTACAACCAGAAATAAACGACAGACAGAAAGAATTTTATAAAACATAATTTAAATAAAGTTAGGTTATGGATAACACAAATTAATATTAAAAAAAATATAATAACTATAAAAAAGGTAAATTAAAAAACAAATAAATAATAAAATAAAAAACAAAGTAAGTAGAGAAAAAATAAAACAAAATGATGTAAATGGGAGAGGAAGGTGACACAAAAAAAAAAAAATTAAAATAATAATAATAATATTCTTCTTTCTTTATCTTCCTGCTATGTGCCTTTACTAGCGTGGAGGGGCCTCAATCCAACGTTGCCAAGCTTCACAATTTCCGAGGCCATGTATGTTACTTTGAATCAGTTTTACTCCTTTGCGGGTGATTGGCTCAGTGAAGAAGGATCCGTTACCTCGGGCCAACTGGGGTCATTTCATGCCCGATGACCGATTGGTCTTCCCAGGGAAGGATGCCCTGAGGTGTATACTGAATATGTCCTTATGTTAGTGTTAATGTAAGGTGTACTGTTCTGGGAGTATTAGTGCAGTATACTGAACTCGGGAAACTGGGGAAGCGTTAATCCCCAATAGCTGTACACTTCAGCTACATCTGCGGCAATAATAATAATATTAAAAATAAATAAATTCTGTGGTATTTTTTTTTTTAGATTTTACACTGGGTGTTTGGGAAGAATTGTTTAATCATCGCTAACTTTTATTTGTTTAATTGTTGTAAGAATCTGCCTTTTTCTACTTGTAGAATTACCACTTTTCTTTCCTTCCCATATTTTCTGCACCTAAATAGAATATGGCGCGGGTCCTCGGTGACTTTGAATGTATCACGATTCGAGTTAAGAAATTTTTTGTACACCGATGGTTAGTCCGTAGCCTTACTAAATGTGAAATTTCTTTGCGATCTACTTGTTGGTTCTTGGAGAATATAACTTTTTTTGTAACAACGAACAAGAGTTAACTCTACTTTCTTATGAAAATATTGAACGGAATAATCACGGCACGTGTGCAATACACACTGGATTGTTATGCTGATAACTTTAAAGTGTATAGCTCAAGTTTCTCTTTGAGGGCATGAAAATACGTTCATCAAACCCCGTTGAAGTAGGAGCTCGTTATGGGATCCTCATCAGTTGACATTTGTCGTAATCCTGTTACCCTTTTCTTTACTACCCAAAGCTTTTCAAAGAGAATTGCAGATTACAAAAGAGATTCATAGATCACGACGACTCGGTGAAAAGCTTGCCTCTGCACTCTATAATCCTCTTTACAAATACTTCTAATGACAAATATGACAGACGATATTTATCATCTATTTCTTCATAACTTTTATTAAGTTAGAAGTTCAATCATTGATATATACTTTCACTTACTTACATATATTGGTTGATCCATTCCAAATCGTGCAAAGCCACTTAATTTGATCCTATAGTACTTAACATATAGAGGTATAATTTGTTTGAGTTTCATTATTTTTTACTAATAACTTTTTGAAATATTTTAATACAAATATTACTGTGTATTAATAGTTTGAAAAATTATCGAGATAATGATAGTATTTTCTATAATCTTGGTCATTAAAACACATTACCTAAGTAGTCAAGAAAATTGTTTCAAAAAATCACGAAAAATTACATCAACTGAAACCTTTGGTGCGCTATGACGATAGAAGTTAGAATTGTTTTTCATGCTTAATTATTTTTCTTATATAGCCTAATCATTGCACTACTTGTTTTAGAAATTTTGATCTTGTAAGCTATATGTTTTTTTAATATAAAGTTTCAAAAAAGGATGATTTACCAGCTCGATTATTCCGTGGAAAAAAAAAATTATCAGTTGAGTTAAATAAAAATTAAGGTTACTTTTGATAGATCGATGAGGGTTATTTAGAAAAATATATATTAAACAAATAAATAAATGTATGTTAAATGTAAATAGGTAATTACAATGTTCGTGTTATTTTTAAGCTTAGATTAAGTATTACTGAAGCAAATACTTATTATATACTCCGGTGAGAGATAAGGGAGTCTAGGAGCGAGATGAAGAATGCTGTGAGCTCCCGGTGAGGGTGTGTAAAAAAGAGACATTGTGGCATAGCAGCTATTACGGAGTGGTTTAGATGAGACTGATATAAGTAGTGTGGCCAGGGACAAGTCCAGACGGACTAACTCGGCCGGACAAGGAAGGAAGCCAACCAAGGTTTGGTTCTCGAGGAGAAATTGGAAACAGAAAAACTGCCTTCCTCCTAACCCCAAACCTAACCCTCATCCCGAACCTAGGTGAGTATCATTTTGTAAATAACTTTTGGTTTGTGTTTGGTGACTGATAAAAGAAAGTAGTAGATTCAGACAATAGAAAAATAATTAGTATAAGTTGTGAATATGTTTTGTTGTTGAATAATTTATTACTTTTTCTTACTTTTCCTTTTTTTTTAATTAGAAATAAAATTATGTTTTGTAGTTTTTTTTTGTAAAACCAATTTAACCATGTATTTTTTTTTTAAATTTAAACTTTGGATCTTCAATATTTACTTACTAATATTAACCTTAAAAAGTTAATACTGTAAAACCCTCGTCGAGTCTAATAATCTATAAAGGTATGGTGACGTCATATGATTACATAGCTCATGGGATAGGTAGAAGATTCCAGACTGTTAATTATTTAAATTAATTTTTGTATTATAATATTTGTATATTATAATAATTTTTAAAACAGAAATCCCTAACCGTAACTATGCCACAGATTCTCAGTGGAGACGGGTTAATAGGGAAGACGGCTATTTGTTAATAAAAAAAAGAAATAAGGTAAATAGCGAAAGCCTTTAAATTAATAATATTTTTAATGGAAATAAATACAAAATTAAAATTAAATTTACAAACTAAAAAAAAAAGTTATTAATATCAAGGTGATTACGAACTCGTTACCTCACAGTCTGGAATCTTTTACCTATCCCATGAGCTATGTAATCATATGACGTCACCATACCTTTATAGATTATTAGACTCGACGAGGGTTTTACAGTATTAACTTTTTAAGGTTAATATTAGTAAGTAAATATTCAAGATCCAATGTTTAAATTTAAAAAATATACATGGTTAAATTGGTTTTACAAAAAAAAAACTACAAAACATAATTTTATTTCTAATTAAAAAAAAAAGGAAAAGTAAGAAAAAGTAATAAATTATTCAACAACAAAACATATTTACAACTTATACTAACTATTTTTCTATTGTCTGAATCTACTATTTTCGTTTATCAGTCACCAAACACAAACCAAAAGTTATTTACAAAATGATATTCACCTAGGTTCGGGATGAGGGTTAGGTTTGGGGTTAGGAGGAAGGCAGTTTTTCTGTTTCCGATTTCTCCTCAAGAACTTGGCTTCCTTCCTTGTCCGGCCGAGTTAGTCCGTCTGGACTTGTCCCTGGCCACACTACTTATATCAGTCTCATCTAAACCATTCCGTAATAGCTGCTATGCCACAATGTCTCTTTTTTACACACCCTCTCCGGGAGCTTACAGCCTTCTTCATCTCGCTCCTAGACTACCCTTATCTCTCACCGGAGTATATAATAAGTATTTGCTTCAGTAATACTTAATCTAAGCTTAAAAATAACAAGAAAATTGTAATTACCTATTTACATTTAACATACATTTATTTATTTGTTTAATATATATTTTTCTAAATAACCCTCATCGAGCTATCAAAAGTAACCTTCATTTTTATTTAACTCAACTGATAATTTTTTTTTTCCACGTAACAATCGAGCTGGAAAATAATCCTTTTTTGAAACTTCATACTAAAAAAAGATATAGCTTACAATATCAAAATTTCTAAACCAAGTAGTGCAATTATAAGGCTATTTAAGAAAATTAATTAAGCATCAAAAACATTTCCAACCTCCCTCGTCATAGCGCACCAAAGGTTTTAATTGGTGTAATTTTTCTTGATTTTTTTGAACAATTTTCTTGCCTACTTAGGTAATGTGTTTTATGAAATGTGTTGTTGGTAATGTGGAAGCGTTCACCATACCTTGAAGACTGTAATGGTTTTGTTTTTATATCTACTTTTGGCTTTTAACCGAGTCTGGTTACTTCTCCCTCCTACCTATTTTCTTATTATCCAGTCCTACCTCACTGATAGATCTTTCAAAGTGAAGCATCATAGTTCCTATTCCTTCCTTTTTTTCTCAATCTTTTTGAAGTTTCTTTATAATCTACATCTCTGACAGATCCTTCAAAATAAATAATAATAGTTTCGATTCGACTATTTTTCTCAGTCTGCTAGTGTTCCTCAAGGCAGCATCCTAGGGTCCGTTCTATATACAGTCTATACAGCTTATGTCCCGACCCATTCTAACACTTTCATTTCTACCTATGCTGATGACAGATGTGTGCTATCAGTAGATAATAATCCATTTACTGCTTCCCACACTCAACCATCCCACATCCAAGACCTTGAAGTATGGTGCCAGAATTGGAGGGTTAAAATTAACTCTAACAAATCCCACCAAATAACTTTACCCCTTCGTCGTCAATGATTTCCTTCCCTACAGTATCCGTTATTGACACTTCACTAGACCCTGTTCAACAGATCCGATATCTAGTACTTCACCTTGACAAACTTCTAACTTGGAATTATCATACAAGACTGAAACTGCCCAACGTTTTCGACTACTTCAACACTTACCGGACTATCGCTCCAACCTTCCAGTTAATTACGAAAGACTTATTTATATGACCATCATACTACCGATATTGGACATATGGCTATGGGGCTCTAATAAACCATCGAATCCTTCTCCTATCTAATCCTTACATTCTAAAATTCTTAACGCTCCTTACTTTTTCACGAATAAGCACATACATATAGACCTCAATGTTTCATATATTACTGAATTAGCCCGAACCAAGTATCAATCATTCCATGGAAACTCCATTCCCACTCTATCCCACTAGTTTCTTTCTTATCATCCCCTTTGATTCCTGATAATCCTGCGAGGCGTCTGAAAAGAAGATGGCCCCGAGAAATTCTAGTTTAGAACATTTTTTGAGTGCTACCAATGGGTAGCGTCTCTACACGTATTTCATATCAGTTTAATGTGTCCATCACATTTACTTGATATATATAATGCAGTTGTAAATATCGATATATATATATATATTTTTTTAAATATTTACTTTTTTTTAACGTTGTATGAGTTCATCAATAATTAAAAAATGTCAGTATAAATGGGGAATAAAATGATAGGAATATTAACTAAGATAACAATGTTCCACTCTAGTGGGGGTTATACATATTCATGACCCGACGTCTATTCGGGATCCTTATCGTGTCACAGAAACTGTAATGTGATTCCGTGCTTGGAAACATCAATAAATAGCTTTTACATTGTTTAAGTATCGTATTTAATGAAGGAATGAATATTTTTATCCAAAAAGTTTTAAATTATGTACGCTCACATACGACTTCCACTTATCATCTTCATAAAAATAGGCTTTAATTTATTATTTCTTACTTACAGTAACCCATGTTTGAAATATACCATAAAGAAAAGTATTACGATTATGAAATATGTACACTTCCAGTTTACAAACAAAAATACAAGGTTTAGTATTATATTTTATCTTTCTTAAATTCTTTTACTATGGAATTGAGGTGTTGGGTTCCACTAAACAATTAAATTCTTTTTCCATCTAATGATTACAATAAAAAATCGTAAATGATTTTTTTTGGTTGTCACAATACTATAATCCATATTTTTTATAATAAATAATTTTTTTAATTCACTTATCTATAAATGAAATATGTAGTAAGGGAAAGTATTGCGATCTTGAAAATTTTCGATTTTTAAACGGAAATACACGTATTAGGGTGTCCTTAATATAAATAACCAAGTCCCGAAAAAAGGTCTGAGTGTCCGTGTGCGATAGGTCTAGCGCGAAAAAAAATGACGTACGAAACTTAAACATCATATTTCATCGCCCGAGATATTACAACAACTAAAATCGGCTTAACGAAAGTTCTACTTTATTCCATGCATTTTGCAGATTTAACGATTTTCTCAGAAGTGGTTACAACGATTTTGACTGAACAATGTAAAATTTAATGGGCTTTAATTCTGATTGAAATAGTCTGACAGGGCTTAAATGCTGATATTTTAAGTTTTCTTCCTCTTAAGTACCCTTTAATTTGATAGATCTGGAAGAATTATCCCTATTATCTTATTTTAAATGATAAAAAGGATAAATGTAAGAGATGAACGAATGTTATAACCAAATAAAGGAGAAAAGTGGGAACATATTTATTTTATCATATTTTTGGTTTTATGAACATGAGAACAGAAACATAGATGTATAATATACCGCAGGAAAGCTAAATATTTTAGGATAAATATTATATACTAAATTCTTAAAAGCTATGTAAAGTGACAATAGGGCATACAATTATTACTGATAATTATACGTAACAAATTGATATTGCTATATTATTTAATATAAATCTTATGTTTTCAAGGATACTAAATAATCTAATTATTTAAATTACCTTCAAGGGATCACTTATAGCTGGGTGGCTAGCATAACAGCCTCCTATGTCAAAGGTCACGGGTTCAAACCCACAAGTTTTAGTCCACACTAGGATTTTTTAATGGGAGTAAAAAATCCTTAGTTATGCCATCCTTCGGAGGGAATGTTAAACGGTGGTCCCGAACCTGTGCGATGTCAGGTACTAGTTAAAGATCCTATCCAAATAAAACCGGGGTAGGCTAAATTTAGGATGCTCACAATAGCATCGTCCGATTAGCCACAGTAATTTAAATTCATAAACAACAAAACAAACTACAACTTACCTTAAAACTTTTTAAATTTAAATTTATTTAATAGTTCTTAAATTTATTTTAACAGCCAAGGTATGAGTAATGAGGTATGTTGTTCGCATTCACTTTTTATTTTTTATTTTTTTCGAATAAAAGTAATATATTTTTCACTTTCAAGCTAGATAACAGATTAAGCTGGAATCTACATGCTGGGAACTTGACCAAGAAAAGTCAAAAAAGATTAAACCTGCTTCAAAGAATCACAGGAACAAAGTGGGGAGCGACGCAAGATGTACTGTCTTTGGCATACAAAAAATATGTACGCCCGTCTTTGGAATATGCTGGAGAGCTTTTAATAACAGCACCAGAATGTGCCAGACAAAAAATCGAGCGGGTCCAAAACTCAGCGTTTCGTATAATAACAGGTGCTCCAAAGTCCACTCCTATTGTAGCTATGCAGCTCCAAGCAAACGTCGAGCCATTGGAGATGCGTAGGGAAGTGAGCTCAATAAGCCTTTATGAACGTCTCTGTAGGCTCCCGGTTGACTACTGGTCAAGTAGAGTGAAACCCCACAAGACTCAAGACGCAGATCACATTTTTTGAAAAAGTAGAAAGCCTTAGAGATAAAACAGGCTTAATGCCTGCTCCAAGAGAAAAACTTTGTGAACTGCCAATTAAAAATTGAACAGCTGCTTCAACAAGGTAGACAGGTGGTTTTCCAATGGGTACCCGGCCACTGTGGTATCCATGGGAATGAAGTAGCCGACAAGCTTGCAAAAGAAGGTGCAGCTTCGGAACAGTTGGACAATCGAATTTCCTATCGTAGAGCTAGGGATGAAGTTAAGAGGGCATATCATGCTCTACTAACGGACTCCCAAAGGCTCAGTTCGATCAACAAGCACTGGGCCAAACTCCTTATAGAAGAAGAAAGAATACCAGTAGATTTGAAGAGGAAAGATGCTGTTGCACAGTTCCGAATGATTACTGGCCATGACTACCTCGCAAAACACTTGCATCGGATCGGAGTGGTAGGGTCTCCACTTTGCTGCCTTTGTCATGCAAATATTGAAATGGATGCAGCACATCTAGAAGTATGTCCCCGATAACAAAAAATAAGAGGTGAAACCCCATCCAGATCGGAGTAGTACTGGGCTGCCAGATCCCTTATGGCGGAAGTCGAAATGGGAAGGCATAATTAAAAAAAAAAAAAAAAAAAAAAAAATATATATTTTTCACTTCAGCTAATATTATTTAACATTTTTTTTATATTGATACTTTTTATTAATATTAATATTTAACATTTTTATTAATATTAATGATTTTATATTAATCTGCTAAAATATATCTGGCACTGATTACCGCGAGGGTTTGTGCGATTAAAATAAAAATAAAAAAACCAACCAACCAGATGTGAAACATATTTTGTTAATAAAATTAAAAAATACAAATTCCGATTACTCTTAACACTCGTAATATATTATGGATTTTACTCACTGATTATACTTCTAGGTACTTGCCTTGATGACAACATACGTACAAAAAGAAACTCTTGAATTTAAAATTGAATCCTGAAATACTAAATTCTTGATTTGTTGAAATTGACAGCTATGCAAGAGTTGGATCAAGTTTATTAAGAAGTGAGTTAATTACGATTGCTTTCTACCCCATCATCATCTGTCAGAGTCGGTCATAGTTATTTTCTGCATCAGTTCATCTTTATTAGCTATCCTCTCCGTTTCCCTTTTCCCGCTCATTACAAGGGCTAAGTAATTATAACCATCATACGCCCTCTGTCGCCCTTTGTAATTTTCCCCAAAGTTAGTGGAAATGAGTAATATCCTGGATAATGACTGGAGTTGATGCTGGATCCAGGTGGATTTAGCCCTTCTCTAGGGAGGTGGCAATGCTTCTCTTCTAGCCACGCTCAATACTAGCAGGCATCTATCACCAACACCGGTTCGGATAATGTTCACTTCTTGGAATAGTTGTGTTTGGACCTGTAGTGTTCGTTCTTGGATGGGTGGAAAATATTTTCGTGAATTTTCCTTATATATTGTTAAACTTATTATTAAAAACCATCTAAAATATAATTAAAACAGGCGAACTATGTACGAATCTCTCCCTAACTCTCTCTCTCTCTCTCTCTTATATATATATATATATATATATATATATATAAGTTATGAAGACTCGGATAATTTAAATAAAAAAAATTAAAATAAATGAGAGAAAGGGATGCGTAAATAACTCACACGGCAACTGTGTTAAGACTCACTTTATTCTATATAAATCCTCTATTTATACATTGTCTCTTTGTTTACATGATAAGAGTTGGTATTAAGCTGATACCGACTCGCCTCGTTCCTTAACTCCCCCCGCCAGTTTACGAACATCCCTCGTAAACTTACAGATCAAAGCGGGGAGCCGGTGCGATCGGTCAGCCGACAAAACATAATGTACAGAAAGAAAAATACAGAACTAAACTCTGAAAAGAACATAATAGACAATAGTAAAATAGGAATCAAAAGAATATACAATAAGAAGAAACTCTGTAAAGAACATACGATACAATAGCACAATAAGAATCAACATAATATACAATAATACAATAAGAAGAAACTCTGTAAAGAACATACTATACAATAGCACAATAAGAATCAACATAATATACAATAATATAACCGGAATAAACTCCGAAAAGAACATAAATACAATAAAAAAGGAAAAGAAAATCTCTCTAACAATTAGCAAGAAACAAAATTTATAACACATATGTCAAACTCGGAAAAGAAAGGAAGCACAGCACAAACCAAAAATAAATAAGAAATAAAGAAAGAAACACTGATTAACGTCGAGCCGACGGGGCAAACCTGGTCCCTAGGGATGCGGTGAACCAGAAGGTGGAAGTTTTAACTGTTCCAGGTGCACGTTTCTACGCTTCCTAGGGTCTTTTAGACTCTCAATGGTCACCACATTGTGTTCGCGAAAAGCGACCACGCGGAACGGACCTTCGTACCGCTCTAACTCCTTTCCCCGGTTCGAACCCCTCCGACGGTACACAACCAGCCCGATTTTAATTGCCCCCGCAATATCCCTTACACCCAGGTTATGCTTAGCAACCCGTCGCCGTTTCTCGGCCGCGATCCTCTCTCTGACCTTGTCCCAACGCTTCACCAGCGACACGCGGTTAGCAACTGCCCGATCCAAAGGTTCCGCGCCCGCAACGGTCCCCGACCAGTCCCTCTGGCGATCCCGCAACCCGAACAGAATTTCAAACGGCGTGAAGCCCGTAACCGTATGCACGGAGTGATTGTACGCCGCGACCGACTTCGCCATCGCTACATCTGGGTCTAATCCGTTGGCCACCTGATAGACCCGCAAGTGGTCACTCAATGTACTGTGCAGCCGTTCAATCCCTCCCCTGCTCTTCGGGTGCCCCGGTGTATTGAGGTGCCACGTAAAATCCAAGGCCTTAGCTTCCGCCCGCACACGCGCGTTGTCAAACTCCATGCCACTGTCAGACGCTATCCGTTCGGGGACTCCGTAGAATTGGAACCACGTCCGCAAGGCCTCCAACACAGCTTCCGCCGACCGTTGCTGGACCAAGAACGCCATCGCAACTTTACTAAAGGTATCCAGAACCGTCACCCACTTGTACCCCCGCCAGGTAAACGTGTCGATCTGTAGATCCCGCAAAGGGGCCTCCGCGGTAAGTGTCTCCTCTTGTAAGGCCTGGGGGGGATGACGATCATACTTCGTAGCTAGGCAGATGTCGCAGTTCCCGATGACATCGTGAATCGTCTTCCGCATGCCCCACCAGAAATACCTCCGCTTCAGAGCTTGTAGGGTCTCGGTGACTCCGCGATGATTCGTCTTACCCTGGTGGTATGCCAACGTCACTTCCCGTTGACGCTCCGCGTCTCTGATTGATTCCACCATCAGCGTGCACCGAACGAATGACCTATCCACCCCAATTTTCTCTTCACGCCAGAGACGCTTGATCTTGTCCCACACGGTATTATTCCCGACGTACAGATAATGCGTTCGTCCCGGCTTAGAGGCGTCCTTAAGCGCCCGGCAGATCCCCTCCTCGCTAATACCCGGTTGCGACCAAATGGTTGTAATTTTGGTGTTACCGAACTGGCTATAGTCCAGCTTGAGCAACCCCACCGTCCTCGTCTTCCAAATGATCTGCCTGGACTTATCGTTGATAATTTCTTCCAGCTCTTCCATATGCGCGACTCTCTCGTCCGCCGAACTCTCGACTTCGGTATCCTCTGCCGCTGCAGGGGCTCGCTCGCCTTCCCCGTCCGGCGTCCAATCCCTGATAAAACGCTGGAGTTCCCCAGACGGTTCGCCCACTTCCTGTTCTACCGCGTTAACTACAAGGGCCCGGGACAACCAGTCCGCCACCACGTTCTCTTTACCCGGCTTATACACAATGTCAAAATTGTATTGGCTAAGAAACTCTTTCCACCGGGTGACCCGCGCCGAAGATTCTTTCAGAGTGCCTACCCATTGTAAGGGACGATGGTCCGTGTGAACCTTGAACTTCCTTCCGAAAATGTAAGGCCGAAAGTGTTCGATGGCCCAGACGATTCCCAACAATTCGCGTTCCAGGGCGCTGTACCGCGTTTCCGCATCCGTGAGGCGCCGGCTAGCGTACGCGATAGGGCGGTGCCCCTCGACCTGCTCCTGAGATAGTACGGCACCCAGCGCATATTCGCTGGCATCAGTCGTGATGTTAAAGCATCGCGCGAAGTCAGGGAACGCCAGCACGGGCTCTTCCTGCAGCCTTGCCATACAACGTCTGATGTTGTCTTCCATCTCGGGCGTCACCACCACCTTTTTCCCCTTTTTTAGCAGGTTATTAAGGGGTACCAAGTGCGCGGCCATTTCTGGAATGAACCGCCGATAATAGTTCAAAGTCCCCAGTAACCGCCTTATGCCCTTGACATCACGCGGCACCGCCATCCGTTGTATTGCCTCAACCTTCGTCCTATCGGGGCTCACCCCTTGCCTGGAAATTGTGTGGCCTAAAAAATTAATTTGCTCCTGGCCCAACAAAGACTTGTCCGGGGACAGCTTGAGACCAAACTGCTTCACCCTATCAAATACACTCCGCAGGTGGACGATATGCTGGTCTTCTGTTTTACTAAAAACGACTAAATCGTCCATGTATACTTGACAGACCGATTCGTCTATCCCCCTCAAAAACTCGTCCATTAATCTTTGGAACGTGATCGGCGCGTTTTTCAAGCCAAACGGCATCCTCCGGAATTCATAATGTCCGCGTTCGAACGTAAAAGCCGTCTTGTGGCAATCCTTGGGGTGCATCTTGATTTGGTGGTAACCCTCCTTAAGGTCGAGCGTACTAAATATAGTAGCTCCACTTAACCTGTCGAGGATGTCATCAAATCTGGGAATGGGATACTTTTCATCCACCGTATTTTCATTTAATTTTCTAAAATCGACCACCAATCGATATTTCTCCTTATTCTCTCCCGGTGCACTCTTCTTTTTTACTATCCACAGGGGACTATTAAACGGGGACGTGCTATCTACAATTATACCCTGATTCTTCAGATCCCGGATTTCTTCCCTGATGTGTTCCCGGAGTGCTTGAGGGTACCGCCTTTCCTTCACATAGGTTATCCTATCCTGTTTCAAGGGAATCTCGTGCACGGTTTTTCCGGTCGCTCCCAGGATTTCGTGTTCGTTGAAGAAGATGTCGCGATACTCCTCCCTCAATTCTGTCCTCCAGTCCCTTACTCTATTTACCGCTCCTATCCTCCCGTCTCTAACGAGATCCCTGCACCGATAGGTTTTCTTTCCAATCTTTATACTCCAACGCCCCCCTTTACTCCTAATTCTGGCCCCTACCCTCCCTAACAAATCACATCCTATGATCCCTCCATATTCGCGGGGCATGCTTCCGACCGTATGAACTATAATGTCGCCTTCCCCCGTCGCCCACCGTTCTAAACCCAGACGTATTTCCCCCTCTACGTCGCACGGCCCACCCAGGGTGATCAATTTACATCTACATACCTGTGGCTGGATTGCCCCGCCGTCACGACACATCACCTCCGCTGCTCGCCTACTCATGATGGTGCTGGAGCTCCCCGTATCCACCAGGCATCTCACACCTTTCTCGACTCTAATGATAGGCAGACCGCCGCACTCGCTTCTGATGTTGTGGTTTACTATCGTGCGGTCGCCCCTCCACCGACACGCTCCTCAGGCCTCTGCTTGTACTCTCCTCTCCGCTGCTGCCACCCGTCTTTCGCCACGCCGACCTCCGTTGCGTCTTTCTCTACTGCTGCATCCTGGTTCGTCGTCGTCCGTCCCGGATGTTCCAGTACTGTCCGTGGAATCTGTTGTCTCTCTGCTCCTCTTCCACATCCTTTGGGCGTTTACCTCCATTGGTTCTCCTCTGGGTGTATCCCGTTGGCGGAAGATGTACGGACACTGCCTAGCGATGTGTCCTTCCGTACCACATTCAAAGCATTTTGTCCTCGGACATTGTGCCACTAAATGTCCCGTCTTCCCACATCCGTGGCACCGTCTTTCCTCACGCCTTCCAGTGGGTCTGGTCTTCCGCTGAGATTGCCTTCTGCCGTCATTAGGAACTCTCTCTCGTCTCTCATACTCAGGCTCCTTCCTCCTCCATGGCCCAGGGTTGGGCCTGGCTCTCCTGTACGCTACACGGCTCCACCCGTTTTCTTCCGTTTCCATCCGTGTTTCCTCATCTCGTGCGCTAGCGTCCATTAACTCTTGGGCGCACTCTACGAAGGAACGACCTTTAGGGAAGCCGTCCTTTCTTCCCGTTTCCCTGGCCAGCTGTACTAGAAGAATTGGTGACAGGAAGTCCATTCTAGCTGTCACCTCTACTGCACTCATGATCTCCCGTAACTTCTCCGTTATTTTGTGGAACCGCACGAGCAACTCTCCTGCGTACTGTCCGCTGGACTGACGGGGGTGTTTCACCTCCCTGAACATCTGGAAGATGTCTTCCTCGGGACTCCATCTGCCGCCCCCGTAAGCTTTCTTGAGCCGTTCCTTCACTACAGCCCATGGGGTCTCCTCGTCCGCTTGTATAAAGTTGAGGACGCTTCGCTTTACGCGGCACACCAGATCGGCCTTCAGCGACTCCGCATCTCCTTCTCCTAGTATCCCATCCGCTACTTTAATCTCGATGCGGGACATAATGCGGTCACAGTTTTTTAGGAAATGATTTAGTTCTCCCGTTTGCCCAGTAAATTTTTCTACATCTGAAATCGCCAACCTCAGGTCCTGTGCATTTGCAGCTTTCACTTTTAGCCAGGCTAAAGTGTTTGCGTGGGCCTCTGCTATAGTCTCCCGTGGTAACGGAGGCATTTCCACTGGATGGACTGGGATCTCCACTGGCATCTCCACTGGTACTCCTGGTACTTGGAGGGTTGCTGGTCTTAAAACGTTTTCTGCCATTTCAGTCGTTGACTCAAAAAAAAACGCACGTAAAAGAAGAAGCTTATAAAAAAAAAACTTTAAGCACTACAAACTGAGCTCCCGGGTTTCGGCACCAGTTATGAAGACTCGGATAATTTAAATAAAAAAAATAAAAATAAATGAGAGAAAGGGATGCGTAAATAACTCACACGGCAACTGTGTTAAGACTCACTTTATTCTATATAAATCCTCTATTTATACATTGTCTCTTTGTTTACATGATAAGAGTTGGTATTAAGCTGATACCGACTCGCCTCGGTCCATAACTTATATATATATATATATATATTCCTACTTCCTAGGAACCCATCTTTATAAATCCTTTAGAATAGGATATATAAAGTAGGAATAGATATAGTAGGAATATATATATATATATATATATATATATATATATATATATATATATATATATATATATATATATATATATATATATATATATATATATATTCCTACTTCCTAGGAACCCATCTTTATAAATCCTTTAGAACCAAAAAACCCCTCTATATCTATAACATGTTCACTCGACTCTCCTCTGTCCATTCTATCAACACAAGATCCCAGTCGCTGAACCTGTTCATTCCCTCCTACAGAACTACTTCCTTCAAGAGATCTTTCGTTATTCGTGCTACTTCATTTTGGAATTCCTTACCTATGCCTATTCGTACATCCCAATCCTTAACTTCCTTCAAGCATAAACTATTTATCCATCTCCTTGAATATCAGTCTACCGCGCCTTTACACTTACAGTTTTGACTATTTACACTGTTTATTTATTTATTTTTTATTATTCAATTTTTCAGTTCGTTTTATTTCTTTTATCAATTATAAGGTTGCAATATTACCTTGTACATATATATGCGTGTGTTTAAGTGTATGTATGCATTTTTTTTACTTTTTTTTTTTAATTTATAATATGCAGTATAATTTGTTGTATGATGTATATTTTGTAGACGTAATAGCCAGAAGATTAATACTTTAATGTACATTTATATTATTCTTAGGGGACTAGCTGTCCCGGAATAAAAATTATTTTTTCATTTCATTTCATTTTCATTTCATTTCATTATATATGAGGGCTAAATAAATAACAGCCTGGTACTGCAAAATTGTAACAAAAATATTCTTATATTGTCCAGGAGGTAAACTTGTCAAATAAATTGATGATTAAAAGAATTAAACAGAAGAGAGACAAAATGAGGAGCGCACAATAACAACAGGGATAGAAGACAACAGCTGGCGAGAGGTTACAATGGATTTGCCACTGTAAAATAAAATAATATTTCTACAATAACAAAATACAGAAAATAAAATAAGAAATTAAAATTAGCTTCAATTAAATAGGCTTCAATGTTTAAGGCAGTGACAAATCCATTTCACATAACCTCTTTGCTCCCACCCGCTGTGTGAGAAAAAAAAAATGTATGAAATCATACCTTAGTTGTAATCTGCCTTATTAAACGAAGATAATATAATAAATTGATGCTTTAAGTAAGATTCATATAATTATTTTGAATTAAAATTACTAGCAATATGGGGTTTCAATCCTAAATTGAATATACAATATGGGATCACGTAGAAGAACCGAGTGCAACATATTGCATACATACATAATGCAATATTCGCAATCTTGAAAACTTCGTGGAAGTTGATAAAATCTATATATGGGGAAGCCACTGTTTATTTAAATAATTTCTTCCCGTCTTTACATAAACCTAGCGTGTTTTTCCATGAAAAAGAAGAGATAGATACACATTATAATGAAATTGAAAAAAAATATGTCAATAAATAATGTTGTAAAGGTAATACACTAAGACAAGGTCATTAACTTATGCAATTTGTATATATAATAAATAATATCATTTTTAATTATTAGTTTACAATTCTCTTCTATGCATGATCAGTGTCTCAAAACTTGAGGTGCCTATGGAGCTGAACTTTTTATTAGTGTTTGCCCAGACTGTCTTGATGTGCAACAAGGTTGAGTTTGGGAAATTTGTCCTCTGAGTGACATAGATCCCCAGAAATACGAAAACTAAAAACAACAAGTTTTTCCAATAACCAAAAGTATAAGTCTCCTGAAGATATATAAGTACTCTTTAGAAATATAATTATATTTATGTCTACATGAAATAATAAAAGGGGTAGAGTGATTCTGAAAATTTTTAAATTTGTGTTTTTGACAGAAATACACGTTATAGGATCTAACTAACCAAGTACAGTAAAGAGGTAATGGAATACAAATATCATCTTCGCAAAAAAAAAAAAAAAAAATCTTAATTAACTATTGGAAATAAAAGTCGATCTTATATAAATATGCCTATTATTATGTAATAATTTCACCTTATCCCTATTGATGTTAAACTACAATTTCCTACTAAGCGGCAGTGGCCGAGAGAATTCCAGCTTCTCCACGAATGTCCTATGGGTAAGTCGCTATTGTCACCAAGTTATATGGCAAATACTGAACTACTACTGGCTATTTCTAAAATGTGCCATTGTGAGAATAAAGTTAAAAAAGGAAGTGGAATTTGGAAGGACGGGCAGCGGGGGCCCGATCAATGAGCGGCGATCGTATCCTTCCTTCGGGAATTCGTTGAGCCGCCCCCGAATAGCAACTTATCCCCGCCCCCCACAATCCTCTCCCCCCCCCCAAAAAAAAACCTTTTTCACTTCCTCGTCCACTCTTCTCTTTACTTATTCTAAACAGCCAGAACCCATTAAAGTTAATGTATGACCCCGTGGAATTAGGAGTCATTGCCGCTTTCCACTTTGGCGCCCGACCAAAGGACAAAAAACAGCCAAGTCAAATATACCAATCCATTACTGAAGATATCTGCTTTAAATAAAATTTATTCAAATGTCAGGTTTTGAAAAATTAATATTTTCTCGAAATTGGCTAGATGAATAATCAGTTATAAAGTGCTACACTTAAATAGGTTTCAGGTAATTCTTTGCGTTTATGGGCGCTTACAAAAATCGGGTTTCTCGGAAAATGAACGATTTTCTCCATTATTCATTTTTTAATAGTAAATATGGTTTTGAATTTTTTTTTATTTATTTATTTATAGTAATTTACAACTGTACTAAAGAATACAATAAGTAAATATGTAGAATGAATATAAAAAGTCATGAAAATGTCTTGAGAAAGAACCACCCAGTGGTAGCACTTCACTATTTTAATACTGTAGGTTCCGAGGCCACCGTCTTTTCAGTCGCCTTGGAGGGTTATCAGGGATATCTGAGGAAGATAAATTACGGACAAGTGGGTTTGTATGGGCAGGGAGTTTAAGTTTTGAAAATTAAATTCAACTATAAAAGTTCTTTAGCGTTATATGAGCCTTAAGAATCAATTAAGAATGTTCCCAAGCTACAAGTGATCCGAATCGTACCATGATACCGTAAAATGTAATAAGAAATATAATTTTTTTAGGCAAGAAAAAAGAATGTTAATAATACAATTTTTGAATTTTTTAAAAATATTATTCTCAACTATTAGCCAATCAGAAGCAATCGTTTCAAATTGATTCATAGGAATAATTTGGGTCGACAATTGAGACGTTGATTTCCAAAAGGTACTATCCAATATATCCATTCTAGGAAATTTTACAGGGGACACGAAAAGCACTAATTATTATATTAATAAATTACCTAATTTGATTGTTTTCGCATAAAAATCCAGAATTGTTTTTTTAGTATATTAATTACATCATATTAAAGTTATGAAATGAGATGTTTTGTAATAATTTAGAACGAAATTAAATGTGTAATTAGTTCCTTTAGAAAATATTTATATTTCTAAATTGCGTTTATAAAGGACTTAGGTGTACATTAGATAAACTCAAATAGAAGTTTTTGATAAAACTAAATTATGAGAATACAAATATGTAAATCAATTTTGTAAAAAATGTCCTTTAGTACCTTTTGGAAATCAACGTCTCAATTACAAAGACATTTATATTTGTATTAATAATAACTATAATATAATAATAAAATAATAGCTAAGAATTAATATAAATATTAATATTAACTATCTTTGCTATTAATTATAAAAATTATGTTGAATATAATAAAACAAATATATAAAAAACTTGTACCACGACAACCCACGAAGGGTTTTTGTCTCAGTACATGAAGAGATTCGTTCTGTTTCTAGTTTTGGTTACCTACTTGATAGAGACTGGGTGTGCCCTAGGAGGGTCTCCATACCCCAGGATTGCTACCCGACTGAATTAACTGAATAAATAATATTCCTCCACAGCCGGGATTCAACCCCAGGACTCGGAGCACAGTATACTAGCGCTCTACCCACTAGACCATGCCGCTCCTTCCTTGAATATAATATATTTGTATTATAATAATAAAACATTAATAAATATATAAATCTCAGGATTATTATTATTAAACGCGTTTCCGTTGCATCGACTTTATCCATAGTTACTTGGTAGTCGCGCAGAAAAAAGTTTTAATCCAATTATACAGGATTACGGTTTTGAAAGAGAAAAATATATCTACATATGCTTATTTCAATAAAATTCAGACGGATCTTTTATAGTATCCTCAGATTAATTTTTTTTTTAAATACTTGTAATTGTTTTAAATTAGAGTCAACAATTTCAGATTATTAGCTTTGTGATTTAATAGATACATATAAAATTTGACTCCAGACAGTGAAAGTCCTGCGCTGTTTTTAAATATTTTATTTTTTACTTTCACTTACCTATTAATGAAATGTATATTTAAAGAAAGTATCACAATCGTGAATGTATTTTGTATATATATATATATATATATATATATATATATATATATATATATATATATGCTACTTTTTAACGGATATACATGTTTAAAGATCCCCTGATTCGATATAAATGTCCTGAATAGATCAGTGTGTATGTGTGTGGCGACTCAATTAAAATTTAGAAAAAAATCTAGTGGTGCAAAACTCAAATCTTAGTTACTTCCGTTGTTAAAATCAATTTAAGAGTTTTTAAATACTGTAGATATGGAAATATATAGGCAATTAAAAGTAAAAAGAGTTAAGGAATTAATAAATTGAATTTCGAAAGAAACATGTGTTTTATTAAATAATCTATGATATTAATATCTACAAAAATCAGTTAGTTTTATCGGTTTTTTATTACGTTTCGATAAACTTTTACAATTTTGTGTATAACAGAATATTTTTTTTTTTACTATCTTTAGCCTACAAACGGTATATTATACATCTAAATTAATTTCCTGAACAAAAACACAACAATTACATAAAATATATTTTTTGCTGTTATATCTTTTAGTCTGATATCTAATCGGTTCAACTTCCATATTTAATAGTTTTTTATTAATGCTCATAAAATGATATGTTTAATTGTTTTTTTGAACCAGCAAACTTATACGTAATTTCGAGAAAAATAAAAATTAAAATATCGACATTTAAGCTCTGCTAGATAAATCAATCAGAATAAAACGTACATGTTAGGTTTTACATTGATTAGTATGTTTAATCAAAATCGTTTTTGAGAAAATCTTAAAAAGGTGCAAAACGCATGATTTAATGTGGCTCTTGATCAAGTTAGCTAATTTTGATGAAAAAGCTGCTGTAAATTCAGGCGTATAGTTGTCTTAAATATGAAATTTCAATTACGTACGACTTTTCTTTTCTTGTGCTTGACTTATTACCCACCCACACATCACCACAACACCACACACACACACACATACACACAAACGTTTTTAACGAATGTTTAACTAACGGTCAGTCGATTTTAGTGAAAAAGTTGCTTGTAATTGGCGATAGGGCTCAAATATTAAATTAGTTAAGTACGACTTTCGTTTTCGTGCAGACTTACCGCACACTAACATACACAGACACACACAGAATTTCTTGCGGTACTTGGTTCTGTAGACTCAGAAGACCTAAAACGCGTATTTCTGGTGGAAATTATTATTTGAAAATTTTCTCGATCGTAATACTTTCCCTTAATATATATTTTATATATAGGTAAGTGAAAGAAAAAAAAAAAAAATAGTTCTAATAAAAGTAATTTAGGACACAATGGTTACAATCACACAAATCGCATAAGAATTGGTCACACTGCACTAACCCATTCATACCTCATAAAAAAAACAGCCACCGCCAAAATGCACCTACTGCAGCTCCACCCTTACCATAAAGCACATCTTTGAGGAGTGCACTCATTATATAGAAAGTATTAATAGAATAGGCCTGACTTCAAACTTGAGCAATATTTTGAGAGACGATGAGACAGCAATAGCAAAGGTTATACATTTTTTGAAAGCGCACCAGCTCCTGTCGCAACTATAGGTCTTATAACTAAATTTCTTATTTATTTATTTATCTATTTTCTTTTTTATTATTTATCTATTTATTACATAATTATTTGTATTTTTTTAATTTCTTATAAAGTTATAATCAGTACTTTCCTTGTGATTATTTTCTTTAACTCAAAATAGAACTCTCACACAAATTTCTTTAACTTAAGTGAATTTATAGGCGTTGATGACCTCGTAGTTTTACGCCTTTAAGCATCACAACAAACAAACAATCACACAAATTGCAATTACGCTTAAAAAGCACTGTACGAATGAACTTTTTTAATATATGTGATATGAATGTTGACAAATATTTATTAATTGCAGGGATGTGAGGAATCAAAATTCTGATTAATATTTGAATAACAGTTTCCTAGAACCCAACATTTTTAGCAACGCCAGATAGATAGGATTAGTTTAGGAATAATATTGGAAATTAATAAAGTATCGTTTTTCTCGTAAAATAATATAAGGTATTTGATTGGTAATACGGGAAACTCTTGAACGAAATTCAGATTAGGTAAGCATAAAACGCGATTATTCGCTTTTAATTAATTATTTCATTTTGTTAATTGGAAAATCAGACTAATTATTGTCTGATGTAAATTTCGGCTTAATTATTTTTATTTTTATTATGAATTTTATTCAAGTTAATTATTGAAATAAACTCATTTATTGGTTCCTTCGCAGATGAAATGATGGCGTTTACAGAATCAGGAAATAAATTAAAACATTAATCAAATAACACATTACTAACGTCTAACAAAGTTATCTTTCTCAAATTAAAAAGATGAGCCACGAGTTTATACCGTTTCAGGAAACGCTTTTTTAACGCCTCAATCATTTGTAAACAATATTCATATAGTCAAGCACCAATAAAACTTTCTTTATGTAATATCTTTGTGAGAAGATAGATAAGGAGAATATGGAGCATGCCGTAGGTCTTCATAGACCATCATTTTTTTTCTTTTTTTTTAATATTTTAAGTTTAGTAATCAACAGCTTAAGTTCTTTCAGCTCCTACGGGATTCCAGAAAGCATTTATCTGTTTTACCTACCCGATCAATTTAATATGTCTGGAAACCGCCATTTGACTTACGGAGATATTTGACTAATTTTCTCTGACCATTTCTCAGGATTAAACTCGACCATCTCGAGAAATCAAGACTGCTTTGGAGATATTAGTAAGCAGATGCAAAATACATAATATAAAGTGGCTATTCTAATTTAATGCAAATTTGTACTCTTAATCTATATTTATTAAAGAAAGTGCCATTTTACTCGATTTTCTGTTCATCGCAGTTACACAAAAATGATTTTGATTGTGAAGCTAAAATTTCTCCTAGAGGTTCGTCTTACCGTCTAGATGTGCAATAAGACAGGGTTTGGAAAAAATCGTCCTCTAAGTGATTTAAAAAAATATGTTTCTAAAACGTAAAACAAAATTGAATTTCGAATAACTCAAGAACTATACGCATCCTCAAAAACTATAAGTGCTCATTTGGATGACAATCAAATTTACTACCTAGAAACAAAATGGTCTTAATGTGATCAGTAATAGCATAGATAATAAAATACATATAACAAATATATATTCGGGTATATTCGTTTCATAGACATGTTTCGTGTGTAGGTTTCTATCTAATTCATATTGTGTCATCGTTGTTGGTTTTTTAAAGTGATGAATATGCTGATAAACGTTTAAGTTTTGAAAAGATAGTAGAACTTAGTTCTGAATCCTAAAAATAATGCGAGCTTATTCAGTTGGAAGGGTACACCCCCGAGTGGGAAAATACGTATTTATGTTACATAGAAGTTACGATGATATTGTTTTAAAGGAAAAATGTCAGTGTTAGATAATCACGGATATGGCTACTGGTATGTTATTGTAGATTAAACTGAATAAAATTACTATCTGACACTCAACAATAGTCATTTATTTGTCATACATAGACTTAGTTAAAAAAATAACTCACTGCTATCTCAGATATATTTATGTAGTATAACCTCACCTAACACAGTTATTATAAACAACTTTAATTCGCAGCAATTTAAAAAAAAAAAAAAAAAAATTACATTGTCGCCTGAAAAGCCGCGAGGTAGTAGTAAGTTATAAATGAAGTATATAGTTAGGAAAATGGTTTTAATTCAAGTCCCGAAAAATATATAAGTTAAAGAAAAAAAAAACGATTTAAAACGAAAAAGATATTATATCATATGGAAATTTGGGTCAGCCGATTTGGGTAAAGAAAGGTTTCTGTGACGTCCTAATCATATACTTATCTTATATTTGTAATTTTAGTCTACACACGCACGCATTTATATATTACACACACATTTTCGCAGGATTTGGTCATTTCAGCTCATGGGACCCTAAAACTTACCTATTAGCTAAAAAGAATTATAAACAACTTTAATTCGCAGCAATTTAAAAAAAAAAAAAAAATACATTGTCGCCTGAAAAGCCGCGAGGTAGTAGTAAGTTATAAATGAAGTATATAGTTAGGAAAATGGTTTTAATTCAAGTCCCGAAAAATATATAAGTTAAAGAAAAAAAAAAACCGATTTAAAACGAAAAAGATATTATATCATATGGAAATTTGGGTCAGCCGATTTGGGTAAAGAAAGGTTTCTGTGACGTCCTAATCATATACTTATCTTATATTTGTAATTTTAGTCTACACACGCACGCATTTATATATTACACACACATTTTCGCAGGATTTGGTCATTTCAGCTCATGGGACCCTAAAACTTACCTATTAGCTAAAAAGAATTATAAACAACTTTAATTCGCAGCAATTTAAAAAAAAAAAAAAAAATACATTGTCGCCTGAAAAGCCGCGAGGTAGTAGTAAGTTATAAATGAAGTATATAGTTAGGAAAATGGTTTTAATTCAAGTCCCGAAAAATATATAAGTTAAAGAAAAAAAAACGATTTAAAACGAAAAAGATATTATATCATATGGAAATTTGGGTCAGCCGATTTGGGTAAAGAAAGGTTTCTGTGACGTCCTAATCATATACTTATCTTATATTTGTAATTTTAGTCTACACACGCACGCATTTATATATTACACACACATTTTCGCAGGATTTGGTCATTTCAGCTCATGGGACCCTAAAACTTACCTATTAGCTAAAAAGAATTATAAACAACTTTAATTCGCAGCAATTTAAAAAAAAAAAAAAAAATACATTGTCGCCTGAAAAGCCGCGAGGTAGTAGTAAGTTATAAATGAAGTATATAGTTAGGAAAATGGTTTTAATTCAAGTCCCGAAAAATATATAAGTTAAAGAAAAAAAACCGATTTAAAACGAAAAAGATATTATATCATATGGAAATTTGGGTCAGCCGATTTGGGTAAAGAAAGGTTTCTGTGACGTCCTAATCATATACTTATCTTATATTTGTAATTTTAGTCTACACACGCACGCATTTATATATTACACACACATTTTCGCAGGATTTGGTCATTTCAGCTCATGGGACCCTAAAACTTACCTATTAGCTAAAAAGAATTATAAACAACTTTAATTCGCAGCAATTTAAAAAAAAAAAAAAAATACATTGTCGCCTGAAAAGCCGCGAGGTAGTAGTAAGTTATAAATGAAGTATATAGTTAGGAAAATGGTTTTAATTCAAGTCCCGAAAAATATATAAAGTTAAAGAAAAAAAAAAAACCGATTTAAAACGAAAAAGATATTATATCATATGGAAATTTGGGTCAGCCGATTTGGGTAAAGAAAGGTTTCTGTGACGTCCTAATCATATACTTATCTTATATTTGTAATTTTAGTCTACACACGCACGCATTTATATATTACACACACATTTTCGCAGGATTTGGTCATTTCAGCTCATGGGACCCTAAAACTTACCTATTAGCTAAAAAGAATTATAAACAACTTTAATTCGCAGCAATTAAAAAAAAAAAAAAAAAAAAATTACATTGTCGCCTGAAAAGCGCGAGGGAGTAGTAAGTTATAAATGAAGTATATAGTTAGGAAAATGGTTTTAATTCAAGTCCCGAAAAATATATAAGTTAAAGAAAAAAAACCGATTTAAAACGAAAAAGATATTATATCATATGGAAATTTGGGTCAGCCGATTTGGGTAAGAAAGGTTTCTGTGACGTCCTAATCATATACTTATCTTATATTTGTAATTTTAGTCTACACACGCACGCATTTATATATTACACACACATTTTCGCAGGATTTGGTCATTTCAGCTCATGGGACCCTAAAACTTACCTATTAGCTAAAAAGAATTATAAACAACTTTAATTCGCAGCAATTAAAAAAAAAAAAAATACATTGTCGCCTGAAAAGCCGCGAGGTAGTAGTAAGTTATAAATGAAGTATATAGTTAGGAAAATGGTTTAATTCAAGTCCCGAAAAATATATAAGTTAAAGAAAAAAAACCGATTTAAAACGAAAAAGATATATATCATATGGAAATTTGGGTCAGCCGATTTGGGTAAAGAAAGTTTCTGTGACGTCCTAATCATATACTTATCTTATATTTGTAATTTTAGTCACACACGCACGCATTATATATTACACACACATTTTCGCAGGATTTGGTCATTTCAGCTCATGGGACCCTAAAACTTACCTATTAGCTAAAAAGAATTATAAACAACTTTAATTCGCAGCAATTAAAAAAAAAAAAAAAAAAAAATTACATTGTCGCCTGAAAAGCCGCGAGGTAGTAGTAAGTTATAAATGAAGTATATAGTTAGGAAAATGGTTTTAATTCAAGTCCCGAAAAATATATAAGTTAAGAAAAAAAAAAACCGATTTAAAACGAAAAAGATATTATATCTATGGAAATTTGGGTCAGCCGATTTGGGTAAAGAAAGGTTTCTGTGACGTCCTAATCATACTTATCTTATATTTGTAATTTTAGTCTACACACGCACGCATTTATATTACACACACATTTTCGCAGGATTTGGTCATTTCAGCTCATGGGACCCTAAAATTACCTATTAGCTAAAAAGAATTATAAACAAATTTAATTCGCAGCATTAAAAAAAAAAAAAAAAAAATACATTGTCGCCTGAAAAGCCGCGAGGTAGTAGTAAGTTATAAATGAAGTATATAGTTAGGAAAATGGTTTTAATTCAAGTCCCGAAAAATATATAAGTTAAAGAAAAAAAAAACGATTTAAAACGAAAAGATATTATATCATATGGAATTTGGGTCAGCCGATTTGGGTAAAGAAAGGTTTCTGTGACGTCCTAATCATATACTTATTTATATTTGTAATTTTAGTCTACACACGCACGCATTTATATATTACACACACATTTCGCAGGATTTGGTCATTTCAGCTCATGGGACCCTAAAACTTACCTATTAGCTAAAAAGAATTATAAACAACTTTAATTCGCAGCAATTAAAAAAAAAAAAAAATTACATTGTCGCCTGAAAAGCCGCGAGGTAGTAGTAAGTTATAAAGAAGTATATAGTTAGGAAAATGGTTTTAATTCAAGTCCCGAAAATATATAAGTTAAAGAAAAAAAACCGATTTAAAACGAAAAAGATATTATATCATATGGAAATTTGGGTCAGCCGATTTGGGTAAAGAAAGGTTTCTGTGACGTCCTAATCATATACTTATCTTATATTTGTAATTTTAGTCTACACACGCACGCATTTATATATTACACACACATTTTCGCAGGATTTGGTCATTTCAGCTCATGGGACCCTAAAACTTACCTATTAGCTAAAAAGAATTATAAACAACTTTAATTCGCAGCAATTAAAAAAAAAAAAAAAAATTACATTGTCGCCTGAAAGCCGCGAGGTAGTAGTAAGTTATAAATGAAGTATATAGTTAGGAAAATGGTTTTAATTCAAGTCCCGAAAAATATATAAGTTAAAGAAAAAAAACCGATTTAAAACGAAAAAGATATTATATCATATGGAAATTTGGGTCAGCCGATTTGGGTAAAGAAAGGTTTCTGTGACGTCCTAATCATATACTTATCTTATATTTGTAATTTTAGTCTACACACGCACGCATTTATATATTACACACACATTTTCGCAGGATTTGGTCATTTCAGCTCATGGGACCCTAAAACTTACCTATTAGCTAAAAAGAATTATAAACAACTTTAATTCGCAGCAATTAAAAAAAAAAAAAAAAAAAAAAAATTACATTGTCGCCTGAAAAGCCGCGAGGTAGTAGTAAGTTATAAATGAAGTATATAGTTAGGAAAATGGTTTTAATTCAAGTCCCGAAAAATATATAAGTTAAAGAAAAAAAACCGATTTAAAACGAAAAAGATATTATATCATATGGAAATTTGGGTCAGCCGATTTGGGTAAAGAAAGGTTTCTGTGACGTCCTAATCATATACTTATCTTATATTTGTAATTTTAGTCTACACACGCACGCATTTATATATTACACACACATTTTCGCAGGATTTGGTCATTTCAGCTCATGGGACCCTAAAACTTACCTATTAGCTGAAAACTCGAATCCTAATATTTCGCATATTTTTCCAATCTATATAATTTCTTTACAAGTAAGCAGTAGAATTATTGACACCCCAAACATTTACTTAAAGAAATAAGTAAACAAGTCCGAATTTTATTTCAAGGTATACATAAAACTAATGGTAGAAGGTTCCTCTAAGTCATATATGGAGTAAGTGTTTAGTAAACTAACCACAGAGAACGTTTCAAAATTAATACCTCCGGGGCTTCAGTTGATAGCCTGTTAAATACTAAAACCTTGATTTTCGTATGGATTCTAGTCCAATTTTTTTTGTTCCTACTCTCTTCCTACATTTTCTGCAATAAAGGTAAGTAGTTTATTTGTTTTGTTAATCTGTAATTGAAGTGTCTGGAGTTAGTTTGAATTAAAATAACAAATTTAAATATTATTATTCAGGGGTGACAATAACTGGTCATTTTATTCCAATGTGTTTTATTATTGACATGGGGTGGCTTATAAATCTTTTATGTTTTTAAACTAATTCTAGTGTAAATATTTATTGACATGGGGTGCCGATTACTAGTTTTGGGGCTCAATGACTAGTTACTGGCCCTGCAAGTTCCTACTAGTAATTTTTTTTTTGTGTGTGTACGGGCGCTATTCTGCCTAAGAAGCCCATTTATAGCAAGAATTATTTAGAAAATTCCTTGATAATGATGATGAGTATAGCTTCTCCGTTAAATCAGCATCTAAAATATTTGATGTGCTATACCGGTCAAAATACCCGAATAGAAAATTTAAAACAAACACCCAAAGGCTCCCATCTTTCGTCACAATTAAACGACGGAAACTAATGATGGAATTGAATATAGAAGTAAAAAGAAATGTTATAGAAAAAAAAAAAAAAAAAAAGGTCGGAGCTGGAAAAAAAAATCCCCCTAAAAAATAAACAAACCAGAAAAGAGCCCAAAAATCAACTCTATTTTACAAATGTAGTTATATTCTAAAAGAGGATTTATTTTGATTGTACTATAAGGTATACACGAAAAATGTTTAAAAGGATATGAACATATCCCTGAAAGTGACGAGTCAGATGAATTTGATTGTCCTGCGTTTCACATCGTGGAGTCTGATGCAGATATAAATGAAGATTCGCTTATTACCATAAATATTGCCATATGGTAAAATTATTGAACTTTTGACCCAAAAAAGCCTCTTGTGTCTTTATAAGGAGAGATAAAGCGTAGCTATAGGAAGTTTCACTTTGATCCCTTAATAATTTTTTTTTTTTATTTTACCGCAGAAATGTAGTCTTAAGGATGCTAATAACTGCCCGGTTCGCCTTAAAGGTAAGTATATTGGGTATATGAGGTATAAGGTAAGTTAAGTATGTATATATTAATTTTTATGATACTTAGTTAATTTATGTGCACAAAAAGTAAATCGCCACTTTGTTTAATGAAGGGATTATTAGTGAAACAACTTACCAAAAAATAAAAAATTGACAAGGCTATAAGAACGGCTAAAGCGGTGATTTAAATGCTCTTGTAGTTTAATGGATCATAAAAAAAAACTTTGGCATCCGATTTATAAGGTGATTCTCACGTTTACACGTTTTTGAAAACCCGCGAAATGGCCAACTATAAACTCGTTGAAAAAGGGATTGGATAAGAGGGTAGAGATCGGGCATTAACTATGAAAGATGGATTTGGGAAGAGGTTTCTTGCCACCAATCCTAGCCACATCCTCTCCCGCTTCTAAATTCATGGTTATTTATCCACATGAGAAGTTTCTGCGATGGTTCAAAGTAAAATCTAAGGGCGCCGCAACTCGTAGGGATTATTGCCTACCCTTTTCCCCATCCCCAGCATAAACTTTCCTCTCTGCAAATTTAAAGTTTCCACATTACTTCCAAGGGGTTTCGGTGATTCGGAAGAGTTCAAGGACAATGGGTTTTACTGCAGTTATTTAACGAATGAGTAACCATTTACAGTTTATTTTATTTATTGTTTCTATTCATATTTTACTTATTATAATCTTTTTTTTACTTTCACTAACCTATCTGCTAAATATATAGTAAGGGAAAGTATTGTAATATTAGGGAAGTAAGTATTATAATATACTGCTGTAAAGATAAAGATCTTAGAATAATGTTTATGTAGATTTAGCATTCTTACTTTCACATACTTGTATGCGAAATATAGTAAGGAGAAGTATTGCGATCTTGAAAATTTTCGAACGGAAATACCCGTTTTAAGGTCCTCTGAGTCCAAATAAACAAATCCCGCATAAAGATCTCCCTGTGGGTGTGTCCATGTTTCCGTGTGTTTGTGGTTAGTCAAATACGAAAACGAAGTGGTGTTCGAAAACGAAATTTCATATTTGAGACAACTATACGCCTGAGATGTTACAGCAACTTTTTCACACAAAGAGAAACAAAAAAAATGACAGAACACTGTTAACCATGTATGTGTTGATGAAAAATTCCCAGGGATTACATTTCTAGCATAATCGCGCCATCAGTATTTGACATATATCCGTTTGTATCGAAATTAAAACGTCTAGATAATAGTTAAATGCGTGAAAGATAAGTTAAAAAATATTCTTGCTAAGGCGCATTGCGTAGGCTAAACCGGATTGTGATTCCAGTCTTGCTGGCTGTGCAGATAGCAGCCCCTAGCTGCATTTATCATGCGTTATTATAAATAATAAATTGTAATTTTGCTAAAAAGCGGTTTTATAGGAAAATCGAAGAACTTATAAATCAGTTTATATATTTATATAACTTATAAATAAGTAACAATAATAAAACTCTTCGGGCAGAGAGTATTGGAAGAATTATATAGGTCATTCCTTATAATAATGATCGAATACGGGACAAAAATTAGAGTACAAAATGTTTATTTATGCCATCCTTCGGAGGGGATGTAAAAAGGTGGCCATGAGCCCGTGTGATGTCGATTGCTCGTTTAAGGTCCCTAACCATCAGAATTTTTATAGGCAAAATTTTGTATATACTATATAATACACCATTGTAGCATGGTGTAATTAGCCACAGAAAGGGCATTAAATGAATTTAAAAAAAAAAACACGAAGACTCCAAGTAGATATTTTCTGCTGGAATCAGAATAGGGCATAATAACATAAGTCAACGTAATATGCAATTTAAACTACCTATTCCATAAGTGGATTGCACATAAGATAATGAGGCTTAATAATCTCATATATTTAAACTCCCCATTCATAACAAAAGCACTTTGATGTTTCATCTAAGTAACCAGATCCCGATGCCATCGTTTTGCTAGTCTTCTGGAATGTTTATGGGGATCGCATACAAACAAGTGTGTGTTTTGCGGGCCGGGAGTTTAAAATTGAAAGAGGTATCTCACGAAAAACATATCTCATACTAGGTCTGCAACAAATGGGTTATTAAGTTCTTTAGGGGTGATTTGGTCCGTAAAAGAACTAATGGGCATTTACGTTTTTCCAATGTATGTAGGATGGAAGACTTTCATGTTTTAGTGAACTTTAATCTCACATGTCCAAACAGGCCTGATATTACTATAGTAAATAAGTTTCTTGTAGTGTGATAAATAGTTTGCAGATTTAAGTGTTGTAGACAGGAGTGCTGCCATTGGGTAGTTCTTCTTCAAGTTTGTATCACGCCATTTAACTTTTGTCACATTTACTTGTTGTACCTTGAAGTACAGTTGTAAATTTCAATAAATGATGTTAAAAAAAAAAGTGTTGTAGCAACCGGTATATGCGAGCAGTTTCTTGTCGTTTTGGACAGGTAGCAGTGTGATGAACCCATGTAAGAAGTTTTTTAAGATGTAGTAGGTACGGGATTTATTAAATATTTTTATTATTGTTTATTGCCCGTATTTCACTGTCTGTCAGTACATTATTTTATTTAAGAAGATGGTGCTGCTCGGTATATAATATATTTGACAGGTAGTTACTACAATAGAAGAAATAATGATTGCAGTAAAAAAAAATATTCTGTCGAGAATAAGGTGGCCAATTATAATAATTGCTGCTTTGACCTTTTTATTAGTTCGAAGCAACTGAATTCCGTTTGGTATCGTTTTTCATTATATATTCATAGGGGGAAGATCAGACCACTAGAATTATACGGAATATTGCTTTAAAAGACTTCTTTCTTCCTAACAACCAAATAACTTAAAATCTAAACCTTGCAATATCTATTTAGTTAAAAAAAGGGTAATTTATAGCATAGGCATAATTTTTTTTTAAACAATGGCTATCACTTGAAATTACAATTACTGATAATTTCACAATTTCTTCGCTCGTTATAAAACCTGTCATTCAAACCAAGAGAAATTGTTCTCCGGGTGGCGGTCGGAAAAAGAAAAACGATGTTCTTAAACTATTTATAAAACTAATCCCTACTAATACTAGTGGGCCAGATTCCATGGCCACGATGTATATTAAGCCAATAAAATGTTTCTATTCTATATAAGATAAGATAAATAATCCTTTTGAAAAAATGTGGACTTTTCACAACTCTAAATTTGTACGGATGATCTTAAATTTATTTTAATGACGGTGTTTCAGTTGTGTGCTGAATGCATCGGAATTTCGTTAAAAGAAAAATATTTCAATTATTTATAACTACTCGATATTATTGTTAATGATGGATGATTTAGGATTCTAAATAAGGAGGGGTACATAAAACTATAGAAGATTCTAAGCCAATAAGCTTTGATTTCACGATTAAATCCATTATTACAGTCCTCTGATTGTTGTGTATAATAATTTATATTTTTATTTATATTTCATTGATTGTTTTTTTTTATTTTTTTTTTTATTGGTTTTGTCCGTTTTTATTGTTTCTGAAATACATAAAGGATTTTGCAGGTCTCTGTTGTTTTCTTCCGAATGTTTTACATATTTAAAGTAAACAGTTACTAATCCTCCACCTTAGTATTGTAAACATTAGCTTCCCAATCTATTACCCACTTATTAGTATACCTCCAAATATGAACATGGAAACACACGATTTTCGAGTAATATTATTGTACGAGTTTAAACTCGGCCATTCAGCAGCTGAGGCCGCTAGAAATATTTGCAAGGCGTTTGGAGAAGGGAGTTTATATGAACGGACCATTCGGTGCTCATGATCTCACTGAGCGGCATGTTTCAAACCATACCGTGCAAAAATTGAAAGAGCTGGGCTATGAAGATCTTCCGCACCCACCATATTCTTCGGACTTGTCTCCAACAGATTACCACCTGTTCAGGAATTTAGACAACTTCGTCAATAGGAAAACTTTTTGAAAATGATGACCAAGTGAAAAGTGCGTTTTCAGATTTTGTTTTACTTCAAAGCTCAGAGTTTTTCAGTTCGGGGATAAAAAAGTTGGTGTCACGTTGGGAAAAATGTGAAAAAGAAGATAAATACTTCGATTAGAATTATCTTGTATTCATATCGTATTTTTAATAAAAATCCTTTACCTTGAAAACGGACATTTCATGTTATACAACCCAATATAAAATTTATAATGGAGGAAATTAACAAACAAAGTTTCACCCTCATCAATTCTAAGGCCTTTTAAATACTCGATAGCAAGAAATATTTTACACCCTTGAAAAGCCATGTTGTCTTAAGAAAGGGCTCTCCTGTGAAGTGGTGAATTATGTAAATGAGCGACACCTAGGTTAAAATGATTAAAGGGCTAAGACAAAAGCCCTTAAATAGAAGTAGGCAGGAAAAGGGAACCTTCTGACTCTGCCTTATCTTACTGGCCCTTTTTAAATCTTAATTCACTTCTTTTTCATTTAGAGCAGTTGATGGTCCTACATCAGAAGAAAGTTAAATATTCAACCTTTATTATTATTAATATTTTGAAATTGTGTGTATCTTATAATTAACTTATAAAAATACTAAATAAAAATATAATTAACGTGTTCCAAGGCGAACTATTAAAAAAAACAACAACAAAACGCACGAAAAAGGACTATTTTTACTATTTCAAAAGATGTGCCTGGTTTTAATGTTTTAGGTACTGTCAATAACTCAAAATAAACAAAACTTGGAGTTGATAGTTTACGTTTGAATCAACTTGATGATTTTTGAATAAACTCTTAAAAAAGTGGCAGTTTATATACTTATATTGCATATAATTACTTAAAATATGCAAGTTTTTAAGCTTGACATACCCAAAATAGAAATTTTCTTGAGACTTGGTTATTTGGACTGGTGAGCTTGAACAAGTACCGTTTTGGAATTAAAAAAGACGTGCAAAGATATAGCAATAATTTTATTTTATTTTAATCTACTTTTCTGGATAATTTCCATGAATTTCCTTCATTGTATACGTTGTTCACTGAGTGTTTAAGATGCCTCCGACTATCGTGAGTCCCGCTGATTGTAAGGTGCAGGCTGTTATACGATTTATTTAGAGGTTGAGATCATTTAAAGATGGCCGTACAAGTGTGCATGATGAAAAACGGAGTGGGCGTCCTTCGGTCGTTAATGAAGATTTGGTGCAGAAATTGGACGAAAATGTGAGAGAAAACAGACGCTTTACAATTTCATCATTGTCCGACTGTTTTTCTCAATATTATCGTAGTGTTTTGTATCGCATTGTGACCGAGAACTTGAATTACCGGAAATTGTGTACACGTTGGGTTCCAAAAATGTCGACGGATTTGCACAAAACTGAACGTTTAGGCAGTGCATTGACTTTCCTTGAGCGGTACCACAATGAAGGTGAAGATTTTTTAGACTAAACTGTTACTGGTGAGGAAACATGGGTGGCCTACGTCACACCAGAATCAAAACAACAATCCATGGAATGGCGACATTCATCATCACCTAAAAGAGTGAAACACCTGGGCGGTCGGCGTCTTTAAGACGTTAGCGAAGTCAAAACATTTGTGATGCAGTGGTTGACAAGTCAGGCGGCAGAATTTTTGAGGAGGGTATTCAAACACTGGTGCCGCGTTCTGACAAGTGCCTCAAAATTCATGGAAATTATGTAGAAAAGTAGATTAAGGTACAGGCTTTCGTGTAAAAATAAAATTATTGCGATATCTTTGCACGTCTTTTTTTTATTCCAAAACGGTACTTACTTAAAAAACATGCCTCGTACATATTTCATATACTTGATTTTTTAAAATTACAATCTGCCACCTTCTGGGGCAATAAGTATTAGAGCTTGGATAATTCATTTATCCCAATCGTACAAAGTTAACTAATAATTACAAGAATAATTAAATAAAGACTAAAGAAATAAGAAAACAAATTATTTATTGAAGGAAACAAAAAAAAAACCTGTACCACTACAACCCAAGAAGAGTTTTGGGCTCAGTACATGTAGAGATTCGTACTGTTTCTAGGCCAACGGCCGTGCAATGGGGTGATTCGGCCGAGATCACGCTCAACTGCCAGGTTTTTCCCCCATTTTTTGGTACCACCTGATTGAGGCTAGGTGTGCCCCAGGAGGGTCTCCATACCCCAGGAATCGCCTTCCGGATGAAATAACAGAATAAATAATATTCCGCTACAGTCGAGTTTCGAACCCAGGACCCGGAGCACAGTAGACTACCGCTGTACCCACTAGACCACGCCGCTCCTTGTACGAGTTAATACAACAAGTAAATGAGCTATGAGATAAAATACGTGAAAAATACATGATGAGGAACTGTACATTGACAGCACTCCAGTTAGTAATCAAAACTTGAAGGTCTCGATGCTATATTCTTTTCAGAGGTCTCGGAGGATTTTAAGGAATGTAGAGGAGGCAGGGATTGAAACTAGTGGCTATGAGTTGGAGTAGAGTTTGTCATGGAAAGATTGATACCTGGTTCGAGCCAAATCTGCTACATATGGAACATTAAGGTCCTTATGAATGAGTTTATTCGTGACAAAGTAAAGAGCATTGAGAATTTCCCGAAGGATTTTGGATTGTAAGTATTGAAGATAGGAAGAACTTGCTGGGTTAGTAGAGCCCCAAAGCACAACTCCGTAAGTCCAGATAGACCTAATAATGGTCATGTAAATGAGCCTTTTCCAGTTAAGTGATAGGTTAGATCGTCTGTCTTCTAATTGTTGAAGCAACCTAAAGCGGCGAGCAGTTTTTTGTCGTTTCATTCTAGTGTGCGGGTTCCATATTCGACGTTTTTTCAAGTAGGGGTCCTGGGTAGCGGATCTATTCAACTGGGACAAGCGGAATATTATTAAAGGATATTGAATGGCGGGATATCATAGGTTTAAGACGAAAGGTAAAGGTTATTTGGTGAGGAAGAAAATAATAAAATAAAATAATACCTACTTTAGCCATATTCATGTATATACAATATTTAGACACCGCCCTTGGGCTCTCCGGATCAAACCCTGAGAACCACTAGGGTGTCGAGGCTTATTTCATATATAGGTAAGTAAAATTATAAATATTTCGTAAATATAAAATATAAGGTAATAAAGATCCATCTAGTATACCATATTATTATTGTTTAATTTTTCTTCATATAATATAAATGTTTCATTTGTAACTAGATGTTTATTTATGAAATGTACCTCTATTAGTTAGATCTGAGTTTGGCGAATACAAGATTTTTTTTTTTACAGATTTGTTCAGAGACAAACGTTATTTTATCCTAAATAGTGGTACCATTTCCTGATTATAAAGCGAGGAGATGGTTGAGAAATGGAACTTTGTAATGTGGGAATATATTTCAAATACTGACAAGGGTAGTACATTATCTTTCCTCTTAACATGGTCAGAGCTTGATTTAAGGTGAAGAAGATTCCCGGGCTCAGCAACATTATAAGACCAGTATCTCATTTCCAATTTAATATTATGGAGGCGCAGGATTTTGCTGCTATTCTCAAACAAAATGTGATTTTGCTGCTCCGATATTTCATGAGCATTCACTTCATCTCAAACAACAGTGTGTTTTAAAATATCTTATAATTCCCCCATTAATTATTTATTATAACTTATTACTCCAATAATTTTCATTAAAAATTATATATAATAAAGTCAATGAATTTAATTTTTGTATATTATATATATATATATAATTTTGTTTGATATAATTCGGGTTTTAGGTCATTAAACTAACACTCCTTCTTAATTTTCTTTATTTGGACGTTTCAATCCTCCGTCCATGTATACACATAGGATCCTTTTCAACACTGCAACAAAGAATTTCATTGAGCACCGGCACACCACTCAGGCTAGCCCAGTGCCCTGTGTTAGCCTGAGTGGTGTGCCGGTGCTCAATGAAATTCTTTGTTGCAGTGTTGAAAAGGATCCTATGTGTATACATGGACGGAGGATTGAAACGTCCAAATAAAGAAAATTAAGAAGGAGTATTAGTTTAATGACCTAAAACCCGAATTATTTCAAACAAAATTATAATATAAAAAAAGGGTCGATGAATTAATTTCTTGTATAAATATATATATATATATATATATATATTATATATATATATATATATTATATATATATATATATATATATATATATATATAGAGAGAGAGAGAGAGAGAGGGAGGAGAGGGAGAGGAGAGAGGAGGAGAGAAGAGAGGAGAGAGAGAGAGGAGAGAGAGGAGGGAGGGAGAGAGGGGGAGAGAGAGAGAGAGAGAGAGAAAGATACGATAAATCACTTTTTCTAATTAATGATTTTTTTTATAATCAACTCTATGATTCATTTAATACTATTTTTTGCAAATGCAGTGGTATGTATTGTTATATCATTTATTTAGAAATAAATGTTTCATCGAAAATTAGTGCAATTCTTTTAGTTTAATTTTAAAATTTAGATTATTATTGTTATTCGGAAACCATACAACCAAATAAAAGTGTGTTAATAAAAACCGGTAAGGAAATGGGACTCGAAATAAATACTGATAAGATGAAATATATGATTAGTAGCTGTACAATTTGGGAGCCCTTTATCGTGCCTTAACTGAAAAAAAAATACCTGAGTTCGTTTTAAAGCATTTATTAATTAACAATATATAATTAATGGGTCAGGTCCCTCTTAATATTTACGGAGGGTGGGCGGCGTGCTCAATCTCGTCCTCCCGGAAGTCTTCGGTCCTCGCTCCGGTCTCTTCCTGTTCTGGATACAGCAGCTGCTGTGTCTGGCTCGGGATGAAGGTCCGCTCAGGGTGGCTGCTATGTCTGGCCCGGGATGAAGATACGTTCAGAGCGGCTGTTAGACGAGGAAGAGAGAAATCCCGGGGAAGTCCCAAGAAGTAAAGTTCTGTGAATGGTGGGGCTAATGCCGTCTGAGCGTGCATGCCGCCTTTCCTGTATGGAAACAGAGACCCTGACCCGGGTAGCATTAGTATTGCAAAATATTATGTGCACAATAGATACATATAATATTCCCGGAAGAGGTTTAAATCCGACAGTAGCAGAAACGGTGGCGATCTTAGTGATATTGATATATCAGGGCATATTTTGTGCAAGTAGAGAAATTCAAGTACTTATTTCAATGATAACAAGAAAAATGAATTCCAGGAAGAAATAAAGTCCCGGTTAAAGGCGGGAAATGCGTGTTATTATTTCAAGGGCTAAATTACTCGGCTCGTGGCTTCTGTCCAAATATTTAAAGATTAGAATTTATAAAACAATTATTCTTCCGACGGTTCTTTACGGATGTGAAACGTGGCCGCTTACTTGAATTATGAACAGCGGCTTAAGGTTTTCGAAAATAAGGTACTGCGTAAATATTTGGTCCAAGAGAGAAGAGATCACTAGGGACTTTAGAATGATAGCATCGCGGAGACTCAAATGGCGTGTAAATTGTTGGGCTCGGTGAGGATCGGATTCCGAGAAAGTTAGTATTCGCTGATCCGACTGGTAGGCGTCCGAAAGGTAGTCCGAAACGTAGATGGGAGGATTCGTAAGGCTTGGGCATGTAACGGTGAACACTGGACGTGTCTGAGCAGGCGGAGTTGGTGGTATCGGTATCGAATCTTCGGGTCTGTAAGCCTGTTATAATTATAGATCATTACTTTTTATTTGTTTTCTTTTTTTTAGATTATATTATTATTTATTTTCTTTTTTTCTCTTCATTAGGTTTATTTATTCTTCTAGATTATTATTTTTCTCTTTAATTAGGTTTTTTTTTGTAATTTTTTTTATTAGTTTTTTTTTACTATACATATTGAATGAATGACTTCTTATATCACTAATAATCATTGCCCAAGATTGTGGCAGATTGTATTATCTATTAATAAAACAATTAAAAAATAAGATTGATTAGAAATTGATTTTTAATATGTGATAACTGACCAAACAACAAAGGTAAGTTATTATACTATGAGTTGTGTGTTGGGCGAGCAAGATTTTATTTATAAAGTATTCTTAATATTCTTTAGGAAGAGAACAGAATAAGCATTTTATTATCATGGATATTGCATCACATCTTGCCACAAAATAAATTGTATAGTTAAATTTCGCAATATGTAAATTCATTAAAATTCTTGACAGACTAAAGTAGGTTCTCTAAAGTTTCAGTAATAAGTCAAGAAAGATTAATGTCAGGCTATGAAATATATTCTATTTAAAAGTTGGAATTTATTCATTCCCGGTTCCCTCGACTTACCCAAAGCCTTAGGCTCAAATTTTTTGGGATAATAAACGCACTTGACAACAGCACCAACACGTAAGTATATGAGCCGCTTTAAAAATGGTGTAAGTCAACTTTATATTATATGGAGATGTTTAAGAGTTTGCATTACAATTGTTTGAAAAATATACGCATACGTTAATACACTTATTTTATGATATTATTTTTTTATATTATTATTTACTGTAATTTAAAACTGTATTAGATAATATCATCCCTAGTGAACAAGCTGTAAAATAAAATACATGAAGAGAAATATCCTATTGGCAGTACTCTAATAGTTAATCTAAACTAGAAGGTTTCGAGGAAATTTAATTTTCCGAGGCCGCTGAGGATTATCAGGAATTGAAGAGGGAGCAAGGATTGTAACTAATGATTAGAGTGGGAGTGAGTTTTTCATAAAAGAAGTGATACCTGGTTCGGGTCAAATCTGCTACATATGGAACATTGAGGTCAAGTCAAAAGTTTGGAATTTTCTAGTGCTTCACCTTTTTATTATTAGTTGGCAAGACCCTAAATACTAATATTTCCCGCCATACCGTGTTTACAAATAAATAGTAAATGAGTGAATCATTCTTGTTCACACAAGTGCCTAATAACCGGCAGTGGGATTATCTTTATTCGATGGTCATTTATTTTGTTCAAGGTGTATTTAAGTGAGCTAAGTATTTTTGTTTTTATCCAACAATGAACATTGCTGAGACAGGTAAGACATTATAATTCCAGACTCGTTTTTGAATATACATTTCAATCTAACCTGTAGAGTTAATTTAGCAATTAGTAAATGTATGCCCCTATTTAACAACGAAAAACTATATAACCCCCAAGTTACCCCAAGGATTCGTTTGTAGAATTTGTTTTATCAATCCTTCTAGTTCTTAAATATTTTAGAGAATTTTTGCGATTTTTAGCATTTTGGGTGATACATAATTTTTTTTTTCAGACACAACAATCCGAATCAAAAGTTTTACAATCTATAATCTCAAGAATGTCCTAAATTATATAAAACACATTTATTAGCAGGTTTTAGCAACTCCGAGCCATAATAAGATTTTTGTATTATTTTTCCCGTATTATGAGACTTCGAACGTAAAATATAGGGAAGTTTTAGGTTTTAGCTAATAAATTTGATGTTTGACCACTGTACGCTCACTAATCGCGTAAAAAAATTAATTATTTGATATAATTTTTTCTTATTGTTTTTAAAAATATTTTTTCACGTTATCTGGGATTCCAAAGGTTAAATATAGACAAGTTTCATAATTTTGCACACCTAAATCGGTCTTACTGTCCACTGTGCGGCGGTTGAGGTGGTGTGGGCACTGCAGGATAATTCCGGAAGTCCTGAACTGGCAGCAACCTGGAAGACGTAAGCGAGAACGATTCAGAACCACGTGGATGGAAGGAGTTCTAGAAGAGATGGCCGGCCGAAGGAGGTAGACTAGGAAGATAAGAGATGTGTGGAACTCGGCTCTAACTTGAAGCAGTGTCTCACGTTGGAAAACACAGTAATTGTAAAATAGCTCGATTGTAAATCGCGGTGATTCTTCAACTACTAATTTTAATTTAGTATATTTTGATTATCACAGAACTTTCAAAGTAAACGGAATATGGGAATCATAAAAAGATATAAAATTGGGTTGTGTCACATGAAATGTCCGTTTTCAAGGTAAAGGATTTTTATTGAAAATACGATATGAAAACAAGATAATTTTATTCGAAGTATTTACCTTCTTTTTCTACACATTTTTCCCAACGTGACACCAACTTTTTTATCCCCGAACTGAAAAACTCGGAGCTTTGAAGTGAAACATAATCTGAAAACGCACTTTTCACTTGATCATCAGCTTCAAAAAGTTTTCCTTTGACGAATTTGTCTAAATTCCTGAACAGGAGGTAATCTGTTGGAGACAAGTCAGGAGAATATGGCGGGAGCAGAAGAACTTCGTAGCTCAGTTGTTTCAATTTTTGCACGGTATGTTTTGAAACATGTAGACCCCATGCTCCTGCTCAGTGAGATCATGAGGTACCCATGTATCGAGCTTTTTTACTTTCCCAATACACTTAAATGTATGGAAACGGTAGATGCACTTGCATTTAGTTGTGCAAGGAGTCCTTTAACTGTTTGGTAGGGTTTCCTTCTATTGTATGTTTGAGGACATTGTTGTCTATTACGGACGGAGGTCTTCCTCGGGACAAGTTTTCCAAGTCAGTATCCCCAGCTAAAAACTTAGCAAACCAACGGCGAATGGTCCGTTCATTAAGACTTCCTTCCCCAAACATCTTGCAAATATTTCTAGCGGCCTCAGCTGCTGAATGGCCGAGTTTAAACTCGTACAAATATATTACTCGAAAAACGCGTATTTGAAGGTATACTAAAAAGTGGGTAATTGATTGGGAAGCTAATCTTTTTATTACAAACGTAGAGGATTAGTAACTGTTTACTTTAAATATGTAAATATTCGGAAGAAAACAACAGAGACCTGCAAAATCCTTTATGTATTTCAGTAACTATAAAAATGTTTTATTCATGTGAAACAACCCAATACTATGGAATATCTGTTTAATCAAACCAAGATTCTTATTAATGTATTTCTTATTGAAAACGTCATTAATAGTTAATAGCTATTAAATTTTAGTTATTGGACTATAATCTGTCATTATCTGTACACACATATATATATATATATATTCTTTTTTTTACTTATTATGTTTTTTTGGGTGGGAGGAGGTGCGGTGTAGGTTACCGTCAACTTTGTTATCCAACTCTGCTTTCATTTATAAAAGGCCTGTTGTGTTACTGTGAATTCGGTACTTATTTGAATCTAGAAACTCCAATAGGGAAAGTGAGTTTTTAATAATACTATCTGTTCCCCCTCATCCTCAGTGTATCAGGCTTATATTGGGACCCAGTGATAGATGTTCCCTCTTTTAAGGTTGGGCTCGGCTTTTGAGGTTCATATATCCTTTCACAGTTTTTTTTTTTTTTTTTTTTTTTTTTTTATCGCCTTTGGTCACTTTGGTGTACGTTGAATCAAGCATCATTATTGCGGAAGCTCCCTTGCGTTTTCTCCAATACTCGCATATTCGCTGCCCTTTACTGTTTCTCTGAGGCTACTGTTTCTCTACTAGTCTATTTTTTTTTTTTTTTTTGAAATATTTAATTCAAATCTTAATTTTTTACTATACCCTGTGGAATATACAAATCGTTCAAATAAAGTTGATTTGTATCTGTTAAAGTCGAAAATCTGTTTTATTAATCAATTTTTATTTATGCTGAACATATGACCGTAAAAACTTAGATAGAAACTAAAAGCTAAATATTTTTTATTTATTTATATTGCGACCTTTTGTAAATATATTGGAGTTCTAGCACTGGCTAGATTCTCCACTCAATGTGATGAATGTATGAGTGTGTGTATGTGTATATAGGTATAAGTGAATTATTGACTTTTGTATTGATTCATTATTGTGTATATATTTTATTGTAATTTTATGTTGTGTAAATATTGTATGAATGTAGTATGTATGATATCATTCAGCACTACTATTAATGTCCAAATTGGGACAGATTGTAAAATTTTCTCATAAAAAATTGTTGTTGAAAAAAAAAAAAAATTTAATTCTTTATTTATATCCTACACACATCCTTGTTTACTAACACCCCCTCAGCGCATATAAGTGTTTATTAACTTTCTCATTTCTCATAAATTCATTCCCATGTTTACATTTAAATTGTACTGTTCAATCATCATGAAAAAAACTGATATTTAGGGCTTAGTTATCTCCGGGTCTAAGGACTCTAGGTTTGATTGTTTAGAACAAATTCTTGTTGGACTGGAAATGGATAAATCCTTGACTTTTACAAAAGCACATACGTGTGAAATATGGCCCTATATTTTAATAGGCTTTTAAAACCTTCACTAAAAAAACAATCTGATATTATACAAAACTGTCATCCGTCCTATATTGACCTGTTCTGCCCCAATCTGGTGTTACACATGTGATTCTAACTACAGTAAAATTAAGGTGGTTCAAAACTATTTTTGAGGATTATACAAAATTATGCTCGATACACACGAATCTCAACTATGTTATTTGAGTTACAACTTCCATCTATGAAACAATGAACATACTCGTTGGCACAAAAATTCTTTTCTTGTACTTCCCACTGTGACAAGTCAATCACTCGAAAAATAGGTGAATATGTCAAGACTACCCACACACAATATGTAAAACTTACCACACACACAAACATTCGAAAGACATATTACTTCATTAATTGTGTAATATAAAAATGTATTCGCTTAGTATAGTTTATATGCATAATACCACCAGTCTGTTATTTCTTTATGTTGATTAATAGCTTTTATTTATATTTATTTTGTTTTTAAAAATTGTTTTGTTTTCACTTTAATTTTTTTTTTATTGTTTATGTTTTTAAATAGATTTTTCCTACTATTCAAAACTAAGTTAAGCTATTATTACTATTATCCCAACTTGTACATAATACTTGGTGTAACGTGTGGTGCAACACCACAACATGTATAAATTTTGAGGGTTGCGGCCACTTGTAAAAAAAAAAAATCTTTAAAAAAAATCTTCTTGAAATCAACGGTCTACTACTTTTATTCTTGATATTTTGCAGAAAAATCAAGTCTTGAGAAGTTAGACTGCTAGACATTTTTGACTCTAACTCCTTAACTGAGCGTTTCTGGAATTTCGTTCTTGTTTTGAGAACCTTAATCCATTCCTGAACTATGGCAACTTAACCCTGAATCACAGTGTATTTATTTTGCAAATTCAGGTAAGTGAAAGTTAAAAAAAAAAATGAGACTTTTCTTCATCCTACATATTTACTTATAGTGTTTGTATACTACAGTTGTAAATAACAATAAATAATTTTTTTTAAATCTGGTGCGCGCAACACAAGACTTTCACTTACCTCAGTTGCTAAAATCAATTTTTAAAGAAGTTTAAAAATAAAAATGAAATTTTAAAGAAATAATTTAGTTTCAATAAAAACATGTCTTTTATTAAATCAGTTATATTATTATCTTCGACAATCAGTTTGTTTTATCGGTTTTTCATCAATATCTGTTAGCTTTTACAACTTTGTGTAGAAGATAATATATTTTTTTTAATCTTTAGCTTTCCAACGGTATATTATACATCTATATTACCGTATTTATGTTTAGAAAAAAAAATCGCATAAAAAATATGTTTGCTCTTTTCTTCATTAGTTTTTTTTTTTTTTTTTTTTTTTTTTTTTAAATTTGTTTTATTAAGAGATAATACAATCTGCCACCTTCTGGGACAATAAGTATTAGAGATAGAATAAATCATTCATCCCATATTTACATTGTAAATAAAATTAAAGAAAAAAATTAATAAAGACTAAATAAATAAAATAAAAAAAATATATAGAAAAAAAAATATTAAAAAAAAAAATATTCTTCTTTAGTTAGTCATCAAATTCGTTTAACTTGTATATTTAGCTGTTTTTAAGCAATGCTAATAAGTAGATATGGTTTATTTCATGAAATATACAAAATTAAAGGTACTTTAAAGGAAAAAAAATTAAACTATCGGCATTTAAGCTCTGGAAGACTAATTTAATCAGAACGAAACCTACATGATATTAAAGACGAATAAATTTTACATCGATATAGTAAGTTTCATTAAGATCGTTAAAGCCGTTTTTGAAAAATATATAAAAAAGGTCTAAATGAATGGAATAAAGTGGCTCATCTGCTTTGCTGATTTTGATGGCAAAGTTGCTGTAAAATCTTAGGCATAGACGCTCTTAAAATATGAAATTTCAGTTTTATACTACGTATTGTTTTCGAAGTAGACTTACTACACACACAGACCTTTTTCTGAGGATGGTTATTTGGAATCGAGAGACCCTAACCGTGTATTTCCGTCAAAAACTGGAATTAGAAAATTTTCAGTCCCTCACTTTATATTTCATATACAGATAAGTGAAAGTAAAATCAAATAAATTAATCTTGTATGCTGTACACCAGATTACTAGTAATCACATTAGTTAATTACATAACATGATATGGTGATATTACTTGTGCGGTAAATGTTATGTTGTCAATAGATTACAGAATAACAGAACCGAACAGTGTATACAAATCCATTAAGCATGGAATGGCATACAAAGACATAGAACGGGACAACAGTAAACTCGGATAAGCTGTGGAACAACAGGCTCATCAATACACGCTACACGCATCACATTCTAAAACTTCATGCGGAAACTACTACTATTTAATCAAACAGAAGCTAACTAAAATGTAATGCAATTCAAGCCATTAAGGTGGAATGATTAGGGAAAAGTGGGAAACAAATGCAGTTTTAAAGTTGTATTCAGGTCCGTGGAAATTCCATTTGGTTATTAATAAAACATCCGTTCGCATGAAGTAATTTAAAGGTAGTAATTTAATAACAAAGCCAGTTAATGAGTTTATTTAGATGTTTTCATTTATTGTTACGGTACGCTTTATTACGAAATAATTTTCCAAAAATTTGTGTACTGTATAAAATAACATACAAGTTATACTGTGTTGTGCCAACACTGAGTCCCCATAAGTTTCCATAATACAACATTACTAATAACGATACCGTTAATTATGTTATTTATTGTTTTGTATATATCCTGTGAATGTAGTATGAATGTTGTACTTTATCACTATTATTGATTTCTAAATTGGGACAGATTGTAATAATAACTCAATAAAAACTTGTTGAAAAAATAATTATGTTAATTAGTAGATAATGTAAGTTTTAGAGATTTTTTTTCCATATTCGATAATTAAATAATGCATACGTCTTTTTAAACTTACGATCAAAATATATTTCATTTATTTATAGAACGATGAGAAGATAATATGTAATAAAAGTTTCGTCTTTACCTTTCATTGACTAAGCTATGTGAATTCGGCGAAAATACTAATAATATAAACTACGCTGAGATAAATTAAATTAAAGTTGAATTATATTAAGGTGAAATTCTCTTTCTATGAAAATTAAAGAAACACAAGTTTTCATAAAACAAAGTAAGTCTAAAACTCATCAATAGCAAAACAGCTTTATTTGTTTTTAAAAACATTTGTTTTTACTCATAATAGGGGTAATCACTACGTTTGCTATAGCATGCTATTTCTGTTATTTTGCTAAACCCGTCGAGTTTCTACAGTTATTTCCTGTATAAAATTGATGGGTTTAGCACAATAGCACAAATAGCACATGCTATAGCAAACGTAGAGAGTACCCCTAATACTTTGTTTGTTGCATATCAACATTCCTGAAATCTTGTGAAAGTACATAGTTGTATGGCTACCATGTTTGTCACAGGAGGACTTTTTCAAGCATGTGAGTAAATGAGAATACTTCTTACCAGAGGCCTGCCAGCCAACTGAAGGCCGCTCACCAAAATATTCATAGGGAGCGATGGACCAATATCATATCCAATAAAAAAAATAAACGAAAAAAAAAGCAATTTTGACATTTCAATACCTGTCAATCAACTCAATCAAAATCAACGTGTAGGCCAAAATAACAAAAACTTTGTAGATAAAGATACCTTGTAAATAAATTTGTGGGCTACAAAATTCACAGTTTTTAGGCCCTAGTTCTATGAGTGTGACTCAAAAAGTCCCATCTTATTCAAGATAAAATAGAATAGAAAATAAATTTTATTCTGAGACTGGGTCCCTTAAGAATAACAGGTTTTTATACTTGAAATATACGTAACATCTGGCCAACAGGCAGAAGTAACATGATTAACTAATATTTACAATCATGGATTTATATATATATATATATATATATATATATATATATATATATATATATATATATATATACAATACAAAAATAAACAAATGAATAAATAAAAACAATTTTTAAAAATAATTGTGTTATGCAAAATGAAAAATAAATGAATCGATAAAAGAGTTTCAATATAAAATAAGAAGAAAAAAAAACAAAAACAATAACTATGATCATATCAATTGGAAACGATCTCTTCTTTATTTTGTTCATATGTATTTATTTATTCATACATGTCAAACTTTACAACGTTTTGAGGCTTCACTTGCCTCATCTTCAGATATTTAATGTTATCTAAAATATAATTGTACAAATATTTCAATTAATTATATATATATTAAGTATATATTATTTATAAATATCTGAAGATGAGGCAAGTGAAGCCTCGAAACGTTGTAAAGTTTGACATGTATGAATAAATAAATACATATGAACAAAATAAAGAAGAGATCGTTTCCAATTGATATGATCATAGTATAATATACTCTTCTATAATAGTGATTGATATAAAAAACAATAACTTTATGTTGGTAATAAGTCTTCTAAGAGTAACGTTAGCTTTGTCATAATAAAAGATCAATATTAATTATGGATTAATGAAAAAAACACCAATGCAATATAATTGAAAATAACATACAAAAATTAAATTAATTTTCAATTGACAATATATAAAAAAACTGTAACGATTGAACTTTAAGAAGTTCTCAAGATAGTAAAGTTGAAGTATCATAAATTTTTTAGAGGTCCCACATGAGACAGTACATTTAACGCCTTTTATCTAATGTCTCGTAAACGGCCTTAACGATTTTGATAATATGCGTTCATATATAAAACAATTTAAAAACAGTAATAACAACCGTCCTCGTTTTATTGGGTTAATTATTATTTTCTTTTTTAAATTAAATATTAAAATAAAAAGTAAAAATAAGTTTCTATGAAATTCCCATTTAGTTTAAAGTGAAACAGCTGTTTTAATGAATTGATCGTAAAATAAGAAATAATAATAACAATATCAGTTTATGGATTTATAACTTTCCACATATTTTAACTTACTTATGATTTAATAAGTTGTATTATTTCTAAAAACTTACGTACTGTATGAAACAATATTATTTCTACGATACTGTAAGGTGGGAACAATGAATCCCATAACCTCCTTCATTACATTATACCTTATTTCACATTTCATACCTCGCATTTGAACCTTTTTTTAGGATTTTCTCGAAAATTTCGACGTAAATTTTAATGTGCTTTAATATCATGTAAGTTTTATTCTGATTGAAATTGTCTGACAGGGCTGAAATGCCGATACGTTAAATTTTCTTTCTCTAAAATACCTTTCCTGTTATAGATCCGTAGATATTAACCATATAATGTTGTTAGCATAGGTTATTTATCTATTAATTTATTTAGCGGTGTGTTACTGGTAAATATATAACTTGAACGATTTATATCCGATCTAAACGGGCAAAAAAAGAGCAAAAATGTATTTTTTCTTAATGAAATGAAGCCAATAAAAATAACTGTTTATTTCAGGTAATAATATTATAGATCATTTAAAGAATACATGTTGCTATTGAAACTCAATTTATTTAGTTTTTTAACTTTATTCATCTCTAACTGAATTTAGAAATTCTTAAATTGATTTTAACAACGGAGGGAAGTTAATGTCGCGTATTGCTACACCAGATTTCCCAACAATAAGTCACTTTTTAAAACACTAATTTGGGAATTTCGCACAGCAGATTTTTATTTTTATTTTATTTAATCATACTGTTGAGGCCGGTGTTCCTCAAGGCAGCGTCTTAGGACCCGTCCTCTACATCCTCTTCACCGCCGATATCCCTACCGACCCCAATACCTTTCTGGCAACATTTGCTGATGACACAGCCATTTTATCATCCAATTCCGATCCTGAAGCAGCATCGCTAAATCTCCAAAAGCACCTTTCCCTTGTCGAAGACTGGTGCAATGCTTGGCGCATTAAGGTTAACGAAAGCAAATGCACTCACGTCACATTCACCCTTCGACGCAAATCCTGTCCAACGGTTAATTTCAATTCTATACCGCTTCCTTCCTCAGACACAGTCCGGTATCTCGGCTTTTTACTAGACAAAAGACTGACGTGGAACCCACATACAAGACTAAAAAGAAAAGAACTCAACCGCAGATTCGGCCAGTTATACAGACTACTAAACAGAAAATCTCATCTTACATTTGACAACAAATTACTAATATACAAGACAGTACTGAAACCTATATGGACCTACGGACTTGAACTGTGGGGGACAGCTAAACATTCTAACATTAAATGCATCCAATCCTTCCAATCCAAAGTCCTCCGAACAATAGTTAATGCTCCTTATTACGTTACCAACTGTACCCTACACCATGACCTTAATATTCCGTTTGTTTTAGACCTGGTACCATCCAAATTTTCCAAATTTCATCAGAACCTTAGTCATCATCCTAACCCTCTAGCACAATCCCTATCCAGCACCACCCATCCCTACAATCCTCCTCGAAGATTGAAACGGCAGTGGCCACGAGACCTATTGTAAACATTTAAACTGGAGTTCTGACAATGGTCAGATCCTCCACTCATGTACGGTATGTTTGTGGCTACAACGCCCTAACTCAGCCTCCACTGGCTCAGACCAGTGATGCGGCTGAGATAGAGGTGCTGGGATCTCTTGGATTCCGCTTTTTCCTCCACAAGTGGAGGGAAAAGCGCTTGCTGGGGTCCCTTTAGCAATTGTATATATTGTATATAGTTATGATTGTGTGTAAGATGTTTATTTATTTGCCAACTTTTTATTTATCTCAATAATAGGTTTATGTTTCGATTTGTTTTGTTTTTTATTTATTATTATTATTTTATTGTATATATTTGAATTTATGTTATATTTTATGAAATTTGACCATTATTATTATTTTCTGTATATATAGTATGAATGTGGTCTCTTATCAATATTATTATTGTTCATTTTGTAACAAATTGTAATATATCTCAATAAAAAAAAAAAAAAAAAAAAAAAAATTTATTTAATCACGAAAGATTTAAATCTATTTTAATCACGTATGCAAATAAATAATTCGTTATGTACGCTCCTCGTTTGTTAATCTAAAGATAATTTGAAGCGATAAGGTGGGATATAGTTTTCCAATTAGGCCCATTATCCACTAATAGCAAGCCTCCGTTTATCCCTTAATCCCTTAAATAAAGAAAAACGTTAATTAAAACTTATTCAATAATGCAACAAAAGGAGACAGGGTTGGCTAGTGGAAATTTTAATTTTATAAATTCTATTCCCAGCCCTTCAGGGGGATGTGCAGCTCATTTAAGGGTTGAAGGGAGAAAATGAGATATTCCTTTATCAATGCCCTCAAACTAATTGATGCTATTTACTTTCCTAATCACTTTCCCTCTCTCCAATATTCGGCTTTAACTGACACCTTCCAATAGCTGTTAATTTTTTGTTTTTGTTTAATTAAGTTATCTTAACGAATTTCCTCCTGAACAATTTCAATACCAACCAATCAATTTGTTATCTAAACATTAGAACCTCTTTGAGTATCGGTTTATTGATTTTTTATATTTTTAATTAAATATTATTGTTGGGATGAGTGACATTAAAACGAAATAAAAGACTGGGCTAACGTAGACTCGATCCCGTTTCGAAAAGAGCTGGTCTTGAGTACTTAATTATTAAAAATAAAAAAAAGAAGGTAATATTAAATAAAAAGCTAAAATTGAAAGTAAAAAAAATAAATAAAAGTTTAATAAAAAAAATATGAGGAAAATTTACAAAAAAATAAAAAAACCATTTGATTTATAAAAAAAAAATAAAAATCTTCTATTAACCTAACTGTAAAAAAAAGTTCTAAAATTGGGTTAGTAGGTTAGTCTTACTACTAATTGTACAAAAAATGAATAAATATAATGAGAAAAAATATATATAGGATAGTTATCTGTCCATATTTTCTTTGGTTCCGCACGACGGGTAGGCGATCCTGGAAGGACGGTTGGTTATCTTCAAAAAGATGAGACGAAGTCCTGATCGAAGATGGTTTGAAGGCCTAACGAAAGAAGCGTGCTCTCCACTTACTGTCTTGAGGGCAAGGGGGACACTGTTATCTGTCGAATCCCTACACTATTGAATATAAATACTAGAAGACGTAAATATAACATGCAAACCAACAAAAGAAATATTTTCCTCATAAAAAAAACTATTTTTAATTTAATTTGATTTTTAAATTATAAACAAAATATACAGAAAAAATATATAATGTTCAGGCTCAAACAATTATTTTAGTCATTTGATTTTTTTTCTGTAATTTCTATAATTCTGTGAGATAAGTTGAAGTTGATTGATGTCATTACGGTGATCAATAATATATAGGTTCTTTAGATACCATGTGACACTATGATAGGGGTTATTTGGCCTTCTCGTTACGGGGGGTAAGTGAGCATAACCGTTTACCTGACATATCACGCATCCGCTATCATCGAAATTGTCTTGAATCATCTTTCTCAAAACTAATGAACCGTCTTGTATACAATAAGTGATATATTAAAAAGAATTACGTTGGCGTTCTACGAAAAACATTTATTTGGGATTTTATATTAAAACACTAGAAGTAATTATTTACGAAAATTAAGACGTTGATTTAAAAAAGTACTGTATCCACTTTAGAAAATGTTACATGAAACTCGAAAATGTGTTATTAATTTATTATTGGAAAAATTCACTTGATTGATTCTTTTTATGTTAAAATCTGATTTTTTTTTTTTTTTTTGAGATATACTACAATTTGTTACATAATAAACAGTAGTTATAGTGATGTGATACACATTCATACAATATATACAGAGAATAATGATAAAGTCAAATTACATAAAATCGGAAATAAATAAATTCAACTATATACAAAATATAACAATTAACAAAAATAAAAATAAAATAAAAACAACACAACTTGTAGTAGGGATAAATACAAATATATGAAAATCTAATGTAGATTTTTTACTGAGTTTACAAATTTTTTTTCGAATTATTGTGCTTTTACTATGACTTCTTAACAATAAAATTTGAATATCCCCGTAAAAATCCGTGCAGTAGCTAGGGCTGGCTCTAGAAAAATCCCTTACATTCACTGATCGTATCAATAGAAAAACTGATAAAGTGGAAAAAAAAATTATATTTCAAATGTTTACTTATTTCAACGGAAAATCTCATTTGAGCCTTTATAACAAAATAATAAGGAATCACTTGTAGCTGGGTTGTTATCTTAACAGCCTCCTATGCTAAAGGTCTCGGGTTCAAACCCGCAGGTGGTCCTAGGATTTTTTAAAGGGAGTAAAAAATCCTTAGTCATGCCGTCCTTCGGAAGGGACGTTAAAAGGTGGTCCCGAGCCCGTGCGATGTCAGGTACTCGTTAAAGATCCCTATCCTAATTAAACCTGAATAGGAAAAATTTAGGACTCCCACCGTAGCATCGTCCGATTAGCCATAGTAGCATAAAGTGACGTTAAATGATTTTGTTTTTCTATTTGTATGTTTTTCGACTTTATCATTATTTGTTGTAAATACTGTATGAATGTGGTCTCATATCTCTGTTACTATTGTTGATTTTGAAACAAATTATAACATATTTCAATAAATATCTTTTTTTAAAACAAATAGATATAGTACTTTTTGGAAAAATGAAAAGAGATTAGCACTATCGTCTTTATTATGTTAATTCTCTTATTCTCCCTCGTAGAAATATTTTTCTTTACTGGTTAATAACATTTTACATTCGATTTTATATTCTTCGTAAAGAAATCGAATATTTAAAGGACCGTTTATTAAATTATGGCAATATAATAATAACACTTTATATCTTCAGTGTTCATTGGAATTATACTACTATTATTTTCAATAACTTTACTTATGAACTGGTAAATTTTTATTCTAATTTATTTTGCAACCAATATGCTTGTTTCAATCCCAGATTTATAATATTATCAAACCATTTATTTAAAAAATCATATTTGTCAGTATACATCAAAAAGTCATTATGAACCATTTTATCAAGAGACTGTAATCTAAAATTGATAAATGGTGAAATTTTCTAGTTTAATTTATTGTTTTAAATAATATATTTTAGTTTTATTATGTAATATGTTTTTACAAAGTTTATAAATACCTTTACTCTCTATCACAAATTTAGAATAAAATAGAATAGAAAAAATGTTTTTATTCTGAAGCATGGTCCCTTAAGAACAATTGATATGTACAATTAAGATATACGATGTGTCAGGCCAAAAGACCAAGGGATTATAATTAATTTTTATTTAAAATGATATCAGAAAAAATTTATTAAAGATTATAAAAGAGTAAATAAAAAAAAAAAAGAGTAATATACATAACATCTTATAGATTAAAGTTTTGAACAAAACAAAGCATTGAAACTGGTTTATAATAACAGATTCATTAACTAAGTTTAATATAAACAATAAATAGTAAATTTTCTTTATGAATTGATATCTGATTTGAAATATCAGGCTTGTTGAGCGTCTGTTTGGGATGACAGTAGGTACTGGAACAGCTGAGACTTGAATGATGGTAGGGATGAAGCATGGCGGATATGAGTAGGTAGGGAATTCCAGAGAGTAGTAGATCAGACAAGAAAGGAATGATCAAAAGTTTTCGTTCTATGGATAGGAATATAAAGGTCAGAATGGCGTGATCTTTTTTCGAGGGAGTGGATTGACGATTTAAATTGCAGAATACTGTGGATATAGGGAGGTAGCTCGGAGTGGAGTGTTTGGTAAAGGTATGATCCTAGGAAATATTGTCTGCGGATAGAGGGAAGGAGCCACTTTAACTCGCTGTATAAATGGGTCACATAAGAGCTCTTCGGTGTGCCGAGGACAAATCTTAAAAATATTTAAGATAATTTGTCGATAAAAATTCTTCTAATATTCATCATATGGTTGTAACTAACCTCAATATATAAATTCAGAATAAAATTAATAAATTAGAAGAACACACATGGAAGGTTTCGGAACCAACTAATTATTTAATATCAAAGTGTGTTCTTACAATTTATTAATTTTATTGTTCATTCCTTATTTTTTTGGTCTGATTATAGTTGAATTATATCTGCGAATCATTCTTAATGCTTACCATACTCAAATCCTTCCTCTACCATGTTCAACTAGAAAGAAGTAATGCATATTGTCAAACATTAATATGCCTGTTTCCTGCTCCTAGGTATTTCAATATTTATTTCTAAGCATGTGTAATATAGCGGCTTGCATGCCTCGAGTATGCAAAGGACGGTCTGAAGGATATAAAATAATTGATGCAATGTTGATAAATAATTTAATTGACACTTGAAGTGAATGAGCCACTCATTAAATATTCATTAGAAACAGTTCGTGCCAGGTTTAGCCGGTTATTAAATGTAAATATTTAAAAAAAGCTCATTAGCATTGTTTCAGAACATCTATAGGTCTATAACACATTTTTTTTTGTTTTTTAAATCAAATAATATTTTATACTATAACGATTAAATTTGTTGATTTATGTTAATTATTATTTTCCAGCATTGTATAAGCTTGATCCATACTACAAGGTAAGTGAACAAGTCATATATTACTTTCACTTACTATATATAGTAAGGGGAAGTATTGCGATCATGAAAATTTTCGAATTCCAGTTTTCAACGGAAATACACGTTTTAGGGTCCCCTGAGTCCAAATAACCAAGTCCCGCAAAAAGGTCTGTGTGTGTGTGTGGTGTGTGTGTGTGTGTTGTGTTTTGTGTGTGTGTGTGTGTGTGTGTGTGTGTGTGTGTGTGTGTGTGGTAGTCCGGGCGGAAACGGTAAGTCCTATGAAACTGAAATTTCATATTTAAGACAACTATACGCCCGAGACGTGACAAAACTTTTTTCATTAAAAGGAGCCTACCAGAAGAGGCACTTTATACTATGCATTTTGCACCTTTTTTCGATTTTCTCAAAAACGGTTCCGACGATTTTGATTAAACTCGCTATATCGATGTAAAATTTAATGGGCTTTAATATCATGTAGGTTTTATTTAGATAAAAATGGTCTGACAGGGCTTAAAGGCCGATATTTTAAATCTTCTTCCCCTAAAGTACCTTTAATTTTGTAGATTCAATAATAATAACTAAATTATCTTGTTAACGCTGATGAAAAACTGGTAAATGTATAAATTGAATAAACTCGATACCCAAATAAAGGAGAAAACAGAAAAAATATTTTTTTAATGCAATTTTTTATTTTGAACATAGCAACAGTAATATACACTTATAATATACCGTTGGAAATCTTTGATTTTAGAAAAAAAATATTATCTATTACACAAGAGCTTGTAAAAGTTAATAAAGAGTGATGAAAAGCAGATAGAACTAATTATTTTAGATAATAATGCAATAGATTTTTTAATAAAACACATGTTTCTATATAAATTCAATTTAATTAATTCTTTAATAGTTTCACGTATTTTTATCTTTTAGTGTATTTGAAAATTCTTTCATTGAGTTTAAAAATGGTGGTAAGTGAAAGTCGTGTGTTGCCCGCACCAGATTTTTTTTTACTTTCACTTATAGTAAGGGAGAGTATTGCGATCGTGAAAATTTTTCTAATTCAAATTTTCAGCTTTAATACACGTTATAAGTCTCCTGAGTCCAAATATCCAATAAGTGGTAATTCTAGCTCAATAACAATAAGTTGTGGCTGAGAGGGAGGCGCTGGGATCCTTTGGGCTCTGCTTGTCCTTCCACAAGTGGGGGGGACAAGCCCCGTCTGGGGTTCCCTAGCTGATAGTAAATATTGTACATAGGTATGAAAGTGACATGTTTTGTTTATTTAGTCTACAAATTTTGTTATTGAATACGTTTATTTATTTTGATTTTATTTTATGTAATTTGACTTTCCTTTTGTTTATATTGTAAATATTGTATGAATTTGATCCTGTAGCAATATTATTATTGTCTATTATGATAAATTGTAATATATACGAATAAATAAAAAATGAAGTCTAAATTTATAATAAAAATTAATAAAGAAGAGAAGTTCCATATTTAAATTCAGCTCTTCAAAATAACAAATATTTATTAGTAGACATTATATACACCTGATAAACCATCTCAAATTGGCCATTAATAAAATAAGAAAAATATTTCCTAGGAATAGAGTATCGAACTCAAGGCATTGCATCGGTCAATTGGCTGCCTTAATCTCACAGAAGCGATCTGACCGACTATTTCAAGTTGTTGTTGAGCCTTTTCTCAACAATACAATTTATTGTATTTTTATAGACTTCTTAATGTATTTGTATCGGACAGTTTATATATTTGGTGGCGCCCGGGGGCATTTAACGAAATTAAATAGCATCCAGTCTAACAGTTTTTTTTTTCTTCTTCTGGTACTGTGTGCATTCTCAGGACTACTTTAGAAGATTTTATTTGTTTATTATAAATTTTAATTTGTTCCAGTTAATTTATTTTTAAATATATATTATTTTAAACAGAGTTAAGCTTTTGAATCTAAGCTATACTGTAATAATGAAGAAAAAAAAATGAATGCTTCTGAATTAACGCCATGAACGTGTAATTTATGATCATCGTTCAATGAGCTTGTATTTATTTGTATTTTATATAAATGTTAATATTGAATCCATAACAAAAACGCTCAACACACAGCATTTACTCAACTCCTTTGTTAAAATCTATATAAGAACTGAGAAAAAAAAAAATATCACTACAAGCAAAAAAATACTCAGGTTTATGCGATTTTTATCACTCTCCATTACCTTACCATTACCTACCACTTTTTATATGTTAGATATATTTTTTTAATTTTAGCTTACTAACTGTATAATATAATCTTATATAAATATTATTATTTACGGAGAAAAAAAATTAACTTGAAAAAAATATTTCTGTTGATTATTTAATTTGTTTTTGTATACCATTTTTTTTTTTTTTTTTAACGATATTAACGGTCCTTTGGAAATAGGAATTTATGAATTATACTTTAAATATGTCGCACTATGATGATAAAATAAAAATCTTATTAAAGACTGTTTTAAATTAACAATAAAAAATAATAAGACTATTTTATACACAATTAAAAATAAAAGGATATTGCTGTACATGATTCCGGATGATCTTTGCATCCTTAAATCGAAAATAGTTTTATTTAAAATAACATTTTATAAAATGTTCTTTACATTTGTTGTTGTTTGTAGGAGAAATTATATTAAAAAACTTTATATATAAAATTATATAAAAAAAGGTGAAGAGATGAAATAAGTTATAAACTAAGATGGACTTAAATTAAATCAACAGTGTTAACTTAACAACACGTGTTTAGTTCTCTTAAGGGGTGGTGTATATAGGAAAGATTTACTGTTGTTACAAATTTCTTTTGCTTAGAAGTTTTCAGACGTTGATTTAGTTAAAGTATGAGATATTTTGGGTCTGAAATCGCAGTATTGTGGGAGTTGTAATTTTTAAGGCATAGTGGATATTTTTTTGTAGCGAAAAGTTATTCACTGTTCAAATTGATCAAGTTTTTTTTTCGGCAGTTTGTTAAACAGCTTGATCTCTAGACGGGAAATGCATATGTAATCTGAGGAAAATTACTGATATTAAAGCCAATGTAGCGATTTTAAATCCAAATCGTTTGAAGCTTTTTTATGGAAATCGTTAAAGACAAAATGCATAGTAAAGGCCGGTATCGGTTACAATTTCGATGCATCATCCAACAATACCTATCTTAAATATGTAATTTCATTTTTAGTTAGGACTCCTTCTTGACAAACGTCTTAATAGAAATCCTCACACAAGACACAAGACAACGACAAGTATCCCGAAAGATACAAAGATACCGAATAATTGACAAACGTTCAAAACTTATCACTGTATTACAAAAAGCTAATTTATTTTATCATTATCAGGCCCATTTGAACATATAGATCTAAGGATCTAATTCCTCCAGAATTTAATCCTTACAATCCAAAATCCTTCGCAAAATCCTAAATGTTTCTTACATTCTGTTTGTCACAAATAAAATCATCCATAACGACCTTAATATCCCATTTGTTACAGACCTTTCCCGTAGCAGATATATCACTTTCAATTACAAGCTCCCAAACCACATAAACCCTCTTGTCCGCAACCTATGAACCTCACATATTGAAAAGAAGATGAAGAAGAATATGAAAAGAAGATGGCCTCGGGATCTACTAACTTAAATAGCCATTAAAGTTCTACCGCCAGCTAATATTTTCACGCCATTTATTATAATTCAAGACTTTTAATGATTGTATTTTTGTTATATACATTTGTTAAAAAAAATTAGTTAGACATTCCACGTGTACACACACAGATCTTTTTGCGAGACTTGTGGCTAAATATACAAGATGAACGACCTTGATAACCAACTAATGGAGAAAAGAGCGAACATATATATATATATATATATATATATATATATATATATATATATATATATATATATATATATATATATATATTTTTTTTTTTTTTTTTTTTTTTTTTTTTTTTTTGTACCTTTTTTTCCGACACAAGAATAGAAATATAGATGTAACATAAGAAAGCTAAAGAATTTTTTTTTTTATATGTTATCTTATATACAAAGCTCTTAAAACGTGTGATTATCGTAAACAAAAATTTCAATTAGGTGCAGATTATTTCAGGTGAAGGTCAAAGTTTAAATATAAAGTTGGAGGCTGATAATTAACTTTAATTATATAATTATAATTAACACTATTTTATTTAATTATGATGCACTATAATGTTATTCGGCTATAATGTAACGTGCATAATTGATGATTCAAACATTAATTTTCAGTATATGATTCACTATTTTAATTTAATCACGTTCCATTCTTTTTTTGTGACATCCAATTCAGACATGAGACATCAAGGTGTAAGTACCCATTCACCTTAAGGTAATTTTCATATTTTAAATTTAAATTATTGATTGTTTATATTTATAAAATAAACTTGTTCCATCATCTGATTCCATTCATAATTGTTCCTGATTTTGTTTAATTGTTTTATTTATTCTTATTGTTTCATGTCAAATTTGAGTTATCTATTTGTAAGAATGTAACGTTAATCTTTTTATAGATTATTAGCAATTTTATTTCTTGAATTTTATTCATTTTAACTAAACATATAGTATTGTTATGTAATTTTGTTGTTATTAATTATGAGATTAATTATTTTTTAAGAAACCATATTAGTACTTGCAAATATTTTTTTTTATTTACACTAAAAACTGGAATTAAACGTGTTACATAATAATTAAATAAAAAAGTGGTGAAGTTAGTTATCAGCCTCCAACTTTATATAATAATAATTCATAATGTTAGAATATTTAATCTGAAGCACATGCTTCTATCGTAACTCAATTTAATTGTTTAACGGTTTTAATTGTTTCGTAGTCCAAATTTAATTAAAACTTCTTAAAATAATTTTATAAATGGAGGTATGATAGAGTCCTATGTTACGCGCACCAGATTTTTTTCTTAATACTTCCGAAACTGAAGCAGAAAGGTCAGAGAAGTAGTACTATTAAAATAACATCCTCTTGTAAGTCTTGTAGCCATGAAATAAAACTGGCTATAAGAAGTTTTATGCCAGTTTTAGAGTGTCAGTTATGGTCCAACTTTAAAGCTTTGCCTGAGAAATGAATTGATTTCGAGAAAAATATATTTTATTTTTCACTGACCCGATTTAAAGTTGTTTTTTTAAAAATTATTTATTGATATTCACAACTATATTGTACAACACATCTAGTAAATAGGCTAAAAGAAAATAGTCACAAAAGACATGTAGAAGAAGCTTCCCAATGGAAGCACTCTAAAAATATATATGTTTTTTTAGGCACTCTACAAAATAACTAGAAGATCTCGAGGCAATCTTCTTTTCAGAAGCTTCGGAGGATTATCAGGAATTAAAGTGGAATAAAGAATTGCAACTAGAGGATTAGAGTGGGAATGAAGTTTGTCGTGAAAGGTATGATATATGGTTCGGGAAAAATCAGCAACATACGGAACATTAAGGTCTTTATGGATTAGTTTATTAGTTACAAATTAAGGAGTATTGAGGACTTTACGAAGGATTTTGGATCGTAGGGATTGGGTACGGGAAGAATTTGATGGTTTAGTAGATGCCCAATGCTCTACTCCGTACGTCCGTATAGGCCGTATGATAATCATGTAGATTTGGAGTTAAGTGGAAGATTAGAACGTTTGTTTAGTAAGTGTTGGAATATCCAAAAATGTCAAGCAGTTTCTTGTCGTTTCAGTCTTGCATGAGGGTTCCAAGTAAGGCGTTTGTCAAGATGGAGTCCTATTTTTTTAAATTAAAAAATAAAAGAAAATAATTTAAATAAAGTTATTGTTTCCGATTTTAGTTTTACTTGACTGTTTAAGACAGTATATATAAGTTTTTATTTTTAAAACACGACTTATACGTATGTATACTTTCCATATTTTTATGTTCTGTTTCTTCTTCTTCGAGTGGTGCGACAAGCCGTGTAGGCCCTTGGCTCGCGGTGTAATCTCTTGAAAGATCACACTTACGTTTCTCGATGTATTTTATAGGTTAGGGTCATCACTCACTACCCTTAATTTTATGAGTACACTCCCTATCTAGTTCCAAACATCCATATAACCCTCCTCGTAGGTTGAAGCGGCAGTGGCCAAGAGATCTCTTGTAAATATGTCATTGGAGTGCTGGCAATAGCTGGCTTCTCCACTCATGCCCTGAGTGTATGTGACTCTAGCGCCCTCGCTCAGCCTTCACTGAATCTCAAGACCAGTGACGCGGCTGAATGAGAGGCGCTGGGATCTATCTATCAGTATCCATTCTTTCTTCTTCGTTTAATCTTTATTAATTATTTATTTTAATTCCAATGTACATATGGAATGAATGATTTCTTATATCTGTAATACTCATTGCCCCAGATTGGATTATCTCCAAATAAAATATAAATAAATAAAATTTTATGAGTGGCCACCATTTGGCTGACGGGTCTCACATACCTGGGGGAGAGGCTGTGTGTGAATCTCAATTTAATTAATGCTTGAAAAACTCCCTCTGGGACTGGGATTCGAACTCACAACCTTCAGCACGAGAGACTAGTCACTCAGTCACGGACCCCCCCATATTTTTATGCAATTAATTCAATTAAAACAAATAACTATATAAAATTTCCTTTTTAGGATTTATCTATCTAAATATATCCTAACCCGTGATTTCCAGTCGAAAACTGGTATTCGAAAATATTCCCAAGGAAAGAAATTTCCTTACAAAATATCTGATACAAACTTAATTGTAATAATAATAATAATAAATAAATAAATAAAAAAAAAATGTTAGCTGCCTTCAGTAAGATATTCAGTGTTGAGACATGATTTCCCTTTCTTTCAAAGTAATCGCATTTGACGTTTGAGAATAGGAATAAACCAATCATAGAAGATTTAGTTCCATCTTTCTCTCCGAGGGGTCGCATATTTCACTGCATGGTGGAAGTGACTTATGAGAGTAATAGTCAATTCATCTTCCCGGCTTGACGAAAGGAAGTAGCTCTGCCCGATGGATCTACTAACCCCATCACTGCACAACAAAAATAAAACTCAATTACTATCAGAGCGGTGCCTAATCATAATAGATTAATATCTATGTTTTAAAGGGTATAATTTAACTATGATCATCTATTGTTTGCTTTCACTAGCCTACATATAGATAATACATAGAAAGGTTTTTTTTTTTTTTTAAACTTATTTATAATAATTTACAACTGTATTAAAGAACACAATAAGTAAATATGAGGAATGAAAAAAAAAAAGTCATGAAAATGTCTTGGGAAAGAATTACCCAGTGGTAGTTCAGTAGGTCCCGAGGCCACCTTCTTTTCAGTGGCCTTGGAGGGTTACCAGGGATATCTAAGGCAGATAAATTACGGACAAGTGGGTTTGTATGGGCAGGGAGAATAGAATGAAAAGAGGAGTATCTATCACGGGCTATGCCTGCACCAAATGGGATATTAAGGTCATTATGGAGGAGTTGATTTGTAACAAAATAAGGGGCATTCAGGATTTTGGATTGTAAGGCTGAATGCGGGAGGAATTAGATGGTTTCGTAGAGCCCCAAAGCTCGATTCCATATATCCAAATAGGTCTGATAATAGTGATGTAAATGTGTCTTTTGTAATATACTGGAAGTTTTGAACGTTTGTTTAGTAAGTGTTGTAGTGATCGATATCTTCGAGCAGTATCAGTAACGACAATCAGTCTTGTGTGAGGATTCCAAGTAAGGCGCTTGTCAAGTTATCGGATTTGTTCAACAGGAGTAAGGGTAATGTTATTAAAGGATACTGGGGGGGGGGGCAGGATGTCATCGTTTTGCGACGAAGGGTAAAGGTGATACATAAAAAGATAAACAAAAATAATAGATTGTGAACTTTTTGGGGTGGGACAAATTATCAATACTATAACATCTCGGCGATTAGTCGTTCATTGCGCGGACAAGATTTTAACACTTATTAAGTAATATATATTAAATTCTCGGTAATCTATATAGTATCACACAGGTGATGCAATGGAGTGTATTTCGGACGAGGAAAACCAGGCGGATGCACTAATTGAACCTCAATGGGCGGTGATATTAATTCTGTATTAGTAATGAAGACGGCTGCGTGGCTTTAATATTGAGTTGGCTAAGGTATACAATAATATAAATGCAAATGCCATATTACAAATTCACATTTAAGCTCTGACAATTTACTGTCGGCAAACAGACCCCACCATCCCCTCCATCAACATAATAAAACAAATTAGCTAGAAGAACCTCATATAAAATCACTCTTTCCAATCTTTAACAATAAATAATTTAATATATCTGTTTCGAGGAAAATTTTCCGTTTCGTACATTTTTACTTACCGTAATTGTACAACAACAGATATATCATCATCATGAATAAAAAAATATGTTTATTGATTCATATTTAATTTCGAAATGAACTTATTATGTTTTAGGTGAAAATTCTGATGTACGTGTATATTAATTATAGGATATTGAATCATAAAATCTGGTGTGCCTGACAAACAAATTTATTTATTATTACTTTTGCAAATTTTGTAAAATTAATGTTAAAAAATTATATGCTCTTATTTAATTAAATTATTATTTTATTTATATATTATATATATATATATATATATATATATACATATATATATATATATATATTATTTGATTAGACCATTTTTAGATTACGATGGTAGACTAATTTGTAACACATTTCAATTTTATATTTGTTATTCAATCCCATATCAGAGAGCTTGAGATATGGTGTCAGAATTGGAGAATCAAGATCAATGCCAACAAATCCCACCAAATTACCTTTACCCTTCGTCGTAAACCTATGACATCCTGCCCTACAGTTTCCTTTAATAATATTCCGCTTGTTCCAGTTGAACAGATCCGCTACCTAGGACTACTACTTGACAAACGTCTAACATGGAATCCCCATACACGACTGAAACGACAAGAAACTGCCCGTCGCTTTCGCTTACTACAACACTTACTGGACAGACGCTCCAACCTTCCACTTATCTACAAAAGGCTCATCTATATCACCATCATAAGGCCTATCTGGACTTACGGAGTTGAGCTTTGGGGCTCTACGAAACCATCAATTCTTCCCGTATTCAATCCTTACAATCCAAAATTCTTCGAAAAATCCTCAATGCTCCTTACTTTGTCACAAATAAACTCATCCATAAAGACCTTAACATCCCATATGTTGCTGATTTGGCCCGAACCAAGTATCAATCCTTCCATGACAAACTCCACTCCCACTCTAATCCTCTAGTTTCAATTCTTGCTTCCTCTTCAATTCCTGACAATCCTACGAGGCGCCTGAAAAGAAGATGGCCTCGAGACCTTCTAGTTTAGTTACTTAGTGGAGTGATGCCAATGGGCGTTTTCTCTTCGCGTTTTTTTCATGTATTTTATCATTATTAACATATTTACTTGTTGTATTACAAAATACAGTTGTAAATTTCAATAAAAATATTAAAAAAAAAAAAAAAATATTTGTTATTATTTCCCGGGAAGCCTACATCTGTTTAGAAAACCGCTGTTTTCGTTCTTCAGTCCACTTGGTTCTCATTCTCGCCTTCTTGTGTACGACTTGGAAACAACCCTTTATGACTTTTTCTCCAAATATTTTTCTCTTTGTTATTTCTTTGATTCTGATTCCAGCTCTTTCAAGATCATGTTTTTCTTTTTTAACCCAGGTTATAGAAGTTTTCATTTCAAACAGTTTGTTGGATAATATTGTAACTATCCTGTTTCCTTCCATCACCAACGTGCCCTAAATATGCTAATCTTCTCTTTCTAATGGTTTCATCTATCGGTTCATTGTTCAGGTAAATTTTTTTGTTCTTGTATGGTCCCAAAATTTTCCTAAAGATTTTTCTTTCTTTTCTTCCCAAGTCTTTCAGGTTTCTCTTTTCCAAGTAATTTCTCTTTCTTTACTTAGTGGTAATGTATGAATTTACAGTTCCAAGATATACATTTTTTATTATACGTTTGACTGATCCTTGCCAGTGCATTAAACATTTTATATGTATATATATATATATATATGGGAGCGGCGTGGTCTAGTGGATAGAGCACTAGTCTGCTGTGCTCCGGGTACTGGGTTTCGAATCCCGGCTGTGGCAGAAATATTATTTATTCTGTTAATTCAGTCGGGGGGCGACCCTAGGGTATGGAGACTCTCCTGGGGTAGACCCAGCCTCTATAAAGTGGGTACCCGAATTAAATGGGGAAAAACCTGGCGGCTGAGCGTGATTAAGGCCTAATCACCTCATTGCACTGCCGTTGGCCTAGAAACAGTACGAATCTCTATATGTACTGAGCCCAAGACCCTTCATGGGTTGTAGTGGTACAGGTTTTTTTTTTTTTTTATATATATATAATATATATATATATATATATATAATATATATATATATATATATAATATATATAATATATAATATTATGTGTGTGTGTGTGTGTATTTATAATTTGATGTGAGAATGGTTGACTGTGTGTATAATTGGAGAGAAGTTGATCCCCGGGGCAGTCATTAAACACTTAATTAATTAAACAACTTAATCTATTGTATTTTATAGTTTTTTTTAATTTATATTATTCTTATAATTCTTTATAGACGATAACTTAATTTATTATTAAAATGAATTGATTTTTAAATAAAAAACTTTTGTTGTCAATTAAAGTGTTTTTATGTCAGCGCACTTGGAATCAACTTCTTTACAAAAAATATATTTGTTGATGTTTGCAAATGAATTAAAATAAATGTATATAATAGATTTGAGGAAAACTTTGAACAATTTCAAATGGAAAAACACCTTGGTTGCACTTCAATAAAATAATCTGAATGAAAAAATTATTAATCACAGCTGTTTCTTATTTGAGTGATGTTTTTTTTTTTTTTTTTTTTTTTTTTTTTCATGTTACGCACCAATTACTTGGACTCGGATTTTGTTTATTTCTTATTAAGTTTTCTAAAAGTTTATATTTTAGAACTGTATATTTTACATATAGCTATTCTTATACACGAGGGCACGTTTTAATAATTAACCCTTTTTTCGAGCTTTGGGGCTCTACTAAGCCATCTGATTCCTCCCGCATCCAATCCTTACAATCCAAAATCCTTCGCAAAATCCTAAATGCTCCTTATTTCGTCACAAATAAAATCATCCATAACGACCTTAATATCCCATTTGTGGCAGACCTTTCTCGAACCAGATATACCACTTTTAATTCCAAACTCCCAACTCATATAAACCCTCTTGTCCGCAACCTATCAACCTCGCATATTCCTGACAACCCTCCGAGGCGATTGAAAAGAAGATGGCCTCGGGATCTACTTACTTAAATAAACATCGAAGTACTACCGCTGGGTAGTTTCTTCACAAGCCTTATACGCCTTTTATTGTAATTCATCACTTTTACTTATTGTATTTATGTAATATACAGTTGTAAAATTCAATAAAATATAATATAAAAAAAAAAAAAACCTTTTTCATCCCTTAGTTGACTTTCGTTTTGTTTTATAGTTCATACTTATTCAACTTTGATGAGTTTTAACAATGAGGTGCTTTTGGAGTATGAATTCAGAAAGTTAAATAGTTTAATATCGGACTGTTTCAACGAGACTGAACCCTTTGTTAGATCTCAAATAGAAGTTAAATTCAGTTAGTTTTACTTTGAAGTTTGATTTTTTTTTGTATTCAATTTGATTCTATAATTTAAGTTTATGTTTAAAAAAGTTATAAAGGTTATAAGGAAGGGGATATAAAAATTGCCAAAATCTAGATAAAATTTAATGATAGCAGTGGATATTATTTTAATCATTAAAACAGTCATAAAACTTTTTTTTTAATTAAAATTCTATGATTTTTTATTGACAATTCAACTTATCTCAATATACAATCTTTTGATGTTCTGGTTCTTATGTGATCCGTACGTCAACCACCGGGTATATCCTAAAACACCCTAGCAGAGAGAAATGCATGGTATAAAGCGACATTTGTGGTGAGTTGAGATTTAGCCGGTAGCAATGTGTAATCCGTGGGAAAGTTTATGAAGGAGAGTTGACAGTTGTGTCATTGTATCACAAATATGATGTAGTTAGTAAACCTCCGTTTATCATTACCCGCAATAATGTCACATTAAATGAATTTCATTGTATTTTAAACTATCAAGCCGACTTATATGTTTCTGTATTGCTTAGCAAAGGTAATTTTATAAGATAAGAAAAATCTTAAAGTCAGCTGAGGAGGAATAATAATTTTGATGATCATCGGATTTAAGTTTTAAAAAAGAAATTGTTTTAGAAAAAAATTAAATGTTTTTTTTTTTAATTTCACTTACCTATATGAAATATATGGTAAGGGAAAGTATTGCTATCGTGAAAATGTTCGCTGCCAGTTTTCTACATGTTACGAAATACATGTTTCAGGGTCCCCTGAGTCAAAATAACCAAGTCGAACAAAATAGGTATGTGTGGTGTGTGTGTGTGTGAAAATCAACCATGAAAAGAAAACCGTTTTGTCTGCATATTTTTACGGTTTACTCCAAAATGGCTTTAACGATTTTAATTAAACTCATTACATCGATGTAAAATTTAATGGATCTTAATATGATATAGGTTTCAATTTAATTGAAATAGTCTGACAGGGATTAAATGTCGATTTTTTTTGTAAATTAAAAAAAATAAACACATCATCTTATTAACATTGATAAATTTTTTTACAACGACAACAATTCTTTATTGAGTAAAATTACAATCTGTCCCAATTTGAACATTGATAAATAACTGCTAAATTTGAAGGTTGAGCGAATTTGATAAAAAAGTAAAGGAGATAAGTAAAAAATATTTTTTTATACAATATTTGTGTTTTTGAACAATAGTAATATAGATATACTATAATAGTAATATGTTATACTAGTAATAATTGAAGAACAGTAATATAGATGTATAATATACCGTTATATAGCTAATGATTTTAGAAAAAATATTATCTATTACACGGAATTGTAAAGGATAATGGAGAGTAATGAAAAACCGATAAAACTGACTGATTGTTGCAGTTAAAAAAAATAATAGATTATTTGTTAAAATACATATTTTTTATAAATTCAATTTATTCAAATCTTTAACAATTTAATTTTATCGCTAAATGTATTTAAAGCTTCTTAAATTGATTGACAACGGGGGTAAGTGAAAGTTTTGTGTTATGCGCATCAGATTTTTTTTAAAAGTCAAATCCTATTATCATCATAAATAGTAATTTTTTGCAAATACCTAAATGTCTTTCTAACGATATATGTATATATATGCTCCTGCCCACAGAGCAACAAGTTTTGAACATTCCTTTCTTGTTCACTCTACTACTATCTGGAATTCCCTACCTACTCATAACCGCCATGCTTCTTCTCTACCATCATTCAAGTCCCAGCTGTTCGAGTACCTATTGTCATCTCAAACAGACGCTCCTCAAGCCTGATATTTCAAATCAAATATCTATTCAAAAAGAAAATTTATTATTTATTGTTCATGTTTCTATATCGACCAATTATTATGAATCAGTTTCAATATTAAGTTTTGTTCAACAAATCAGAAGTTATTCATTTTTTTTACTCTTTTAGTTATTTTGCTCTTTTGTTTTATTGTATCCTACTTTCCTTCTTAAAGATTTGTAAATAAAAATTAATTTTAATCCTTGTGGCCAGACACTTGGTATAAATTAATTGTACATATCATATTGTTCTTAAGGGACCCAGTCCTAGAATAAAAATTATTTTTCTATTCTATTTATATATATATATATATATATATATATATATATATTATAATATCATAACATTGGTTTTATAACCACCGAGAAGGCTGTAAAGTTCCTTTATACTGTCAAGTATATAAGCCTATGGACAACCGGTAGTCGAATAACTTCAGATCCGCTTCGCTAGCCATCCTAACGAAGGACTAAAATTTAGGCAGAAACTTCGGTACTCAATATAATAAGTTTTCTTATATAATATATTTGATGATCGCACTTCCAGCTAACGTCTCCAAGAAACATCCTGAAAGTTAGTAGAACTGAAGCGGATCCACGTGCCGGAAGTTATGAGTTAAGAATGAGCGGGTCTCAGTGCAAATAACTCCAAAGGATCCCAACTCAAAGAACACAAGGGATGTGAATTCAACACCGCTTCAACTTGAATCAACATGGTATTTAGTTCCTCATAAGTCAACGTTTGCCTGCCGCCAACCCTAAACAAATGGGACTTGACAACTTTGATGTTAGCTCTTCGGTGCTCATCCCTCAGCCCGAGAGCTGTAATCAGACCTCCAGTCACTTTATTGTTCTAGAAAGTAAGTTGATAAGGAGGGACCAATATACAAGGCTTTATTGCCGCTCTTATTTGCTTTATAATATGCCAAGGTATACCTATTACTTACTTTTTACACTATTTTATGTTAAAAGGTAAATATTTTTTAATGGTATATATCTATCAACTGATCCTTTAAACATTGTTCTGTCATATATATATTATTTCTATTGAATATTTTGGTTCTTGATCAAAAAAGAGTATTTGTAGATGGGGGATGGGAAAAGGGCTATAACAGAGAGATGAATGAAGCGCTGTATACTATTTAATAATAATTCTTTATTTATTCTGGGACGAGTCCCTTAAGAATAATAATACAGGGAATAAGCAAGGGTCTTAAGACTAGAGTCTTAGAGTAAAAAAATTAAGAATATAAAGATAAGTAAAAATAACAACAGAATTGAATTAATAATATGAAAAAAAAAAAAATAACTCAAAAGACAACTTCTAATAAAATGTGAATACAAGAAAAATATAAATAAAGATATATCTATATGTTAAAATGAGTACAGAAAATAACATATAATTAAAAGTACAATAATATTATTTTAAATAAATTAAAAATATATAGTTAATAAAAAAATTACAATGCTTCTATATTTTTGTAAAATTATATGTGATTTAATCTTTCATCTTTGAAAAGATAATCTTTTTAAATAATATTTGCTACGAATGTATCCATTAAAGTTAAATAACGTATCTGTCTGCTTTATTTGTTGATTTTCCCTGAAACTAGGATCTAATTGGGATTATTGGGGAATCGGATTGACAGGAAATGGCTGAATAGACGGGATTTGAATGTTGAAAGAGTTTGGGAGTGACGGATGTCGGAAGGAATGGAATTCCATAGAGATGCGGAGCGGATTAAGAATGATCTATCGAAAGCTGTGGATTGATGGGGCGTTATGTACAGATCAGAAGGCCGCGAGCGGGTGTTACGAGAACGAACGGAGGATTTGAATTTAAGGAGATCAGAGATGTAGAACGGACATTTACTTCCTTTTAAGTACCTTTAATTTTGTAGATTCAATCTACTCCATCTTAAATATAATATATATAAAAGTTATCAATCAAATAATCAAATATAAGAGTTGAAAGACTTTTAGAACCTACTAATAAAGTAAAGATCAAAAATAACTGTTTAATGTAATTTTTGCTTATTATTTTCAATAACAAACCTTTTTAACAGACCGAATAACCACGAATATAATATATTATATACAATATACGAACCAAAAAAAAAAAAAAAAGTTCCCTCTTCAAAATTTAAGGGGCTTAAGTTTAAAGATGCGTAGGACCCGAATGCAGAATTTTAAAAAATCCGTTTCTCCTCATTATTAAACAAATAAATATAAAAAATAAAGATTTAAAAAAAAATACCTCCCCACCGTGAAACTTTTTAAGATACGTAAGAACCCGAATAGCTGATAAAAAAAATTCATTTGCATTTTTCCGAAACAATTGGACGAATCATTTTGAAATTCAATATTCTAACACCTAGACGTTGATATGAAACGCGATAAACATAAAAAAGTTGATCTACATATTCAAGTCCCAAATTATAATAGGTGTAATCCACAGAACAACAATGTTTAATCATTCCTCTCTTCTCCGCTCTAATAATCTTTGGAATCTCCTAACGACTTATATCCGCCATGATTCTTTAATACCATTATTCAAGTCCCAGCTCCTCCAGAACCTACTGTCATCGGGGAAAGGAGGCTCAACAAGCCTAATATTTCAAATCAAATATCAATTCAAAAGAAAATTTCCTGATGACATCTCGTGGAACCCTTCTGACATCGTCTTCGGACCAAAGTCCATTAAATTTTACATTTATATAGTAAGTTCAGTCAAAATCGTTACAACCGTTTTCGAGAAAACCGTAAAAAGGTGCAAAATGCATAGGGTAAAGTAGCACTTGCTATAACACCTCGGGCGTATAATGTCTTAAATAGGAAATTTCAGTTTCGTACGTCCTATCGTTTTCGCACTCATGAACACACACACACACACACACACACAAAACACACACACACACACACACACCTTCTTGCGGGAATTAGTGATTTGGACACAGGAGACCCTAAAACTTGTATTTCCGTTGAAAACTGGAATTCAAAAATGTTCACGATAACAATATTTTCGCATAAAAGTACAAAAAACAAACGAACTCATTTAGATGATGATCAAAAATTTTAGGGAATTCAATAACTTATTTTTTTATATATTTCGTATACAGATTGGTCTAAAGAATGCTTGTTGTTTGTTTGTTTATTTATTTAACGTCACTTTATGCTACTATGCTAATCGGACGATGCTACAGTGGAGTCCTAAATTTTGCCTATCCAGGTTTTATTAGGATAGGGATCTTTAACGAGTACCTGACATCGCACAGGCTCGGGACCACCTTTTAACGTCCCCTCCGAAGGACGGCGTAACTAAGGATTTTTTACTCCCATTAAAAAATCCTAGGACCACCTGCGGTTTGAACCCGTGACCTTTAGCATGGAAGGCTGTTACGCTAGCCACCCAGCTACAAGTGATCCCTAAAGAAATGCTTTATCGAATCCTAATGAGATTCAAACAGCCAAACTAAAAAGTTCATTTATTGATTCCGTTCATTGATTGATATATCATTCCGTTTGCAAATTTACGCTTTCTTTTTTGTCTATAGTTTTTCTTATCCGGGCAATGGACTAGGCTTAAAAACGAAATGGGACATAGAAGGGGACCTATTCAACAACCTTTAGCAATTTATAAATTCCTCAAATTTCAAACGTGCTCTTGGCCCAATAAAAATAAATTTAACGCCCCTACACCAGGAAATAGCATGCATTAAATTGTCGGTTTAACGGCTTAGGAAATGTTATTTTATTTGCATTGTGATACAACTTTTTTAACGTATTTTCTGAACTATTTAAGCTTTAAAGTTTATTTATTTTGGAGGAGAATATTGTAGGTAACGTGAATACTGCTCTATATGAACCGGAATCGAACCTCAGCTGTAACAGTATAATTATTTATTTCGTTTTTACATTCACTTACTATAAGTAGTAGTAAGGGGAAGTATTGCGATCGTGAAAATTTTCGAATTCCAGTTTTCAACGGAAATACACGTTTTAGGGTCCCCTGAGTCCAAATAACCAAGTCCCGCTAAAAGGTCTGTGTGTGTGTGGTAACTCCCGGGCGGAAACTGAAATTTCATATTTAAGACATCTATACGCCCGAGACGTGACAAAACTTTTTTCATCAAAATGAGCTTACCAGAAGAGGCACTTTATACCATGCATTTTGCACCTTTTTTCGATTTTCTCGAAAACGGTTCCGACGATTTTGATTAAACTCGCTATATCGATGTAAAGTTTAATGGGCTTTAATATCATGTAGGTTTTATTCTGATTAAAATGGTCTGACAGGGCTTAAATGCCGATATTTTAATTATCTTTCTCTAAAGTACCTTTAATTTTGTAGATTCAATAAAAATAACTATATTATCTTGTTAAGGCTGATGAAAAACAGGTAAATATTTAAATTGAATAAATTCGATACCCAACTAAAGGAGAAAACAGAAAAAATATTTTTTTAATGCAATTTTTCGTTTTTGAACTTAAAGCAGTAATAAACATGTATGATATACTGTTGGAAAGCTAAAGATTTTAGAAAAATATTATCTCATACACAAGCTTTTAAAAGTTAATAGAGAGTGATGAAATAAACATAAAACTAACTGATTATTTTAGATAATAATATAATAGACTTTTTTTTAAACACACGTTTCTATAGAAATTCCATTTAACTAATTCTTTAATGGTTTCACTCATTTTGATCTCTTACTGTATTTGAAAATTCTTTAATCGATTTTAAAAACGGAGGTAAGTGAAAGTCGTGTGTTGCCCGCACCAGATTTTTTTTCATATGTGGGGCGTCCCAGTGGTGAAGTGCCCTACGGAGGTTCATCCAGCCTTTATAAAGAGGGTAGCCAATGGTGAGGAAAAGTCTTTGTGGTGGGTGGGATCTCGGCCCAATCATCTTCTTGCACGGCCGTTGGCCTAGGAAAAAATAAAAAACATTGGACGCACTTTAGGTAAACCTCAGATCCTTCATGGGTTGTAGAGGTGCAGGATATAAATATATTATATAAAATTTGGCGGTTTAGCATTATTTCGGTTTAATCCTATTCTTGCGCGTTAGTTGCACGACTAGACCCAGACGTGGTGGTACTGTCTTTTCTTTTTTTTTTTTTTATCCAGATAAATAGGTTTAAAAAATGAGACACGGATTCCTGAACGACATATCTTACATTCTTGATATTTTGACTTATTTATATTATAATCGTTTATTTTTATGGGAATCTGTCATTACATCTAAAAACACAAATACTTCTCAAAACGCTTTTGAAAATAGCAGTTCTTTCCTAAAGTTACTTAGTACAGATTTAATTTTATTCCAAATCTTATTAAAACATTTTCTTCTTTAACGTAAAAATAAATTTTTAATATAAACAAAAATTATAGATTTAAATAAAAAAAAAATATAATTAATATCAAGTTAATGAGATTTTTTTGAATTTTCAATAAGATTTCTTTTGAAAAAATATTTTCTGAATCGTACGATGAATATTTTATAGTAGTGGTTACATTGATTTGTCACAAAATGGTTTATAAGAAACAAATCAAACTTTTCAATAATGTGAGTTATTTCAGTAAAACAATACTAAGTTCTCAATTCTAGCATGATTTAAAAAAATCAGTCCTGCCCTTAATCAGTATTCAAGCCATTCAATCGCTCCGGGATTTACCAAGTTTTAGTATTCGTCCCAGCCATAAATATTACCACTCGTCGTTGAAATTTCCCATTTGATAATATTTTTGAAATAATGTGCCATGGAATCAGTTTTAGTGAGAGCGAATAAGTGGACTGATCGCTTTTATAGGCTAGAACCAGAATTAATGAGCTAAAATGATTGATATAAGTGTTAAATATATGTCACTTAAACTTCCCAATTATTTTAAACAGTATTAATTTTTAATTAATATAAAGCGAATACTTGGATATTATTTATTAATTTTATATTTGTATTTATATTTATTCGTTAATAAAACGTTAATTATCCGCACAGTGAATTAGCAACGTTTCTATCAGTTTCGACATTATATTGAAACCTAAATATGTAGTGGAGTAGTCTAGTGGATAGAGTATAAGTCTGCTGTTCTCCGGTCCTGAGTTCGAATCCCGGGTGTGATAGAATATTATTTATTCTGTTAATTCAGTCGGGGGGAGGGGGGCGACTCTAGGGTATGGAGACCTCCTGGGGTAGACCCAGCCTATATAAATTGGGTAACAAAAAAATTGGGGGGGAAACTTGGCGGCTGAGCGTGATCAAGGCCTAATAACCTTATTGCACGGACGTTAGCCTAGATACAGTACGATTCTCTATATGTACTGAGCCCAAGACACTTCATAGGTTGTAGTGGTACAGTACTTTTTTTTTTTTTTTTTTCAAATATGAAATACTCAGTGAGGAAAATTATTGCGATTGTTGATATTTTTGAATCTGAATAAACGTGTTTGTATCCTCTGCTTAAAAAAAAAAATAAGCTATGCAAAATAGTGTGTGAGTTAAAGAATAGACAAAAATAAGAATTGTTTTAAAAATCGATGTACAGGAAGTATGCAGAATATGCATTAAACGGTTTTAATTTTTCGTCAATAACGGCTCTAATAGTTGCGATTAAGCTCCATGGTGTACACTTGAAAATCGAAATGAAATACAATGATATATCGGCTATGATTTAAAACAAATATTTCTCTGAAGCACCTTTTTTTATTTCATTTTTTAAATTAACCTACTTTATTTGTATTGAGAGATATTGTGTAAATATCAATGACTTTGAACCTCAATGAAAAAAGAAGGATAAATATTTTTCGAGATTAAATCGTTTTTATTCCAGGAAATAAAAATTTACATTTGGTGTTTAACAGATAAATATTTTTCAAAAAATGATTAACTTAAGTGATTGTTATAGATTAAGGCCTGAAAATTCGCTAACAATAAATCAATAAATCAAATCTCTCATACAATTCATTATATGAAATACATTCTGTAATTAGAATCATGTTGAGATGCACCGCCATCATGGCATGAATAACCGTTTGATTGTTTCGTTCTGAGAACTGGATAGGAATTACAATCTGTAGTTTAAACAAGAGGCTGTAGAGAATATAAATGAAAGAAGGAATTGCGGTAGGTAAGCTTTAACCCAGATAGATTCCAAGGCAGAATCCTCATTAGATCGAGAGCTCCTTTCCAGCTTAGTAGACGGTCAGTATTCTGAGGTATCAATGATGTCTATACCTCAGTAATCAGTGAGCTATTGTTAAGGGGGAGGGATAAATTTCCTTGATAAGAATATATATTTTTTTTAAATATGTTTTTTATGTTTATTGAAATTTATAACAGCATTATGAAATACATCTAGTAGATGTGAGACAATATTAAACTAAGTCGTGATACAATGAGTGTAGAAGAACTATTCAAAACCAATTTGTGCCTTTGTCCAGTAAGTGTTGATGTAGTCAAAAACGTCGGGCATTTGCCTTGTATGAGGATTCAATAATACTAAAAAAAATTATATTGGAATAATAAGCAACTTAAAGTACTGCATTTAACTTAAACACTTAACTTCATTTTTTTATTATATATATATTTTTTTATATCTTCCTTATTGTATATTGTTATGATTGTGTGTATGATGTTAATTTATTTTTGACTTTGTATTATTATGAATTATAGGTTGTTGTTTTGTTTTTATATGTTTTTTGCATATATATATATATATATATATATATATATATATATATATATATTTTTTTTTTTTTTTCAGTGGTGCGACAGGCCGTGCAGGCCCTGGGCCTCGCGGTGTGATCTCCTGGGAGATAGTAAAATTATTGATAGTAAAATTTTGTATGCAATTCAGTAAAAAAAAAATTGAACAGGATTAAATAAATTTAAAAACAATTGTTGGTTGTTTATGCATAATTGTCACTATAAGAATGTAAATATTTTTATAATAGTGAAACTAGTTATACAGCAAAGAGTTCGAATAAATTAAAACAATACATTAATACATTTTCATATTTTTATGATTACCATATATATATATATATATTTCTTTTTTTTAAAATAATGTTATTGGATACAAATGGATACTTATTAAAAACAATTAGAAAATATATTTAAATATCTTCGATTTCCTTTACTAGTCCATTTATCTATAGTTATAGAAAATTTTTGCCCTTTATTCTACTTACAAATGAAAACAGTTATTGTTTTATAAAACTTATAAATTAGATTCATAACTCTAGAATTATTTTGTGGTAGGTAATAATTTCGTTGTTGCAATGACTCTCGTATGAACGAGCTGTTATGCAATTGATAGACAGTCCATCCAATGCAGCAAGCTTTGATACAATTTCATTTTAAGTAATAATTTTCACAAAGACACGAATACAGGGCTGTGTACTTGTTTGTGAATTCGGGCAGGCATCAGGTGATTTTTTCTCGGTTATTTTATCGGGCACTGTTTTAAAATAATTGTGGAGACTTTATAACTAAGCATTTTATTGCAATAAATACAACGGGCTTTTTATTTTTCTACTTTTTAAATTAATTCCACACGTCTGACAAGTGTTATTCATACATTGAAAATCGTAATCAGTGAGCTATTGTTAAGGGGGAGGGATAAATTTCCTTGATAAGAATATATATTTTTTTTAAATATGTTTTTTATGTTTATTGAAATTTACAACAGCATTATGAAATACATCTAGTAGATGTGAGACAATATTAAACTAAGTCGTGATACAATGAGTGTAGAAGAACTATTCAAAACCAATTTGTGCCTTTGTCCAGTAAGTGTTGATGTAGTCAAAAACGTCGGGCATTTGCCTTGTATGAGGATTCAATAAGACTAAAAAAAATTATATTGGAATAATAAGCAACTTAAAGTACTGCATTTAACTTAAACACTTAACTTCATTTTTTTATTATATATATATTTTTTTTATATCTTCCTTATTGTATATTGTTATGATTGTGTGTATGATGTTAATTTATTTTTGACTTTGTATTATTATGAATTATAGGTTGTTGTTTTGTTTTTATATGTTTTTTGCATATATATATATATATATATATATATATATATATATATATATATATATATATATATATATATATTTTTTTTTTTTTTTTTCAGTGGTGCGACAGGCCGTGCAGGCCCTGGGCCTCGCGGTGTGATCTCCTGGGAGATAGTAAAATTATTGATAGTAAAATTTTGTATGCAATTCAGTAAAAAAAAAATTGAACAGGATTAAATAAATTTAAAAACAATTGTTGGTTGTTTATGCATAATTGTCACTATAAGAATGTAAATATTTTTATAATAGTGAAACTAGTTATACAGCAAAGAGTTCGAATAAATTAAAACAATACATTAATACATTTTCATATTTTTATGATTACCATATATATATATATATTTCTTTTTTTTAAAATAATGTTATTGGATACAAATGGATACTTATTAAAAACAATTAGAAAATATATTTAAATATCTTCGATTTCCTTTACTAGTCCATTTATCTATAGTTATAGAAAATTTTTGCCCTTTATTCTACTTACAAATGAAAACAGTTATTGTTTTATAAAACTTATAAATTAGATTCATAACTCTAGAATTATTTTGTGGTAGGTAATAATTTCGTTGTTGCAATGACTCTCGTATGAACGAGCTGTTATGCAATTGATAGACAGTCCATCCAATGCAGCAAGCTTTGATACAATTTCATTTTAAGTAATAATTTTCACAAAGACACGAATACAGGGCTGTGTACTTGTTTGTGAATTCGGGCAGGCATCAGGTGATTTTTTCTCGGTTATTTTATCGGGCACTGTTTTAAAATAATTGTGGAGACTTTATAACTAAGCATTTTATTGCAATAAATACAACGGGCTTTTTATTTTTCTACTTTTTAAATTAATTCCACACGTCTGACAAGTGTTATTCATACATTGAAAATCGGTATTTTCTACTAAAAAATACCGTTTTTCGTATTTCATAATTTTTTTCAAAAAACCGACAAACCCTGATGTCCACAGAATGCATAGGCTCGCCCCACTGTGGGGTGGCCCGCGCTTGTCTTTCTTGAAAGAGGTATAGAACAATTCTAGGAACTTGTACTGTATTGTAATGAAATTAGGTTTATATGTATTGGCAGTCATTGAAGAACACACAAAAAGATCCCTTTTTTCTATTCCCTTTGAAAAATTCCTTGTTTTATAATTTCCTACATCATGGTAAATTCTGAAGCAATTCCTAATATGAATGATATATTAATGTTTGAATGTTTAATGTGTAATGGAATCTGAATTGTCCACTATTTTTACATATTTTTTTAAAATTTATTTATTGCAATTTACAACTGTATAATGGAATACAATAAGTAAATTTGAGAAAAATATATAAAGGCATGAAACACATGTAGAGAAGCTTCCCAGTGGAAGCAATCTAAAAATATTCTAAACTGGAAGGTCACAGGGCCATCTCCTTTTCAGACGTCTCGGAAGATTGTCGGGAACTGAAGAGGAAGAAATGATTGAAACTAGAGGATTAGGGTGGGATTGGAGTTTGTCATGAAAGGAATAGTATCTAGATCAGCAAATCAGCAACATACGGGATATCAAGGTCTTTGTGGATCAGTTTATTAGTTAAAAAGTAAGGAGCGTTGAGGATTTTACGAAGGATTTTGGATTTTAGGGATTGGATACGGGAAGAATTTGATGTTTTAGTAGAGTCCCAAAGCTCTACTCCATAACTCCATATAGGCCGTATGATAGTCATGTAGATGAGCCTTTTGTAGTTAAGTGGAAGGTTTGAGCGTCTGTCTAGTAAGTGTTGAAGTAATCGAAAGCGGCGAGCAGTTTCTTGTCGTTTCAGTCTGATAATAGAAACTAAGAAAAATAGCTTAACCAAAAAAATGTAAGGAAATTCGAAATTTCAGATATTGGTTCTATGTCCACCGAATGCAAAGGCGCGCCCCACTGTGCGGTGGCCCACGCTAGTCGGTCTAGGAAGAGGTATAGAATTTTAGGTTTTTTATAATTAATATATTAATATAATATAAATCTTTTTTTTATAATTTCTTATGCCGTGTAAATATTTTATGAATGTATTATGTATGATATCTTTCACCACTACTATTGATGTCCAAATTGGGACAGATTGTAATTTCTCTCAATAAAAATTGTTGTTGATTGATTGATAATTTCCTACATCATGGTAAATTCTGAAGTAATTCCTAATATGAATAATATATTAATGTTTGCATGTTTAATGTTAATTTAAATCTGAATTTTCCACTATTTTTACACATTGCTCAAATTATCAGAGAAGGGGCACTTCGTATTTATTGATCATGATAATGATGACATTCTGATATTTATATTATAATTTGAACTTTTTTGTGCAATTTTAACAGAAAAAATATGCGTTTCTAATATTTATATATTTAAATATGGTTGACTAAGCTCATTCTACATTATCGCTAATAAAATATAATGTCCCCTAAGAGGGTACAATCTAGTGCAAAGGATTAATACTCACATTGCGCGCATATTGTTGGGAGTATTTTGTAATAAAATAAAAATAAATAATAATGTTCAAAATACCCTTTTTGGCCCCATTAAATAAAAAAAATAAAAAATTGAATAAGCTACTTAGGACAAGAAAATTATTTGTTAAGAGCTGTTATATAAGGAAATATTGTCTTCATAAATAAAAAGGGCGGCTTCATTTTAGCCTGGCTTTTCTGGGTGCTAATAACTTGAAGGCTTAGCTGGAATGGACTGCTAACGTAAGCGCTATCAATGACATATCTCGTATCCTTCAAGGCTTAAATAATAATGAAGCGATTTCATACTTTTTCTTTCATTAATAAATAAATAAATAAGTTCTTTATTATTCTGGGACATGTCCCTTTAGAACAAATATACAAAATGTACAAAAAAAAGGGCTTTAGAGTCTTAGAGTAAATTAATTAAATATAAACAAGTTAATAATTAATGGTATAAAATATACATATTTAAATGAGATGAAAAAAAAATATATATAAAAAAATAAATAAATAAAAAGCTTATTTAGAATTCTATTGAGCCTGGATGTGCAATAAGTGATCAAATATGCGGGATTTGAAGGTAGAAAGAGAATTGGAGTGACGGATGGAGGAAGGGATAGAATTCCATAGGATGGAGGATCGAATGAGAAAGGATCTGTCGAAATGTGCAGTTCTGTGGGCCGTACTGTATAAACCGAAGGCCTGGAGCGTGTAGAACGGGAATGGACAGAGGATTTGAACTGTAGGAGGTCAAAAATATATGATGGACGGCGGGATTGGATAATTTGGTAAAGGAATGACGCAAGGAAATACTTGCGACGATTGGAAGGGTTAAGCCACTTCAACTCTCCATAAAGTTGGGATACAGAGGTGTATCTAGGGACCCCGAAGATGAAGCGAACAAAGGAATTGATTAAGCGTTTTATTTTTACCTCGAGATCCCCAGACACACCACCATATACCGTACAGCAATAGTCGAAGTGGGGGAATATTAGGGAGGTAACGAGGAGTATTCGGGTTTCAAGCGGAAATAGGTGACGGAGGGAATACAGTCGCTTTAAGGTTGAAAGGGTACGTCGAGAGATTTCTGAAATATGATTTTTGAAGGATAGACATTGATCGAAGGTTACTCCCAGATTTCGGACAGTAGGGTGGAACTTTATAGGATTACTATTGAGGAACAAGGTTGGAATTTGAGGAACGGTTTTCAGAAGGTGAGGGGATCCTATTACAATTGCTTTTGTTTTTTCAACTTTTAATTTTAACTTATTCACTTCAGCCCAGTGGCTTATTTGATTTATGTCCTCTTGTAATTTATTTGTAGCTAGTAATAGGTCGGAAGGTGGGAAGGAGAGGTATATTTGGAAATCATCAGCATAGAGGTGGTATTTAGAGTGATTGATATGGAGAGGGAGGTCATTAATGTAGATAGCGAATAGGGTAGGAGATAGAGACGATCCCTGAGGGACACCACAGGATAGAGGTAGGGTACTGGAAGGAGGTTGATCTGGCACTACTACATAATGAGAACGATCGGAGAGAAAGGATTGAAACCAGCGTAAAGCACTGTTGGATACTGGAAGATTTTGGAGTTTGTTAAGAAGGATACTATGGTCAACCGTGTCAAACGCCTTTGAGAAATCTAAGAGGATGAGTATAGTTAATTTTTGATGATCAATGGCATTTTGGAGGTCTTGTGTTATTTTAAGGAGAGCGGATTGGGTAGAATAACCAGGTCGAAACCCGGATTGGAGAGGGCTAAGGAGAGAGTTTTCTTCAAGGAAATATGATAGTTGGGTTTGTACAAGGCGTTCGAGCGGTTTTGATAGGTTGGAGAGAATAGAGATAGGACGGAAATCTTTCGGTGAGGCAGGATTCGGAACTTTATTTAGTGGTCGGACGAGGGCGGTTTTCCAGGAAGAAGGAAAAGTGGAATTTTGCAGAGAGAAATTATAAATATGATATAATGCCGGTATGAGAGATGGGAGGCTGGATTTTATTAGTTTTACTGGAATATTGTCCGGTCCATAGTCGTTAGTACGGGATTTTAAGATTGCATTGAGTAGTTCGTCGTAGGACACGTGAGAAAAGAAGAAACTGTTGGGATTGAAGCTTCGGTAAGTAATGTCAGGAGCTGTCGAGGAATCAGAAGCAAAGGATATGAAATGGTTATTGAGTTCGTCAGGCGTGATTTGGAAAGAACTGGGGTTATTGGGTTCGGGAAATGACAATTTTCTAAGGATTTTCCATTTGGATTTATTATCAGGAGCATCGGAAAGGACAGAATGGATATGGAGGGATTTAGCACGTCGCACTGCGCATTGGGTTTCATTGCGGAGCTTCTTGAAAGACACATAGTCTTCTTGCAAACGGGTGCGTCGAAATTTGCGTCTCGCCGCTTCCCTTCTCTTCATCATATCCTTTATCTCGGGGGTGAGCCAAGGCGCAGTGGGACGGCGTAAGATTCTGGTTTTCAGGGGAGCGTGGATGTCTAGTATGGATCGTAGGTTTGAGGTAAGAGTGGAGACCATAGGATCAATGGAGTTGTCGGAGTATATCGTGTCCTAGTGGATTGAGTCCAGATCAGGTTGAAGAGATTCGTAGGAAAGAAGGTCTAAATTTCGATATGATATGATTCTTGGATTGTAGGATTTGACAGGTAGATCATAAGTAATATGGATAAGGTCGTGTGATGATAAGAAAGGAACGGTGTGCTGCGATGAGGAAATAATTTTTACAGGAGAGTCAGAAAAATGTAGGTCTAACCAGGTATCAGTATACTGAGAATGATGAGTAGGATGATAAGGAACGAGGTACAGATTGAGGGAGTATATTAAATCGGTGAGGAAGGATTTGTCGCTGGACTCAGATAACATGTTAGTATTAAAATCACCAGAGATAATTATATTATTATATGCTGAGACCAGTTGGACAAGGGAGGATTGGAAGAGATCATCAAATGGAACACGAGGAGGTCGGTAGACAACGGCGTATAACAAGTGTGAGGAGATGGTTGAAATTTCAACAAACATGTATTCTATGTGAGGAAGGGGATTAGGAGGGGACTTCAGTAGGATTTTGGCTTTCAGGCTATCGTGAATATACAGCCCGACTCCACCTCCCGTGCGATCAGGTCTGTCATGTCGTAGGAAACAGTAGTTTAGAAGGGAAACCTGAGAGGAAGGGATAAATGGTTTTAACCATGTTTCGGAGACGGCTACTATATGATAAAAGTTGTCAAGGAAATATTTTTGGAATTCATCATAGTGGGCTAAGATGGATTGTGCGTTTATGTGACAGGAAGTTAGGATATTAGTCATAATGGGAGGATTGAGAAGAGGAAAAACTGAAAAAAAAGCATTAGGACTGAAGGATAGGATATAACAATTTTTCGTCCAGCACTCTATTTTGGATCGAAATAAAATATATATAAAAATAACAGAAATATGATTAAATAAATACCAAAATAAAAACTCAAATAAAAATTCCACGATAGTAGAAAGAAGAAATAAATCACATAAAAATAATTTAAGAAACTGTTAAATGAAAAAACAAAACAATGTGGTACAGAGAAGCTGTCCTTTTTTCACTTCTATGACAATGGAATCTAATAAAATATAATAATATGTAAAAATGAGATTCGGTAAAAATAAAAATATATATCTTTAATACAAAGTGAGTAAATAAAAAAAAAAAAAATCTTCAATGTCTTCTAGATAAAAAAAAAAAATATATATATATATATATATATATATATATATATATATATATATATATATATATATATATATGATAGTATGGAAGAGAAGGAAGTCGAGGAAGCAACTGAACATGATATTCGCGTGGTCTTCAAGGCCTTTTCGCGCCAAAAAAAAAAAAAAAAAAAAATATATATGATAACTAAATTGGTATTTACTAACAATATTAGAAAATGAAAATATGATAAACTATAAAATAAAAGATTAAAATATTTACTATATAAATAAATAAATAAAGTTAAAAAAATTCTTCATTATAGGTCGAAATAAAATAGATATGAAAATAACATAAATATGCTGAGGTAAATACCAGAATAAAAAATATAAAAAATCGATAATACAGAGAAAATAAATGGAACAAATACAATTTAAAGAACTAGTAAATGAAAAAACAAAACAAGATTGAATATGGTACAGATAAGACGTTTTAGTTTCATTTCTATGATAATCACAACTGATAAAATATAATAATGGATAATGAGGTTTGGTCAAAATAAAAATAGATATCTCTAATATAAAGTGAGTAAATAAAACATCTTTCATGTAAGAGAATATAGTGTATTCTATTTCAAAAATGAAAATAAAAATGAAGCCTCTCAAAAAATAAAATAATATGTAAATGAAAAGACATTCTTCTGTATACAAAAAATATGATACATACATAAATAATTAGGAAATAAAAAAAATAAAAAAATGATAAAACTATTAAATAAGAAAGTAAAATATTTACAATATAAATAAAGATAGAAAAATCTTCATTATAGCTAATTAATAAGTCTATTGCATAAAAAATAAAATATCCATCATATGCAGAAGGAAATAAGAAAATAAATAAATTCTTAACTGTGTAACTAAATAAATTTTCCTCTGGTTGAAGTGAGAAAAAATGAAAATTTTGACTTAAAGTTTTGGAAAAAAATAAATTATATGCAGATAAAATACTTAGATAACCATAGTTAAAAAAAGATAATGTAAATAAAATATAACTGTAATACATTGTAAATAAAAAATAATCCAATTTAAAAAATAAGTGGCTTTTGCATTTTGTGAGGAAAAATGAAAATGTTGACTTAAAGTTTTAGAAAAAAATAAGTTACATGGAAATAAAACACTTAGATTGCGGTAGCAATAGATAAAAAAGAATAGTGTAAATAAATTATAGCTATGATAACACTGTAAATAAAAAATAATCCAAATTAAAAAATAAATGGCACTTATACCTTTTAGACAGATTAGAGCAAAATTAAAAAAAAAAAAAGATATCTTTTTTAAAAAAATAAAATAAAATTAATACAATATTGTAGGGACTGGGAATCATGAATCAAATAAAAATGTCTAAGTCAGATGGTTTATTTACCATTACCGCCGGGTAACCATCGGACTTCCTACACCTGACGCGCCCGCCACTAAACCATACATATTTTATCTTGGACGACACCTTTTTCTGCCGGGCCAGCCAGTAAAGATGTCTATTAGTGGGTGTCATCGCCTCGCTGAGGTAGATAGAATGGCTATTATTTCCTTCCCAACCCAGGTGGCGCGTAGAAAGGTCCCTTTTAATTCTTCTTTGTCGAATTAAATCGTCCTTTACCGCTTGCCGGACGAATCGAGCGATGATGGTCCCCGCGGCTCCCGCTTCCTTGGGCTTGAGGCGTACAGCGTGGTCCAGATCTTCCGGGCCCAGCTTCACGCCCAGAGCTGCGCCGACGCCGACTATGGTGCCAGTCACGGTCTCACCTGGCCTCTCCGGGATCCCTCTGATCTCAATTGTATTTTTTAATTGAATTTGCTCTGAGATATTTAACCTGTCTTCTAAAACGGAGATTCTTTCTTTTAATAAATTATTTTCCAATGATAACTTCTCCGCTAAGGCTTTTTGTTCTTCAAGGAGGCTTTCGATTTTTTGAAGCTTTTCCATGTTTTCGAACGAGAGTTCGGACTGTTTTTCAAGGGTTTGTTTAATGTCTTTTAAATCGTCGATCCCTTGAAGCCGAGTCTTCATCTCTCTAACCTCCTCGGTGAGCGTCATTAATAGGTTAATCATGGTAGCGGGCTCGTGGGCCGACATTGGTCGCGAAGTCGTTTCACAGTCGAGGCAAACCCACTTTTTATAAGCCTCTGGATCAGTGGCATCTAATTTGACACACTTTATATGGAAAATATTTTGACAAACAGGGCAGATCAACTTCGCCTTCTCGTCTCTTCCGACAGATTTGGAGCAAATTTTACAGTTAGCCATTTCTTCTATTTTTATATATATATATAAATATATATTTTAATGTATTTAAATTGAACTGTGAGAGAAAACGGCAACAATAATACGAAATGTTATAGCGTGTTTATTTGGAGAGAAGCAGGATTAGACTTCGTAGATAAGCTATCCCCACCGCTACCACTCAACGGCACTGACTATATGAAGTTATAATTTTCGTGTAGTTTATAAAGTTTATTAATGATGCCAACGATTTTTTATAACTATATAAGCACTATATAATTAACTGTTGAGAATTATCGATTTGAAAAGTTGAAAATTATAAGTGTTCTATTGAAATATAACAAATGTTACCAGATAAGACGGAGAGCTCCTTACACCACAACAAATACTCTAAGACTCTAAACTAAAAATAATCTGCTTCTAAACTAAAATAAACAGATACAAAGTAATTTTCCACTTGACCTTTCATTATTTTTGAAATTTAGATGGCTTGACAATGGCCCCGAGACCTTCTAGTTTAAAACTTCAACTTCCCTTATTTATAAAATATATAATAATGAAATGTATTGGGATCGTGAATTTATTCTAAGCTCCACTATATCCAAATGATGAAATTCTGCAAAAAAATGTTTGTGTGTTTGATGAGCTGTTAGATGTTAAAAATGATAAGCTTTATAAAACTTAATTTTTACTTTCACTTACTATATATAGTAAGGGGAAGTATTGCGATCGTGAAAATTTTCGAATTCCAGTTTTCAACGGAAATACACGTTTTAGGGTCCCCTAAATACAAATAACCAAGTCCCGCAAAAAGGTGTGTGTGTGTGTGTGTGTGTGTGTGTTGTGGGTAACTCCCGGGCGGAAACGGTAAGTCCAATGAAACTGAAATTTCATATTTAAGACAACTATACGCTCGAGACGTGACAAAACTTTTTTCATCAAAATGAGCTTATCAGAAGAGGCACTTTATACCATGCATTTTGCACCTTTTTTCGATTTTCTCGAAAACGGTTCCGACGATTTTGATTAAACTCGCTATATCGATGTAAAATTTGATGGACTTTAATATGATGTAGGCCTGTAGTCTGTGTGTGCATGTCAATGTGTGGTAAGTCTAGTGCGAACACGAAAAGACGTACAAAACTGGAATTTCATATTTTAATAAACTATATGCTCGGGAGATACAGCAACTTTTTCCCTAAAATCGGCTGTCTAGAAGTGCTACTTTATACCATGCATTTTGCACCTTTTTTCGATTTTCTAGAAAACGGTTCCGTTAATACACAAGCTTTTAAAAGTTAATAGAGAGTGATGAAATGAACATAAAACTTACTGATTATTTTAGATAATAATATAATAGATTTTTTAATAAAACACATGTTTCTATATAAATTCAATTGAATTAATTCCTTAATTGTTTCACGTATTTTTATCTCTAATTGTTTTTGAAAATTCTTTCATTGATTTAAAAAATTGAGGTAAGTGAAAGTCGTGTGTTGCCCGCACCAGATTTTTTTTTTAGGAGCTTGTATGCCTGAGATGTTACAGCAACCTTTTTAACAAAATTGGCAAACCAGAAGAGCCACCTTGTCCCAAGCAATAGCACGGCTCTAACGAATTTTATTAAAAATGCTATATCTGGTAAAATTTAATGTTATTTGGTATTATGTAGGTTTTTCTTCCTTTTAAGTATCTTTAATTTTAAAGATTTAAAAAAAAAATAACCATATCATCTTTTTATAATTGTTAAAATAACGGGTAAGTGTGAAGATTTAACGAATCTTATAGCCAGCTAATAGAGGAAAAAGTAAACATTATTTTAGGTATTTTTTTTTTAACATAAGAATAGAAATATGTGTAACTACAATCGGAAAGCTGGAAATTTTGGAAGGAATTAAGGACAAAATTCATGATTTCTATTAGTAGATAATAATTTTCGATGATAGATTATGGGTGTAGAAAATAGAGAAAGAAAAGTGGTAGTTCTACAAGAAAAAGAGGTCAGATTTTCACAACAATTAGACAAACAAAAGTTTGCGATGTTTAAAAAATTCTTTGTTAACATCCAGCGTAAAATCTAAAAAAATACTTCACAGAATTTATTTTATTTGTATTATTATTCTTATTATTTTTCTTTCTTTTGAGTCTCTTTCCTCTATCATTTACATCATTTTATTTTATTCTCTATTTACTTAATTTCTTTATTTTTATTTACATTTTTTTATCAATTTGGGTTCCGTAACCTAACTTCTTATTAAATTATGCCAAACATGATATTCGACCATGAGGGATTTGGTTTCAAATCGTAAGTCATTTTTGTAAATAAATAATTAAATTAATAATGCTAGATTATGTATTTAAAGTAAAATTTTCGTTGAAACTCAATGTAATTTTTAACAATTTTTATTTACTTTAACTTAATTACATTAACAGAAACAGTTCTTTATTGAGTAATATTACAATCAGTCCAATTTAGAACATTTTGAATAGTGATAAAGTACATATAATATCATACTACATATCACCATAATATACAAAAAACAATAAAATATTATAAATAATAAATATTATACAAAACAAATATAAAAATTTATTATACAAAATAAAATCAATAAAAATATACAAAAAAAATCAATAAAATATTATACAAACAAAATCAATAAAATATTATACAAACAAAATCAATAAAATTATTATACAAAACAAAATCAATAAAAATATTATACAAAACAAAATCAATAAAATTATTATACAAAACAAAATCAATAAAAATTATTATAAAAAACAAAATAAATAAAAATATTATACAAAACAAAATCAATAAAAATATTATACAAAACAAAATCAATAAAATTATTATACAAAACAAAATAAATAAAATTATTATACAAAACAAAATAAATAAAAATATTATACAAAACAAAATCAATAAAAATTTTATACAAAACAAAATCAATAAAAATATTATAAAAAACCAAAATCAATAAAAATTAAATGTATTTTTACTTTATGTCTTGTGTTGCGCGCACCAGGTTTTTTTTTCACAAAAAAAAAATATCAACCTACTATAAAATTTCTCGGTTTTATTTTTATTATTTATTTAAAACTTTTATAATTGAGTTCCTGAAGTAAGATTAGAGAATGTTGCGGGCACTAGATTCTTTTTTTATAATCATATAAACTTTTACCCTGTATATGAATGCATTATTATAAAAATAACTGATAATTATAGGAAATTCTAAAATAATTTATTTATATTCAATTAATCTATTTATTCCATAATAAAAGGTAAGGTACTATGGTAAGAACGAACATTTTCTTCAGAAGTATCCGTAATTTACTTTTAAAATTGAGATTCTTCGAGTTCCTTTAGGATTCCTTTCTCTCTTTCATAAAAGGCTTACTAATTCCAATTCCATCTTGCATTCCACTATTATTGCCGATACCTAATTATATTAATATTCACAAAGAGAGTAATATTCAACTTGTTATATCTCGGATACAAAAGATGATTTCAAACAATGGTTCATAAAGATATTTTATAGAATGAGGGTGCCAAATTGTCGCATTCAATTTATTAAAAAATAGCAAAATAAATAAAATAAAATATGAAGCTTTATAAAATAAAAAGTTATAGGCCTAGGAATCACTTAAGAACTGTTAATAATGATAACAACTTAAATATCTTATATTTAAACCAAACATTGTCAATTATTTAGAGAGGATCTATTTCAATGGATTAAGTAATAAAACTGTAATTATTAAATGAAGATGTTTATTAAAATTTTACGAAAATAAAATAAAAATTAGTATATTAATAACTACAAATTAATTAATTAATAAAAAATGAATAATATATTTTCGTCATCTGTCAAGTGTTCAATGTTAATCAAATTCATTTATTTGAAATAGTAGCAAATAAAACAATTACATAAAACAAAACTTTACCGGAGGTTAAATGGTGAGCCTTGCCCAGTAAAGATTACCGTGGATTAAGCATCCCTACGCACTTTGACCTGGATTGGTGCAACTGGCCCTTATCATCCTCTTCGATTTCCTATAATCCTCCGAGGCGTCTGAAAAAAAGATGGCCTGGGGACCTTCTAGTTTAGAATATTTTTAGAGTGCTGCCAAAAGGTAGTGTCTCACTCTATATGTATTTCATGTCAGTTAATTATGTCTATCACATTTACTTGATGTATATAATACATTTGTAAATATCAATAAATATGTCTAAAAAAAATATTTTCTCCGTAATCTGGGACCCCAAAGGTTAAATATGAACAAGTTTTAGAATTTTTTGTCCGTCCGTCCTTCCAACACGACGGTTTTGGCTCTCAGACGATCGTTTTAAACGACGGTTCGAATCGTCCTACCAAACCGTCCTTTTTGAACGATTGTGTAAAGGGGCCTTTAGCATGGGATGTGATATCAGCTATATAAAATATGCAAAGAATAGGTCCTAGGATACTGCTTTGAGGAACACCAGCAAACTGACTAAAAATGGAAGACTAGAAATTATTATGATTTACTTTGAACGATCTGTCAGTGAGGTAGGACTGGATGATAAGGAAGTATGTAGGGGGGAGGAATTTGCGGAGTTTGTAAAGCAATCATGGGTGCCAGACTCGGTTAACCGCCTGTTCTAAGTTGAATAAATTTAAGGTTGAATATAAAAAAAAAAACTATTGTGTTTCGATGGAAATGTTTATTTTATCTTTCTAGTTTTTTTTATTATATATCATATTTATGTGAATGAAAGTAATTCCAAATCTAATGCGATTCAGGCCCATTATTTGATTTTCTGTTGTTTAAAGATTTAGAGGGAATACGTATAATCTGACATTTAAAACAATAATTTACAGAATGTAACACAGTTATTAATATACTGATGATTCCACGAATACTTAGTCTCGTGGCTTAAATTAAGTACATTAATTCCATTTGTGATTAAGCCAAGGGATTTGAAAATTAGATTTTAAAATTACTGTTAATTTGAATTTTATAACAGAATAACTTCAAGTTTGAATATTACAAAACATTTGTTGACTTTTTAAAAAAATACTTCAGTGGTCTGGTCATAGTTGTATTATATGATATAGATGTAAATTTCTATAAAAAAAATTATATATATATATATATATATATATATATATATATATATATATATATATATATATATATATATATATCATGCCTTTTGGGCGTGGGCTTCTAAATAGGTAAAATTTATTTAGTTTAAAAAAAAAAAATTTCCTTGTCCTGATCCTAAAACTCTATAAGTTTTTAATGTTACTTTGAAAGTAATCTGCTAATATCAAAGTCGAGGTGTTAAGATAATCAGCGGATGCCATCTTAGTTTTAGCAAATTAAAAAAAGAAAAAAGTCCAGCAGTTTCGGAAAAAAAGCGTATGCTAATTTTATGATTTCTTAAATTAATTTTTCAATAACTGGTATTTTTAATAGGTCGAAATTAATCCCTAATTTTTTAAATTATAACCAGTGCACTAAAACTCAAAATAAATTTGTATATATATATATATATATATATATATATATATATATATATATATATATATATATATATATATATATATATTTATACTGGCGTTAAAGGTGACTACAAAAACATTCAAATTGATTAATTTTAAGTTTTATTTTACTTAATTTAAGTCAAAATTATTGAATAAATTTGAGTTATAAAAATAATTATTTTTTGAAAAAGATTTTATTGTTAGCATTCGGTTTTAATTGTTGTCAATGTAATAGAGAGGATATATTACAAAAATACCAAGATAAAATTTGATCGATTCAAATTAAATTAATGTAATAATTTGGATGTTTATTTTTTTAACATTATTGTAATCAAAAGCCTAAAATATGCATCACGTATTTTTATTTGTTCTATGTGAATTTTTCTAAAACGTGTATTCATATGATAATCGTAAAATCTTCATTTTGTTAAATTAAATTTTTCAATTTTTTTTTTATAATTTAAATAATTTCTTCTAACTCTTGTATATGAATTAAATGCATGAAAAAGGCATTAGCTGTGAAGAAACCTCTATAAAGACGGGCAATAGACCGTTAATTTCAAATCAGGTGTTCAATGAAGAGGTTACATTTTTAAAAATGTAAGAAAATCAGTTTATAAAATAAAAAGTTTAAAAGGTCCACAATAGTAATAATATTTTTAGTATCACTAATATAGGCCACTAAATAACTATTTTTCCCACTGTGCATTTTATCATCATTTTTTTTAATGATTTGGAGTTTACGTACATGTAAAGGTGAGACAACAAATTCAGAGAGAGAGAGAGAGAGAGAGAGAGAGAGAGAGAGAGAGAGAGTGTGAGCGGAGGGGGGATGGGGTCGATTACACAATTACAAAGGCTCACTATATGAAATTAATAACAAAAATAGTTGAGATATACAAATACAATAGTAATTTTCTGTAATAATGATTTTAATTTTTTTTTGTAATAAAATAATTAGCCATATTTCACTTAACAGAACATCTCTTCTTACAACAATATTTAATAATCAATATAATTTATACCACCTAGTATTTTAGCAACGTTTCGGGGCATTGCCTTATTGAAGTTTAGCGAAATATAATAAATTAAACTCTTCTGAATAGATAATAACTAAATAATTAACCGTTTTGATTAATAAGTTATAAGAATATAATATTTAATTCCGGCAATTACAAAAAAACAGTTATGAAGAGTAATATAATCTCCTGGTCCCATTCTATAAATTATTTAGGCCAAGAAATGGACAAATATTTTACTTTAACAAAACACATACATAACAAATGCAATAGAGCGAACAATATTATCAACAAAATGACCCCATACTTCAATAGGTACTCAAAACAAACTCATTCTAAACATCCGTCCCATATTGACATATTCTGCTCCAGCCTAGAGTTACACATGCGATTCCAATTACAGGAAAATGGAGGTGGTCCAAAACACATGCTTCAGAATCGTAAATAATTATTCTCGTTACACGCGAATCGCTCCCATGTTATCTGATTTACAAATACCGTCAATTAAAAACTATACGTACTCGTCGGCTTAAAAATTGTTTTTTCTTACTTCTACTTGTGACAACCCAATGGTTAAAAAAATAGGTGATTACGACAAGAATACCATAAAACGTTACGCACAAATTACATATTACTGCATTAATTGTAAAATGTTTCATTTTAGACTTATTAGATCAAAATTCTTTAAATTTCATCAGAACCTTATCCATCCCCCCAGTCCTCTAGCTCAATCCCTATCCAGCGCCACACACCCTTACCATCCCCCTTATTACCAGAAGGTTGAAACGGCAGTGGCCCCGAGACTTCTTGTAAACATGTATATTGGAGTTCTAGCATTGGCTACATTCTCCACTCACGTGTTGTGTGCTTGAGGCTTGTATATATGTATGAGAGACCTTTGTACGCATTCTTATTGATTCTTTATTGTATACGTGTATATTGTATTTTTTTATAATTTTATTGTTTTGTATATATTGTGCGAACGTAGTATGAATGTTGTACTTGATCACTAATAAAAATGCCCTAATCAGGACAGATTGTAATATTACTCAATAAAAAATTTGTAAAATGTAGAAAAAAAAAATAACAGTTTTTTTTTTTTTTTTCACGGAACGGCCTTATAGATTATATTCATATCTTTTCACACCCCTTCTTCTCTCCTTCCTTCTTTTTTTCTTTCTTTATTCTTTCTCTTTTCATTCTTTCCTTCTTTCTTCCGTCCACACACTCCTTTACTTGCACACCTCTCGCCCACATGGACCTTAAAAAAGTTTAACATATTCTAATACAACAAAAAAATCTGTTGTATTTTTTCAACTCTTTTTTTTTTTTTTTACTTTAATTTGTTTTACTTGTTACTTTATTTTTTTTCTCTAATTTGTAGGTTTTTGTTTCCAGATTTTTAGTACTGCTTTAAAATTAAATTAGGCTATAAGTACCAATAACTCTTGTAAATACTACTTAAGTGTAACATGTAATTGGTGCAATATCACACCATATATAAAGTCAGGGTTGTGGCTACTTGTGAAACAATAAAAAATATAAATATTAATCTCTCTATGTATATTGGTATGATTATTTATATGATGCTTATTTATTTGCCATTTCTTAAAAAATCTCAATTATAGGCCGTTTTTATGAATTATTATTTTTTTAATTTATCAATATGTTTTATGTATATATATATATATATATATATATATATATATATATATATATATATATATATATATATATATATTTATTTATTTATTTTTCATTTTATGTAATTCAACCAATGTAAATCTTATGTTACTGTGACTACCGTTCATTTCGAAACAATTGTAATATATCTCAATAAATGTTTAAAAGAAATATATCTCTGAAAAATCCGGCAAACTCTTTAAGTATCCAAAGTCTTTTTTTTTTTTTCTTTTTTAGAGTCACCGCCATGTAACTGAATAAATTATTAACGGTCCAATAAACACCACTCACTCATTATTTAGGTGTTTGCTTAAATATATACTCGTAATTAAAACATGGTAATTTATCTCCGGTCCTTTGCCAGATTCAGTGCTAGGGTTAAAAAGATAAAAAGGACTTTTTTTTTTTCTTTCTCCCAGGGTTTCCCTTTCACCAAATGGGGAGATAATCTCGGGTAGGGACCTTACTGAATAGCAATCCCCAGGACTATTGGAGCGGCTAAATAAACCAACCCATGGGACAAAGCTGAATCTCGAAACTAATTGCAGGGGAATCTAAACAATCTAAATTTGAGAACTGTATAATGGGAAGGAAAAATGGAACCGCTAAATATGAATTCTAACTTTACTTATTATCTATTATTCGGAAGACTGTTAAAGTTAATTTATTTGATTTTATTTAGAAAATTAAGTTGTTTTTTTTTCTTCTATCGTCATAAATAGAGACCGGAGAGGTAGGGATGGTGTTTTAGGGCGAGATTATTACGCCCATAAAATCCATGATTATTCATATAAGCTTGTATAATTCCTTTGCAGTGCATTTTTTTAATTACTTCATACTTACTTGTAAGTTAATTTATTAATGATGGTCCATTTTATTTTATTTATTTATTTATTATTTTGTGGCGTCAACACATGTGGTTGCCAAGGAAACATAACCTTCATGTGTTTTTGTGTTACAAATATACCTTTTGTGTTTAAAAACAATGTTAAATGTGGTGTGTGTTTTAATAAAGCTATAACCCATTATTAATGTTATTTATGTGGTGATACCACCACATATTGGTGACCCCGAATATCAAATTCATTTACATCAACGAATTCAAGTAAGTGACAACTATTTTTTTTCGCATCACCATTAAGATGCAAGAGGTTAACCTTTTATCAGTTAAAGTGCCTCCTTTCTGGCGTAATAGGCCTGACTTATGGTTCAAGCAGATATAAGCCAATTTTCAAATAGCAAACATAACGCAGGACCAAACCAAATACAACTATGTTATTGCTAATCCCGAAAATGATATCATGGAACAGGTTAGTGACATTATCAGTTCTCCACCAGAGACTGATAAGTTCAATGCTATCAAAAATAACCTTATAGCAATTTATTCACAAAGGGAGGGACGCAAACTACGTAGACTTTTTTATGAAATGGAGTTAGGCGATTCCAAACCTTCTCAATTACTAAGAACTATGAAAAACTTGGCAATTAATAAAAAAAACACATGAAGGTTATGTTTCCTTGGCAACCACATGTGTTGACGCCACAATTTCATTTTTAATATTTATTTATTTTTTTAATTTATTTATTATTATTTATTTTATTTTTTTATTGTACATCTTTTAGAACCTTTATAACTAAAACGATAACCTGCTTATTATCCCCCAATAATGATGAGAGTTGCCTAGGCAGGCCTCGAGAAGAGAATGCAGCTGCGTACAGCGGGCAGTCTTCTACGATGTGCTGCATTGTGAGTGTGAGCTTTATCCATAAGGTATGCATGGGTGAGTCGAGAGTGGCCTATTCGTAACCTGGTGACGACTACATCTAATAGAGACCGGATTTCCATGATATTGCACGTTCTATTTGCTTGAGTGAATCAGTTTCGAGCTGATAAAACTGATGACGCTAACAGATACTATTCATGTATTAGGGAATAATATATTACAATTTTATACTGCACAAAATTTATTATTTTTTTAAGCACGAGCATCTATCGAAGCTGAAAAAAGGCCCTTACAAAATCAGCTTTCGAAGATATTTTAAGCTTATTATTTTATTTATATTTACAACAGTATTAAAAAAATACATCAAGTAAATGTGATAGAGATAGTAAACAGACATGAGATACATCTAGAGAAGCTTCCCACTTTTAGCACTCTAAAAACCTTCTAATCTAGAGGTTCTCGGGCCATCTTCTTTTCAGGTGCCTCGGAGGATTATCAGGAAGTGAAGAGGAAAGAAGGTTTAGAACTAGTAGGTTAGAGTGAGAATGGAGTTTGTCATGAAATGATTGATACCTAATCTGGGCCAAATCAGTAACATATGAAACATTAATATTTTTATATATGAGTTTATTCGTGACAAAGTAAGGAGCGTTAAGGATTTTACGAAGTGTTTCGGATTGTAAGGATTGGATACGAGAAGAATTCGATGGTTTAGTAGAGCCCCAAAGCTTTACTCCGTAAGTCCATATCGGTCGGTCTTATGATAGTCATGTAAATAAGTCTTTTGTAATTAAGTGGAAGGTTGGAGCGTTTTTCCAGTAAGAGCTGAAGTAGTCGGGAACGTCAGGCAGATTCAGTCTTTTATGGGGATTCCAAGTTAGACGTTTAACAACGTTGAGTCCTAGGTATCGAATCTTTTCAACAGGGATTAGTGGAGTGCCATTGGTTTACGACGAAAGGTTAAGGTTATTTGGTGGTATTTGTTAGAATTAATTTTAATTCTCCAATTCTGGCAACCCAAGGTCTCGGATATGGGTTTAAAGAGTGTTGGAGGCAGTAACTGTATCATTATCTACTGATAGCGCACACGTGTCATCATCATAGGTTGAAAGGGAAGTGTTAGGATGGATTGAGATGTCAGCTGTAAAGACTGTATAAAGAACGGGTCCTAGGGTGCTGCCTTGAGGAACACCAGCAGACTGAGAAAAAAGAAAGGAGTAGGAACTATTGTGATCTATTTTGAGCTAGGTAGGACTGGATAATAAGGCAATAGGTAGGAGGGAGGAATAGCCGGAATTTGTAAAGCAATCCCGGTTGACATTTATAATTGTATATATATATATATATATATATATATATATATATATATCTTCTTTTTATTGCTTACTACTTAGTTACATATTTTACTATTTATCACACTGACTTAGTTGGTGTTTTTTTTATTCAACATTGTGGCTGACGAATTGAACGAAAAGGTGATACTTAATTATCAAATATAATACACACACACACACACACATATATATTATATATATATATATATATATATATATATATATATATGTACTTTGTTTTGTAATACTAAATTATATCTAAAACGTACCCATCTCCTTTGTTTATAAGTGTACGTTTAACATTTTATAACGGGTTTTCTTAAGATACTAGAAATAGAACTAGAAGTCATATGAGGAAAGCTGATAAAGGTTACTGAAGTGGAAAACTAGGTTGTGGGTGACTGAAAAAAAAAACTAAGTTGAATGGTTGCGGTGCCTAAATGTTTCAGGAAGAAACAAGGAGTGACGTAAGTAGACGTTGACGGCAAGATCAATGGCTGTCACTGCGATTTTAACTTGCGACTAAAAATAACCGATACTTGATCCTTTTATCACGGTTCCTTTCTTCATCGTATGTTACTTATTGAAATGAGTAAAGAAGGATTCCTTTTTTTATTGCATGCAATGTAATTACAATAGGTTCTACATATATTGAGTTTTGTACAAAATAATACAGGATTTGTAATGAAAATATTACCTACTCCGCCATATAATAAACGTTTTGAAGGGTCAGTAATTTGAAAAATGTCGACAATATTCCTTCGGAAGCGACCGCCCACGGCCAGATATAACCACGGCGCTGCATTTGAACGTAGTTTTAGATTGCCACAAGCACTAATATTTACTTAAGTTTTTCTGTTCATAATATGCAGGTTTTACAAAAATAATAAAATAAACTGAATTCAATATTTTATTTTATTAAATTAATTTAGAAATGACAAAAAAAATCAGATTTTGTTTAGTTTCGAATAATTTTTTAGGATATTGTATTAATTATGATCGTATTAAATTCATTATTTACAAAAAAAAAACATTTATTTATATTAACATCTGTATTCGCATTAATGCATCTTGTAAATTTGAGACGATATTAAAGGAAGTACATGACATACATGTATGCCAACTACCCATTTGCAGCCCTAAAAAAATACTCTAAACTAGAAGACCTCGAGGCTATAATAATTTTAGATGTCTCGGAGGATTATTAGGGATTTTACAGGAAGCAAGTTTAAAAACTAGTAGGTTAGGTTATGGATGTAGTTTTTCATGAAAGGAATGGTTCTTGTTTCGGACCAAATCTGCAATATTAAGGTCTTCTTGGATGAGTTTATTTATTTGAGACATAATAAAAAATTAAAGAAAATATTGTATTTTTTTTATCGACCTTTGTGTTTTTATTTTGAATTTTTCGTAGACTCCTCTTACGGTTGTCAGCTAATGTCGCATTTTTTTCCCCTCATGCGACATGAATAAAATTATATTTAGAACTTGGTCATAACCTCTGATTTTTAAAATAAAAGAACATAACGGTATACGCATAATAAAAAAACTTAAAGCAAGAGCCAACGCCAAACAAACTAGTGTAGATTTATGTTTGGTTTTGCGCACCCGGTGTGTCCGCAACTTCTGAGAAACCGATTGATTTTGGTCAATAAAGTATTAAAAGCACATGTGAAGGCACTAAGTTGACATAGGTCTATTTATACAAGGTAATTTTATCCCAAAGGACAGGAAATCTCTGTGAATCCAGAGAAGCTTTTAGCCACACTTTTAAAATATGCAATAATGATATTAAATTGAAGTAAAGAGGAAAGATATTTTCTTAGAATAACTTATTAACTAAAGTAATAATGGATTTTTAACATCATTATGTAATGAAAAGAAAAATAATCTGGATTTAGTGGTATATATTTTTAAAGTCAAACATTGTATATACTGAGCGATTTTATACCCAGGATAATCGCGCGTATGCTGAAAAAGAAAGACAAATAATTTCAGCTTCCCGCAGGTACTACGGCCTACATAAACAACTTAGCAGTCATACCCTGTCCCGTCAGACTAACATTCAACTCTGAAGAATACGTTCCTTCCAATGCTATTATACGGATCGGAAATCGAGACTACAACCAGGTATAAAAGAGGAACGATATCTTCTCGTGTTTGAACGGAAAATCCTTCGAAGGATACTTGAAAGAGTTTTAGCTTATGAGACCTGGAAGAGACGTTCAAACTGGGAGATTTACAATGCATTTAACGAGCTGAATGCCATCAGAATGGGCTAATTACGATAGGTAGGACATGCAATTAAATATTTTCCTAGGACACTCCTTAAAAACCGCTATTACAGAACAAAAAGAAGTCTAAGCTGTAGATGGGAGGACGGATTTTTTTCTGACGCTCGGAGGATCCCAGGGGTGCAAAACTGGATGGTGGTTGCATAAAACAGTGACGAATGGCGTCAGCCCAATGGTTTGTAGTGTCGAATTAATAATAACAATAGTTGTATAGACCTTGAAGAAATTATTTTAGAGGTGCAGTCAACAATGTAGCCAATATGACGGTGTAAAGGGGAGGGAGAGGTGCCTAAGATACTAGGATCCAGGGATACTTTAATAAAATATCTTTCCTCCAGAAACTAATTTGACATAATATATTATACAAAATCATACGTCCTAAAATAGAAAACTCTTCTTCGGTTATTTCTGCTTTCCTTAATCCCTTCTACTATCCCTTGGTATAAGTACCCCTCTAATGATAGAGGCTGGATATTCCGTTTCGAGATGTCAATAAGTTACTACCTCTTTTTCTTCTTATATCATTTATATTTGTTTACACTCATCACACTTTTATACTCATTATGCTGACATTATAAATAATATAAAATTTTAATAAAAAAATAGAACAACAAAAAAGTGAAAAATAAAATAAATAATAACATCTAAATTAAAAAATAAATACAGACCTTAGGAATTAGATTAATGTAGCAATGTAGCTCTCTAAGTACAAAGTTTGCAACAGTAAAAATAAAATATATTATTGAGCCAATAGTCAACTTTTATAAGTGGATGAGTTAGCTAAAGGAAATAATATGTATAAATAAAAATTGTAATTTTTAGTTAATTGTATATTATGAAAAAAAAAATGTATTTAATAAATGTAAAAATTAAAATAGTTTTAAAAAATTTTTAGTCTTGATAAAAGGAAAAAAGCACCGAAACGTTGACTCTATTTGACGAATTATAATAATAATGATAATAAAAAGATGATGGAAGAAATAAATTGTGCTGGTTTTAATATTAAAATAAGAATTAATTATGATCCCTTGTTCTTTGGGCTGGCACATTGTATACCTTAATGGAACATATCTGCTGTTTTTAAAGGAACCATGTCACAGAAAATTGTATTATATTCTATTCTATATTATCGTGCCGAAGCTGCATCCAAGACAGGTCTTAATCTTTAACTTAAGGGTTATCTTGTTGTTGGCAGTCAACGTTTTAAGGAACTTGAATTGCTGATCTATTCAACAAAAAGGATTGTTATTTGTCGATAACTCCCTTTGAGGAGGGTGGGAGGGGACCAGGGGGCCCCATCGCAGAAGGGGCCATAGATCCCCACTTTCCTGGCCCGGGCTCTCCTCAACTTCCTTCCTCATCAAGGATTTGGCATCCGAGGATCATATGTTACCATCACCGTCTTCGGGAGGAAGCATTATCGATTCCCATCTTTAAGGCCAACTATTTATGTTCCAACTATTATCTCGAAAAAAGGACTACCGATTTTGATGAGATTCGGTATATAAGTGTAAAATTTAATTGGCTTTAATATTCTTCTGCTCAACAAATCTTTACCATCCTTTTCCACGGTTGTCATTACAATTTTTTTTTTTTATCTCCATAAAATGAATTTAAAGTTTATTCAGAGATCATTATTCTTATAAAGTATATATGATTTATCTGAATACCATATATTATTGTATAATAATGGTATAGTTAAAGGTGCAGTCAAAAGTACACACAATTAAGAAATAAACAGGTGCCGACGTTTCGGTCTAAATTATAGACCTTCTTCAGGGCGTATGAAGGAGAGCGTCAGAAAAATGAAGCAATAATCATTATACATTGTTACTTATGCATTCATTCTTTATTGTTCCGACGCTCTCCTTCATAAGCCCTGAAGAAGGCCTATAATTTAGGTCGAAACGTCGGCACTTGTTTATTAAGTTTATGTCTTAATTGTGTGTTCTTTGACTGCACCCTAAACTAACTTCTCTCACTCACACAGTCAACCATCCTCACTCCACTATAATAATGGTATAGTTATAAAAAAACTGAGTAATAGCTCATATTTCATGCCATATCTATAAAATCTGCTGTATTGATTTCAAAATCGTGACAAAATCAAACATGAACTTTTTCCTTAAAGCTTAAAGCTGAAGCGCATATAGCTGTTCCACCAAAAATCAGCGAGCTCCCATAGGAATGCATTTTTATATATTAAATCAAGCATAATTTTCTTCTATAATATCTTTATTATTGTAACTAACTATACAAATCGTCAATATTAGTCAACGTTTCGGAGCCCTGTCCCCATTATCAAGATTTTTTTGTTCATTATTTATTGGTATACATTTTTTGTAGCTAACAGCTACATGCACTTCTAAATGTCGACTATTGGCTCACTGTTCTATCCTATTATATAATGTTGCATGATTTTTACTCAACATTTTTATGTTTTTTTAGCGAGAATCTCTCACTACATGATGTGCAGCGAAGCTCCACTATGTGGGTACCCTAAGGCGAAAGAGGCGCTAGGATCACTTGGGTTCAGTCTTTTCATCCATACATGGAAGAGGGAGGTAGGTTTACCTGGGTTCCGACAGATTGTAGAGATCATATACGCGTTGGCGTGAAATGAAATTTTCTTTTTTTTTAAGCATTGTAATGTATTTTATTGATTTATTATATATATATATATATATATATATATATATATATATATATATATATATATATTAATATATATAAATTATCACTCCTTAGTTTTCTTTATTAGGACGTTACGATCATCCGTCTATGTTTATACATAGGATCCTTTAAACACTGCAATTAAACATAATTGGTTACATTTCGTAGTATGTTGGTTACATTTTCCATAAACCATCTATCTATAGCCAGGTACAATATATTATAAAAACATCTTACCAAAGAATTTCATTGAACACCGGCACACCACTCAGGCTAACTACAGGGCACTCGGATCTCTAAGCCCTCCCCCGTCCAGCCTTGGTGGTCGAAGCTCAACTTATTAATAAATAAATTTAATAAAATTATTCTAGTAAAAATAAATGGTCAACAACGCTTAAACAATATATCAACAAAAACAACAATAGAACAAACCAAACTATTATATAAACCAATAACTATGACACAAACTAAAATATGTTATATAAATAATGGTGATAAAAACTATTAACAATAAACAACTTATATATTAACAATAATAAAACTTTTTTACTTTTGTCTACTTATTCTTCCTAATTTATTTAAAATATAGCAATGTATACAATAATATGTATAACAACGTATACAATAATATTATTAAATTATCTAAATTTATTATTTTGCATATATTTCATGAACACGGTAATGTAGCAATATTATTACTTTACTAATTGAGATAAATTGTAATATTACTGAATAAAGTTGTTTAAAATATATAATTAAATGAAAGTAATTCATTCGAAAGAGATATTGAGAAATTGAAGGAATGGAATAGGATAGATAAGTTATCAATGGGATAACACTTCTAAGTTGAAAAATTATAGGGAGTTGGTGTACACAAGTTGATGTCAAGAGAAGATGTCAAAGTATCTCCACCAACTGTCAATTTGTCAAGAGAACTCGCCTACTTGTCAACTCAAAATTGTATCCATTTAGTAGCAACCAGTCCCCAATCAACAACTACAACATTAAAATGTTTCTTCAACTCATTTAATTGTTAATTACACTATAATAATAGATTTCAGGATGAATTTCAACAATTAAAAGCAATAAAATTCATTTCATGATTTTTTTGCATAGGGTCATTTCCAGCTGAAGTAATTTTACGTATAAAAATCTTATGGGGAACCATAGACGGTGCTTGTCCTCCCACTTGTGGAGGGAGAACCAGAATCCCCGAGGATTCCCAGCGCCTCTCTTTTGCAGCCGCGTCACTGGTGAGCCAGCAGAAGCTGATTAAGGGCACCATAGACATACGTACCACAGAGAAGAATCTAACCAGTGTCAAAACTCCAGCATATATACAAAATCTCTGGGGGGCACTGCCATTTCAACCTTGAGAGGGTTGAACGGGTGACTGGAGCTGGATTAGGGATTGTGCTAGAGGATTATGATAATGAAGAATATTTTGATGAAATCGAGAAAGTTTGAATGGAACCATATCTAAAATAAATCTTACGTTAGACATTTAAACAAAAAATAAAGTTTAAGGGATATAAAGAAATATAGATGAGAAGTCGTTATTTTGATAAAATTGAAAAAGTAGTTAATATTTAATTGAAAATATTAAATAAGTTATATTTAGTCTCTGCAATGAAAGGATTAAATACAATGAAAAAAATAAATAAAAACATTGATAAAGAAATGTTAGTATAAATAATTGTTAATATTTTCAATGTTATCCTAAAAACAATTGTTAATTACCACATTTATTAAATAAAGCTCCAATGAGGTCTAACTATAAAACAGTTAAGCTATACCATATTCAACTAGCTTACAAATATAAATCATATTTTTTATTTAAAATATTTCATCTGAAATACTGGCCTCTTCTGGCATGTATTATTTTCGCAATGATATAAAAACAGCTTTGAGTGGATGGGATAGAGATAAATTTCCTCTCATGTTCTCCAACTGTTAAAAGTTAAAATACGTTTCTTTTCTCTAGTATTTTCCTCTAGTAGTATTTTGATTAAATAACGGTCTGCTGCAGTATAACCTGAAAAAGTCTTGCTTAATCTTGTTAGGTTCGTTTAAAGCTATGGCATCCTGCCCTACAGTATCCTTCAATAACTTTACTCTTCCCGTGTTAAATAGGGATATCTAGGATATCTAAATGTCTAAGACATAACCTTGACAAACGTCTTACTTATAGCTCACATATAAGAAAGAAGGACAAGAAAATGCTCGACGATTTCGGCTACTTCAACCCTTACTGGACAAACGTTCTAATTTTTCGCTTCACTACAAAATACTCTTCTAGATGACTTTCATAAGCTTTGGATCTCAACTAAACCATCGAATTCTTCCCATATCTAATCTCCGAATCAAAAATATTACGTAAAATCCTTAATACTCCTTACTTTATGACGAATAAGCTGATTAAGAATTTTTATATTCAAGGAATAAAAAAAAACGTTCCAACCTTCCACTTAATTACAAAAGAATTATTGACATGACCACCATAAGGCCGACCGATATGGACTTAGGAGTAAAGCTTTGGGGCTCTGCTAAACCATCGAATTCTTTTCGTATCCAATCCTTACATCCGAAACCCTTCGTAAAATCCTTAAACGCTTCTTACTTTGTCACGAATAAACTCATCTATAAAAACCTTAATGTTGCATATGTTGCTGATTGGGTCCGAACCAGAAACATTCGTTTCATGACAAAGTCCATTCCCACTCTAACCGAGTAGTTTCAATACTTTTTTCTCTTCAATTCCTAATAATCTCCGAGGCTTCTGAAATGAAGATGACATAGATACCTTCTAGTTTAGAATATTTTAAGAGTGCTGCCAATGGGCTCTCTAAAAGTCAGGATTTTTATATTTTAGCTCACATTTACATGGTTATTTTATTTATTTATTTAACGTCACTTTATGCTACTACGGCTAATCGGACGATGCTACAGTGAGAGTTCTCAATTTTTCCTATCCAGGTTTTAGTATAAAAGGGATCTTTAACGAGTACCGCACAGGCTCGGGACCACCTTTTAACGTCCCCTCCGAAGAGCGGCATAACTAAGGATTTTTTACTCCTATTAAAAAGTACCACTACTAGGACCACCTGCGGGTTCGGTAAAGTGGCCATTGGCATAGGAGGCTGTCATGCTCGCCACCCAGTTATCCCACATTTACATGGTGTATTCCATAATAAATTTGTAAATTGCAATAATTATATATATATTTAAAAAATCCTTTCTGGACAATTGTTATAATTTTATATAACTTGTGTAACTGTAGAGGATAGGATAGAACCCTCGACTTCCACTCCCTCAAGAGATAAAGAAACAGCCAAGGAGGTCCTTGTCACCCGGGTCGGACAGATGACACTATTCATTCTTCATCTATGGGAGTGGAGGAAAAACAACCACACAAAGAATGGACACTGACATAAATGACTAGGGGAGGGAGAGAATGTAGGGAAGATAATTCAATAAAAATAAAGTAATAGCTGAAAATAATATATTTGATGAATTCTTGAAACGTTAATGCTTTTTTTTACTTTCACTTACCTATATATGAAATATATAGTAAGGGAAAGTATTGCGATCGTGAAAATTTTCGAATTCCAGTTTTAAACGGAAATACACGTTTTAGGGTCTCCTGAGTTCAAATAACCAAGTCCCGCTAAAAGGTCTGTGTGTGGGTTGTTTTGTGTGTGTGTGTGTCTGCGTGTGTGTGTGGTAACTCCCGAGCGAAAAGGATAAGTCCTGTGAAACTGAAATTTCGTATTTAAGTCAAATATACGCCCGAGATGTTACAAAATCGTTTTCATTAAAATCAGCTCACCGGAAGATGTATTTCATACCATGCATTTTGCACTTTTTTACGATTTTATCAAAATGGCTCTAACGGTTTTGATTAAACTTTTTATGTATATCGATGTAAAATTTGATGGACTTTAATATTATGTAGGCCTGTAGTTGTGTGTGCGGTCAATGTGTAGTAAGTCTAGTGCGAACACGAAAAGACGTACAAAACTGGAATTTCATATTTTTTAAAAAAATATGCTCAGGGCGATACAGCAACTTTTTCCTAAAATCGGCTGTCTAGAAGTGCTACTTTATACCATGCATTCTGCGCCTTTTTTACGATTTTCTCATAAACGACTCTAACGATTTTAATTAAACTTTATTTATCGATGTAAAATTTAATGAGCTTTAATATCACTCTGGGGGTTTAATTCTGATTGAAACAGTCTAAAAGGGCTTAAATGCCGATATTTTAATTTTCTTCCTCTAAAGTACCTTTAATTTTGTACATAATAAAACAATTACAATATAATCTTGTTATCAATGATATAAAACTGGTAAATATATAAGTGGAATAATCAGGAGTCAGTCATTTTTTTAATATTACAAACGTTTCGGCTCAAGCTTGTGAGCCATCATCAGGGCATTACTGAGCCATATCTAAGCATAAACTGTTTTTAGAGAGTATGCTTTTAGAGTCAACTGTTTATGCTTGGACATGGCTCAGTAATGCCCTGATGATGGCTCACAAGCTTGAGCCGAAACGTTGGCAAAATTAATAATTTTCTAAAAATGACCTACTCCTGATTATTCCACCTATAATAGTTTCTACAGTCTACTATACACCCTAAATGTAAATATATAAGTTGAACGAATTCGATATCCAACTGAAAGAAAAAACATTTTTTTAATGAAATTTTTTTTGTTTTTGAACATAAGAACGATAATATACATGTGTAATATATCGTTGGAAAGCTAAAGATATTAGAACAAATACTGTTTTTATACAGATAATTGTAAAACATGATAAAGAGTGATGAAAAGGCGATAAAACTAACTGATTGTTTTAGATAATAATATAATCTATTTTTTAATATAGCACATGTTCTTGTAGAAATTCAATTTAATTAATTCTTTAAAAATTTATTTTTACCTCTAAATGTATTTAAAAAATATTAAATTGATATAAATAACGGAGGTAAGTGAAAATCGTGTGTTGCGTGCACCAGTTTTTTTGTAATAATAATCAATTCTTCATTTATTCTGTCACACGTCCCTAGAATAATATTATAAGAAAAATTAAGTAGAAACTTTAGTGCCTTAGATTAAAAAACATACAAAAATATTTATTAATAATAAATAATAAGTCACTTTAAACAATATTATTACTATGTGTGTGGTAATCCCAGCTCGAAAACGATAAGTTGTACGAAACTTAAGTGATTATATTTTGAAAGCGTAAATGCCTAAGATGTAACATCAGCTTTTTAACCAAAATCGGCGAGTCACAAGAGCAAGTTTGTACTATACATTTTGCACCTCTTTAAGATTTTCTCAAATACGGCTATGACGATTTTGATCAAACTTAATATATATATATATATATATATATATATATATATATATATATATATATATATAAAATTTTATATGCATAAATAGTTAGGTTTCATTCTGATTGAAATAATTCGATTGGGCTAAATTCCCGATTTGATTAAATGTTTCCCTCAAAAATTGAATTTATTGAAACTGTAATTTCATAGATGAGAATACTATACGGTCAAGATTTTATTACAACTTTTTTACTAAAATCGACTGACCGAAGCTGATACTTTATATTAAACATTTTGAGCCCTTTTAATATTTTCTAAAAATCGGCTCTAACAATTTTGATCAAACTCTATATATGTAAAATAATGCGGTTTTAATATCATGTCGGTTTCATTCTGATTGAAATAGTCTGACAGGGCTTAAATCCCGAATTTTTGTTCTAGAAAATACTTTTAATTTTGTTCATTAAAGAAAAAGAGTTTTATCTAGTAAGCATTAATAAAACCATCCAAATTCTCCAAATTTCACCAGAACCTTACTCACCATCCTAACCCTCTAGCACAATCCCTATCCAGCACCACCCATTCGTACAATCATCCTCGAAGATTGAAACGTCAGTGGCCGCGAGAGATATTGTAAACACTTAAATTGGAGTTCTGACACTGGTAAGATCCTCTACTTATGTACGGTATGTTTGTGGCTACAGCCCCCAACACCAGTGATGCGGCTGAGATAGAGAGGCGTTGGGATCTCTTTGATCTAGTGTCCCTCTCTGTAGCAGTCTAGGGTCCCTCTAGCAGTTGTATATATTGTATATAGTTGTGATTGTTTGTATGATGTTTATTTATTTGCCAACTTTTTATTTATCTCAATTATAGGTTGTTGTTTTGTTTTTTTATTTATTATTATTTTATTATTTATATATGAATTTATTTATTTTCTATTTTATGTAATTTGACTATTATTATTATTTTCTGTATATATTGTATGAATTTGGTCTCATATCAATATTACTATTGTTCATTTTTTAACAAATTGTAATATATCTCAATAAATAAAAAAAAACAAAAAGAATTAATAAAAAGCGGCTAATTATGGAAGTTTATAATCAACTAAATTAGAAGAGAGCAATCATATTTGTTTTAAGTTAACTTATTTTTTCGAACGTAATAATAAAATAGATGAATAATATACCTTTAAAGCTAAAGATTTAAAATAAAAATTTTATTTTATATACAATGTTGGGGAAGATAATGTTAAGTGACGACTAGGGCATACACTTAAGTATTGTACTTAAAAATTGTATATTCTTATATTATTTATAACAAAACATACGTATATTTCCATTTATTTTACGCGAGGAAGCTCCATGTATTTTTTATATTTAAATATTCATTCTGTAATTCCAATAACTTTATTTATTCGTTTAAAACTAGTTTACATATTTTTTTCTTCGATATATCGGGGTTTCGTCCCCATTTTCATGACTAAAAACAATTTAACAAAATTTAAATAAGTGAATATATAAGGTCAAGATACATTTTTTCATATATACAATTTAATTTAAATTTTCTGAAATTAAAATAAAAAAAATTATTTATAATTTACCTATTGTGTTTCTCTCCCTTCTTATATACATTTTAGTACCTCGATAAACTCAATCAACATATTTTTCCCACGAAACTAATTATGATTTTTTTTTATTTAAAAGAAATTTACAATTGTATTATACAATAAAATACATTAAGCAAACGTGTAAATTGATCAAGCGAGCTTGATTCAGGCATGTGAAGAAACTAACCAGTGGTGGCACTTCAGTGTTTATTTAATGTATTAGGTCGCCATCGTCTTTTCAGCCACCTCGGGGGATTATCAGGAATAGATGATAATGAGAGTGTGTGGACTAGTAGGTTGGAGTGGTCGATTAGTTTGGAACAAAATGAGGTATATCTAGTTCGGGCTAGATCTGCGACTTATGGTGGTTATTTTATTGGTGACAAAGTAAGGGCATTTAGGATCTTTCGGAGAATTTTGGATTGCAAGGATTGAATGCGGGAAGAATTGGATGGTTTGATGAATCCCCATAACTCAATCCCATATGTCCAAACAGACCAAATGATGTTAATATAAATTAATTTTTTGTGGTATGTGGAAAGTTATGATCGTTTGTCCAGAATATGATTCTTTAAACTTTTTTTCATCTCTATCTTTAATTCATAGTTAAATATTGATTTTATCAACCGAAGTAAGCGAAAGTCTTGTGTTGGGCGCCAGGTTTATTATTATTATTATTATTTTATTTACCGCACTATATGTACATTTAATTGTAAAACTCACTGATAGTAAAATATCTATCAAACATTACCTTGCTTATGTAAGACGTTGTTTTAATTATTAATTGAAATAAACAATAAATAATAAAATAACTAAAATATTTATGGGAGGGATGAAGGATGATCTGTCAGGAACAGAGCTCACAAGTAAACTAACTAATGGAGTCTCGGCTAAGGCTCAAATAAAAACAAGTCCACCAGCCAGCCACATTATATTCTCTAAGTCAAATATTTCTTTAACATTATTTACCATAAATTTTTTATTTATTTGTGTGTGTGTATGGGTCAGTCTAGTTCAAAAACTATAAGTTGTATAAAACTGAAATGTTCAAATTTCAAACATAAGACTGATAATAAATTATTATGAGCTCATACTATAAAAAAATGTCTTGTAACCTTCTTTTTTTTTAAAAAAAATAGTATTTTAAATAATTATTACAGCGGTAATTTATCGATTATTGAGCTATCGAACGTGCCGCTACTACATACTTAAATGAAAATTATAGCAACCGCGATAGTTTTCTTATAACCAGTTTTCAATGAATATACACGTTTTAGGGTCCACTGAGTAGACTCATTATTTAGAAATTTTAGAATTAGGTTATTTAGAAATAACCAAGTCCCGGTAAAAGGTCTATGTGTGTGTGTTTTTCCGTGTGTTTGTGGTAAGTCTTGGCGCAAAAACAGGAAGTCGTATGAAACGGAAATTTCATATTTAAGACAACTATACCCCGAAATGTTACAGCCATTTTTTAATAACAATCAGCTAACCAGAAGAGCCAATTTTTCAATATACATTTTGCACCTTTTTATATTTTTTTCCAAAATGGCTTTAATGATTTTGATTAAAGTTCCTATATCGTTGTAAAATTTAATGGGCTTTCAAATCGAATAGGTTTCCTTCTGATTTAAATAGTAGGATAGGGCTTATATGCCGGTTTTTAAATTTTCTTCCCCTTAAAGCACATATAATTTTGAAGATTTAAAAAAAAACAACACATATAATCCTGTTATCATTGATAAATAACGGATAATATATAATTCGAATTAATTAGATAATCGACTGTAGGACAAAAGGTTAAAAAAAAATGTTTGGTGTAATTTTCGGTTTTTTGAAGAAAGGAACAGTAATTTGGTTGTATAATATACTACGTAATCCTAAAAAGTTAAAAAAAAAATGTAATTTTAGTCACAAAGTTGTAAAACGTGAAGGAGAGTGATGAAAAGCGGACAGGACTAACTTTTTTCTACATAGAAATGTTATATTTCTATATTATTTTATCTAAAACATCTTTTCCTAACAAATCTAAATACAATCTATAAACTTTTTTTTAACTCTGTTTATTAGTTCTTAAATTGATTTTAACAACCGAGGAATGTAAAATAATTTAAACCATACACACAGGTCAGTCTAGCTCAAAAACTATAATTACCAAATAGGATTTGTAATCAAGTCTTGAGGGTCATTTGTAATATAAATAAATAAATAAAAAACTATAGTTGTATAAACTGAAATTCCTATTTGATTAAACGCTACATCGGTGTAAAGTTAATAGTCTATATATGCAGGTTTCATTCTGATTGAAATAGTCCGACTAGGGCTTAAATTATTTTAAACGTTATTTCTCTAATAATAATAATGTCTTAATTAGGACAAATTGTAATATCATTGAAAAAAATGTTTGTTTTAGAGAAAAAAAAAAAAAAAGTGAAAGAAATATGTTTTGGGGGAAAACAAAGTCAATTTTTTTTCTGTCATAATAAAAATCCAGATGTAATATTAACATTTAAAAAATATGGTGTACGGGCAACACACGACTTTCACTTACCTGGATGATAAAATCAATTTAAGAACTAATAAACAAAGATAAAAAACGTTTAAAGAATTTTATTTTGATTCGTTATACAAATGTTTTAGATCAAATAATATAAAATTGCTATATAACAATCAGTTAGTTTTATCCATTTTCCGTCACTCTCCATTACGTTTTACAAATTTGTGTATAAAATAAAAAAATGTCTAATCTTTTTAAGTCTTCAACAGAATATAATACATCCAAATTACTGTTATTTTCTTTAAAAAACGAAAAATACAATAAAAAAATTTTTTTTTGATCTCTTGTCCTATAGTCGATTATATAATTCATTCGAATTATATATTTTCAATTTAAACGAGATAATATTTTTTTTTTTTTTTAAAACTTCAAAATTAAATGTTCTTTAGGAGGAGAAATAATTAAAATATCGGCATTTGTGCCCTATCCTACTATTTCAATCAGAATGAAACCTTTTGATATTAAAGCCCATTAAATTTTACAACGATATAGAGACTTTAATCAAAATCATTAAAGCCATTTTGGAAAAAATGTAAAAAGGTGAAAAATGTTAGGTAAAAATTGGCTCTTCTGGTTAGCTGTTGTTATAAAAAAGTTGCTGTAACATCTCGGGGGTATAGTTTTCTCAAATATGAAATTTCCGTTTTACACGACTTTTTTTGCGCAAGACTTACCACAAACAAACGGAAAAACTCAAACACAGTTCTTTTTAGGGGACTTGGTTATTAGGACTCCGTGGACCCTAAAACTTGTATATTCGTTGAAAACTGGTATTAGAAAACTATCACGGTCACAATACTTTTCTTTACATATGTAGTAACGGCACGCTCGATAGCTCAATAATCGATAAATTACCGTTGTAATAATTATTTAAAATACTAATTTTTTTTTTTTTAAGGAAGGTTACAAGACATTAAATAGTGAGTCTGGAACCGTGTAAGCTTGCAGGCCGGCCTGATGGACATTTTTTTATAGTATAAGCTAATAGTAAGCTTATTATTAGTCTTATGTTTATTGCCTTTTGTTAATCATAATTTGGGAATTACTTTTTTATTTTTTTATTTTACTATTATTTATTGTTTGTTTTTATCAATTTTAATTAAACTGTTCTATTAAAAATTAGTTATTGTTCTTTATATTTAATCTTCCATATAATAACGAGGCTAAACATATATACTCATATAAATAAATGAATGAATAAAAAAAGAACTTTATTCTGGGGCTAAGTCCCTTGAGAATAATACACATGTACAAAAAAAAAATTAATAATAAATAATGATTACAACTGGTCAAAAACCACATATAAAAAACTAATAATATTAATGATTGCAATAATTACTTACAATTATTTAAATTGATAAAAAGAGAGAGAAATGAAAAATATTAATTAAATTATATAGGTAAGTAAAAGTAAAAATTAATAATTTATATGTTCTTACAGCCCATTATAGCAAATGCAACATCTGGAAGTTATGTAATAGTCTTGTAAAATCACAATAGAAATAGCTTTGTTCGGTAATTGTCGAGGAAATATGGAATGTTCCGTAGCCAGGGAAGAAAGTTTGGAATAGGTGGCAAATGAAGCAAGCGATGACCTGGATCCACCAGCAAGCCACCAAAAGTTTCCACTTCCTCAATTCCTAACTGGAGGAAAGTTTGCAAGAATTCCCGGATCTCAGGAGATCCCACCACGTCTCCTTTCTCGTCAGTTATCTGTAGACTCGTAACCTTAATAATAACATAGAATATCAATTATTTTTTCACAATTTCTGTTAGTTATTAGAAACAGGTAATCACGTGGTCAATAACTTTAAAAGATGAACGACGCCTTAATGTTTTCGAAAATAAGATTCTACGTAAAATGTATCGTTCGAGCAGAGATAATACCACTGCTGAATTTATAAAATAACACAACGCGGAATTATTGAGTTTGTCCTTCTCAAATTGTAGCATTTTTCAAAATATATATTTTAACTAGTCGAAATCACTTATGAATTTTTATATAATAAATAAAATTATAATTGGTGCAATAAACCTCAAACTAAAGCCTGATAAAATTTATTTATTTTTTTTATTTTTTTTTGTCCTATATAGGCCACTATAATGATAGCTGGCTGAAACAAATTCATAATTAACCAATTTAATCATATTTTATTTTGAGTTCTATGGCACCTAATGAAATTTTAAAATATTGAATAAGAATTTAGAAGTCATTTAGACTTGTTAAAAATATATATTCATAAAAAATAAAATTTAAAGATTAATTAAAGGATGCTCCACTGGGTGCTGTCTCCCTCATGCCTGCCCACGCCATGTTTTCTCAGATTTTAGCACATTTGCTGATTTTAATTGTTTGTTTTTTTACAGGTGTGAATAAAATTTCGAGTGACAAAAAAAAAAAGAAAAGTTAATTAAATTAGCATGAAACTTTTTATTGGAAACATTTGATCTTAAAGGATGTATATCAGTGAAATACTAAGATAAAATTTTATTTGATCCTGATCCGATCGATTGTAGTTATATTGAACTAAAATATTGAAGCCCTTTTAAGTGACATTAATTTAGGCAGAAGTCTAAAATATACATCAATTTTTATTATAATTTGTCATCTAATTGTTCTATGGAATTAAAAAACAAACAAAAAATACTGGTGGGCGCAAGAAACGACTTTTACTTACCACCGTTTTATAAAATAGTTCAAGAATTTTTAAATACATTTAAAAATGAAAATAAATTGTTAAACAATTAATTAAATCGAGTTAAAAAAACTTGTTTTATTAAATAATGTATTATATTTTTATCTATAACAATCAGTCTTTTTTAACGGCTTTTCATCAATCTCCGTTAACTTTTACAATTTCCTGTTTAAGATATTATGTTTTACTGGAAGGAATTAGTCCGGGTGGCGGTCATTAAATGAAACAACTGAATAGTTTCAACTATTTTATTGTTCGCCAACGTTTCGACCCCATTGTGGGTCATCATCAGGGTGTCTGGTAGGCGAGTGGAAACTCAACTATTATTTTTTCAACTCAGATATTATTTTTTCTTAAATAATTAGCTTTCCAACGTTTATAATACATTTACAATACTGTTTTTATGTCCCAAAACACAAAATTTACATTTCTTTTTTAATTTGTTCTTTTATCTTTTTTTTTGGTTATCAATTTCGTTCAGCTTCCAGATTTTGCATTTTTTTAGCAATCCTGATCAGTTAATTATGAAAAATCTTAAGGTACTTGAAAAACGGTTCTGAAAGATGAATTTTTATAGAAAATACGGTAATCGAATATTTATACGTTGACAACATGTGAGAGTGTGTGATAATTCACTATAACTAAATCTCACGAATTTTTACTTTCCTGTTCCCTCGCAGTGTAGCGCAGCCTTAGAAAGGAGGCAAGTTCGGAGCACACAGTTACCAAAAAAGGCGCCATATAATGCTCCTGAGAGAGACAAATTTTTACAGGTTTTAGACACTCGTCACAAACACGGGCTCTTGAATAAACGTTTAATATACAGCTTAGTTGTGCCAAGACCAAAACATACCTGGACGACACACCAGACTTGTTATTCCAATGCTACTGTTCACAACACCATTCCTCCAAATTTTCAATTTTCACACAAAAATTCTCTAAAGTATTAAAAGTATTACTACAATGTTAAAATATGGGCGAAATCCCTCAGTGAAGAAAAAATTCCCGAATAATTGAATGTAAATTACTCATCGCTATAGACATGTCCTCAATGCCAGCCTGCGTCACTCATTCTGATATTTATCCTGTATACAAGTATGTGTATTCTCTATTGCCTTTTGATTTTGTCAATTACTGTTTCTTACTGCGTACTATGTTATGTTTCTTTATAATTGCTTATTATATAATTCAATCAATTATATAATTTACTTATTTTAATTTTATATCTTGTATATATGGCTTTGTATTCTTTATTGCTTTTAGTTTATTCAATTTCTGTGTAATGTTTTACTTTTTCTTTTAATTGTTTTTTTTGTATTTATTAGGTATTATATAATTTAATTGTGTATTTGCATGCTTTAATTTTATATCTTGTATATGTGCATATGCATTCCTTATAGCTTTTTAGCATAGTCAATTACTGCTTCATACTGTGTAATGTGTTACTGTTTCTTTATGATTTTATTTTTACATACCTTAAGTATTATATTGTTTTTTGATGCGTGGTGTGTTACTGTTTCTTTATAAAAATTGTGTTATATTATTTAAGTATTTTATTGTATCATCCTTTGTACTGTTACTGTTTGTTATTGTACTGTTATGGAATTGCCGCAGGTGAACTCTTTTCCCACACACGGGCTCACCTTAGTCGGATAGTGACTTCTACTTGCACTTTAACATGTCTGTATTTTGATTAAAATAAAGCAGTGAAAAAATAAAAAATACCTGTATTTTATAGTTATTGAATACATAGAATTGTCTTATCCTGGTATTCCTGTAGCGAACATTTCTTAGGAGCCTGAAGAATCGGTTTTCGATTTAATTATAGGTTAGTAAGGGGCGGAGTGGCTAATGAAGATAGGAGAAGATGCCTGCGGTAGGAGGAATGTTCCCTCTAGTTATTTAGGTTATAAACCGCGGTCTTCATCCCTTGGAGTATAGCGGGCGGATCCACTGGATTTAACCGCCCTCAAGCTTTGAATCTGTGTCTATCGCTATGAAATATATAAAGTTATAGAGCAATAAATGATAAATTATTAAATGAAACCAAAAATCTGAAACGCACAACACATGTCTATCACTTACCTTACATGTTAAAATGAACTGAAGAAGTTTTAAGCAAATATAAGATTGACAAAAAGAAGAAAGAAAGAAAAGTAAATTTTATTCTGGGACCTTCAGTCCCCTAAGAATAACAGAAAAGTACAAAAACTGAGTCTTGTGTCTGGCACAGAAACAGAAACATAAAAGAAATACCAACTTAAGACATACTTATATAATTTATAAAAAAATAAAATAAATAAATACGAATTACTTAGTATATATATGTTTATAATTATATAATCATATGCATGTACGTGAAGATATATAATTGTGCTTCTAATGGTATAATAAGATCATAGAGAAAAACCAAAAGAAAGAAAATGAATACATATATATATATATATATATATATATATATATATATATATATATATATATATATATATATATATATAATTGCGTACATATTTGTAAGGAAAGCTAGTGGCTAGCGCGCTAGTCTCTCATGCTACAGGTTCTGAGTTCGAATCTCAGTCCCGGCGGGGATTTTATAAGGATGAAAAAAAATGGGGATCACTCACACCCTCTCACCCGGGTATGTGAGACCCGTCAGCTAAAGGGTGGCCACACACAAAATTAGTCGTAGGGATTGATGACCCTACACTAAAAATTGTATCGTAATACGTGAGTGTAAACTCGTAAGAGTTTACATCGTAAGGTCCAGGGCCTACATGGCCTGTCGCGCCACTGGAAGAAGAAGCTTACATATTTGTAGTGGTTCTTAGTTTAAAATGGAATATGACCATTATTCTAACATTTTGTTTACAACCAATCGGAAGATGGATGACTGAGAAGATGAAGGAACAGTTTGCTTTTAAATTAGGTTAAAGAAGGTGCTTTGCGTATAGTGGTAGGTATGGAATTCCAGAACGATGTGGCACTAAATCCGCAACCCGATCAACCCGATCTTGACAATGCGACATATAGTTAGCCCTGTGAAAAGCAGTCTTGACGTAAATCGATTCGTACGTGTTTAAATGTTTGCCCTATGGCATAAGATGAATTAACGGGAAATTGAATTCTTCTAAAATTAAAAGGTAAATCATTTGGAATTATTGGGATGCGAGATTAATTTTCCCCGTTTTTTCCTGATTCTTCACTCTTATTGGTCGCAGCGTGTTGTAATATAGTCTAAAGCTTTCATCCATAAATGGACTATCCAATACAAAAATTATTTTTCTATTCGAACCAGTAGTTCCTGAAACTAGCACGTTCAAACAAACTCTTCAGCTTTATAATATTAGTATAGATTTGTCACATTGCATTACCATTATTACAACTTTATATATAGGATAATATTTTTACTTGAATCTTTAGCTTTTCAAAGGTATATTATACATCTCTGTTTCTATTTTTATGTTCAAAATACCGAAAATTACATTAAAAAGCTATATTTGCTCTTATATCATTTTGCTGTTTATCAAATTTGTTCAACTTGTATATTTAGCAGTTTTTTTATCAATTCTATCAAAATGATATTGTTAGTTGTTTTGTTTTTTTAAATCTACAAAATAAAAGGCACTTCAGAGAAACAAAACTCAAAAATTCTACATTTAAATCCTGTTAGACTACTTCAATCAGAAGTAAACCTACATGATATTACAACCTATTAAATTTATGAATATACATATATATTTATCAATATACCACATTTAATCAAAACTGTCTAAGCCGTTTTTGAGAAGAATCGTAAGAAGGTGCAAAATGTGCATTTCTGAAGTGGCTCTTATGGTAAGTCAATATTGATGAAAAAGCAGCTGTAACATCTCGGGTTTATTGTGTTCTTAAAAACAAAATTTCATTTTCCTACGACGTTTTGTTTCTTGTGCCGGACATCACCCATCCACTCACCGACACACACACACATGCAGAGACAAATTCGCTAGCGCAACTTCGTTATTTAGAGAGATCCTAAAACACGTATTTTCAGAGATAACTCGAATTTCGAAATTATCACGACCGCAATACTTTCTCTTACTTTATATTCGATGTGCAGGTAAGTGATTAAAAAAGAAAAATAAATTATTATAATTATATATATATATATATATATTTTATTTTATCTATTTGTTTTTAGGTCAACCCCTATACAAATGGAGCCGGCAAGAATAGCACAAATAATTAAATGTCACTAGCATAGTGTTTAGTGTGTGTTTCAGTACTCCAGAGGGATTTTGTTAGTTTTTAATTTAGCCATTAGCAATGTTGTCAGATCTATCACTTTTAATAATAAAATAATAAAAAACGTATTTAAAAAAATATATTGAAAAATAAAATATATATTTCTAAATGTATAAAATAATATAAAGTTATAATTGATTTTGAAATGAGAATTAGTATTTACGTTGCTCAGCTCTGGCTTAGGGTTTTTTTTTTTTTTTTCAATTTCCATATAATCAGAAATATTCTCATACTTGGAACTGTTCCAATATTTCATTTTCAAGAGCAGAATTTTTAATAAACTCCCGAATATTTCTATAACTAAATTTCAGAATAAGAGACTGATAGAAATGGAAATATATCAGTCTGCAGAACTTTGATAATAAATTAGCGTGAGAAATATTTCCTGATAATAACGAGTTACTAATGGAGTTTTATATAGGAAAATGTAGGTACATTGGTATAAGATGACAATATTAAAATATTCATAATTATATATTCATTGATTATATTTCAAATAATATTTATCAAGATTTTAAGAGTCATTTAGGAAATAATATAATAAATTGTGTTTAACTACATTCTTAAAAAAAAAAAAAATTATTGTCATGCATAATTTAAAATTCTTACCTTTATGTTGATAGATTCGATATGGCCTTCTTTCTTTTAGTTCTCCACTATCTGCTTTGTTCTTTAAACATGCATATTATAAAACAAAAATAAAATAACAGAACCATTAGGAAGTTTAAATAAATAATTATTTTCACATTTATAACACATTTTTCATCCATTCAAAATATAGTTTACTACTTGACACGGACCCGAACGGAACAAGAGTGAATCTAACTGAAGTTTAAGAGACAGTGGTTTGAGAGAAGCTTATTTGACTTAAAAGAATATTGGTCTCTGATTGGCTGAGAGCTACCGCCATGCTCAAAATACTGATTAAAATAATATCCAGTCTCATTTATCTCAGTTTCATTGATGTTTAGTATGATTAAATACACTCCACATGTATTTATCAAAAATATTATTAATTAATACAATTAATGTATGTAAGGTTAAAAAGTATTTTTTATTTAAATGGAAAATGCCTTTTCGTACCTAATTAATAGATTAAAATTTAAAATAATTTTAAATTAATATTTTAGTTTTTATACATAATTATTTTGTTGATTTGGAATTAAAGTCTTGTTAGTATATTTTAATAATGATAATATCAAAATCTCTTTAATCTAAATCAACATTTTAAAAGGAGGTACAGTAGACTTATTTTCCATATACCAGAAATACAATTGATTTCACTTTATGCCTGTCATTCTGATTAATTACAAATCTATTAAACGATTTTCTGAACAAACTGCATGTTGACGTTTAATGATATATTACATCTGAGAATTGATTCCATTCTGATGTACATTGCTAATCACTCATCATTGTGGATCCACTTGAGGGATAATCTGTTAATTAAGTTGATAGATGTATCATACCTAACATATCTATTAATTAGGCTAATTAATAATAATTGAAAATTTACAGTTTAATAATGCATAAAACATTCGGTTCCGCAGCATATTATAATCAATAATAATGATAATAAAAAAAAATCTTAATGGCCTTCTCGGGTTTTATTTTATAGATGATGAGATTGCAGCTGAGGCATTTGAAAAAGTTAATTATTTCATCAACATCTGTATATCATATCATTTATTTATTTACAATAACAAATAGTAAAATATTTTAAATTTAATTATAACAATGAGCTAAATATCCAATTTATAATTTATTCACACCGCTAAATTATAAAAAAATATATATGTATATTTTTTGCTGAGTTAGAGAAAATGCTCGAAGAAGACGGTTAACTATGACGATATAATTTTATAACTACAAAAATATTGAATAAAAAATAAGTCTATTATATGTATAAAATATATATGCATAAGTTATTGTTGGAAATTTAAAGGAAGAAATTATTTGAAGAAAAAATGTTGAGCAAAATAAAATGTTTAATTAAGATCTTTTGGAAATTGCACTTGTAAAACGCGTTTTTATACGATTTAAGTTTTCTTTCGATGATTTTAGCTAACGAAGATCGAAAAAACATATCGTTTTGATTACAGACGTCAAAATATCAATTTCGTATGGAGAAACCTTTGAAAATCGAAGTCCCGACTATTGACTGTGCCTCTGATTCAAAATATATAAATAAAATCACTTCTTCTCTTAAAATTTTTGTATAGAAGGATGTTTGATGTTTGGAAATAAATGTTAAATAATAATACATAAATTATTTATCAATGCAGAATCAAAAACAAGCAACCTACGCAAATTCATTTATCGTAAGAACTGAAAACTGAAAATTCATTTTTAGATTATTAAAGAGACTCATTTACATCACGATTATCAGACCTATTTGGACATACGGAATCGAGCTTTGGGGCTCTAATAAACCATCTAATTCCTCCCACATCCAGTCCTTACAATCCAAAATCCTTCGTAAAATCCAAAATGCCCTTTATTTTGTCACAAATAAACTCCTCTATAATGACCTTAACATCCCATTTGTTGCAGACATAGCCCGTGATAGATACTTCTCTTTTCACTCTAAACTCCCTGCCCATACAAACCCACTTATCCGTAATTTATCTTCCTTAGATATTCCTAATAACCCTCCGAGGTGACTGAAAAGAAGGTGGCCTCGGGGCCGATTGAGTAAAAATAGTTAGTGAAGTTCTACCACTGGGTAGTTCTTTCTCAAGACATTTTCATGACTTTTCATTCCTCATATTTACTTATTGTGTTATTTAATACAGTTGTAAATTACTATAAATAAATAAAATTAAAAAAAATAGATTATTAAATGAATTTTTATATTCTAAGATATTTAAAGGTAGATAACGTTGACAACTGATCCCGCACTTTAGTGATTTCATGTTGAAAATCACGCGCTTTAATACTTCATTAGAACGCACAATTGAAATTTACACACATCTCGATCATGAGTTATAGCATTTCCAATTATGCTGAAGCGAAAACCGTACCGGGTTATAATGGCATTGGCTTAACAGAATCTGTAGTACGATTCTCATTCTATAAATATTCCTCTCTCAGATACAGTCCGGTATCTTGGCTTACTGTTAAAAAAAGATTGACTTGGAACCCACATACAAGACTTAAAAGACAAGAACTCAACCGACGATTCGGACAGTTATACCGACTACTCAACAGAAAATCTGAACTTACAGTTGACAACAAATTATTAATCTACAAGACAATACTGAAGCCCATCTGGACCTACGGACTTGAACTGTGGGGGACAGCTAAACGTACTAACATCAAACGCATTCAATCCTTTCAATCCAAAGTCCTCCGTGCAATAGTAAATGCTCCTTATTATTTCTCCAACTATACCTTGCACCACGACCTTAATGTTCCATTTATTTCAGACCTAATTCCATCCAAATTTTCCAAATTCCACGAGAACCTAATTCATCATCCTAATCCTCTAGCTCAATCCCTATCCAGCTCCGCTTATCCATACAACCCACCTAAAAGGTTGAAACGGCAGTGGCCCCGCGACCTTTTGTAAATATATTGGAGTTCTAGTACTGGCTAGATTCTCCACTCAAAGTGATGTATGTATGAGTGTGTGTATGTGTATATAGGTATAAGTGAATTGTTGACTTATTGTATTGATTCATTATTGTGTATATATTTTATTGTAATTTTATGCCGTGTTAATATTGTATGAATGTAGTATGTATGATATCTTTCAGCACTACTATTAATGTCCAAATTGAGACAGATTGTAATTATACTCAATAAAAATTGTTGTTGAAAAAAAAAATCTATAAATAAGGTTATCGTTATCGTTAATAATTTTTAAAATCAGCTTAAGAACTATTAAATAAACTCAAAGTTGACAAAAAAGTTTAAAGTTAATTTAAATAAAAAGTTTATTCAGTTTCGTTGGAAACATATCATCTAGATTAAAAATATTAAATTATTTCGTAGTTCTGCGCATGCGCATGTGTATAGCAGTCATCTTTCAAATCGGCTCTAGGATTTCATGCTTTTTCAGTTCGAATTCTCTTCAGTGCAATCTTGAAAACATCACCAGACTTCAGGATAACAACAGCAGTAAATATTGGAGCAAACAACAGTAAGTTTTGTTACAATTTACGGTGTAAAGTGAATGCTGGGTAACCTCTTCACATCAGCTGATTGCCAATAGCTCGGCAAGGCCGGGATTGATTTTCTTTTCTTTAGTTATTGTTTTATTACCAACATCTAGTTATTTTCTTATTATCTTCTTCACATGAAATGCGATATTTTCACCAAGTGATGTCCTCCAAAGCATCAACTAAAAGATCTAGATCTAGTGGTTCAATCACGTCTCCCATAAAACAAAGATTCCGCCGTGATACTAATAAAAAATTAAATCAACAAGCAACCCCTTCAGGTTCTAATACAGAATCTGAACCACAGCCTGGCACATCGTCACAGGGGATGACTGACGAATCTCTGTTTTTTCACCCCAAATCCTTTTCAAATCCTACATAATGAAAAAGAAAACATGGAATCTGCTCCTACACCCAGTGAACCACAGCCTCCACCGATATTTGTCAAAAATATTAAAAATTTCCAGTTGTTATGTGCGCAATTAAACAAGATTACCGAATCCACCAGCTACTACTGTATGAGTAGAATCAATGACACCAAAATATCACCGACCACCGCCGAGGCATATAGAAAAATTGTGAAATACCTAACTGAAACTAAAGCGGATTTTCACACTTATCAGCTACGGCAAGAGAGAGCTCTTAGAGTTGTGATCAGAAATCTACACCCTTCAACACCAGTTGACGCTATCAAAGAAGAACTCATGGAGATGGGTTACAAAGTGCGACAAGTCACTAATGTCATAAAAGATAGAGTTCAACTGCCTCTATTCTTCGCTGACTTGGAACCATTAGCAGGAGTAGAAAAAATTTATGATCTAAAAAGACTGTATTAAACAAGTGTAAGAGTCGAAAAACCTTATACAAAGAGAGAAATTGTTCAGTGTTACAATTGTCAGGCGTATGGTCATACCAAAAGTTACTGTCACCACATACCACGCTGCGTGAAATGCGGTGAACAGCACAAGTCTGTGGAATGTACAAAACCGAAGTCAACACCCGCTGTATGTGCTCATTGCCTCAAGGACCACCCGGCCAACTACAAAGGATGCCAAATCTATAAGGAACTAAGGACCAGGTATCAAAAACCCCAAGTACTGGATGAAACAGCAAGACAGGCAAGAACTAGAAGAGAACCCTCAAAATTAATCGATGCCAATGTATCATTTGCCCACTTACTTGGAAGTGGGAACCAATGTACTGAAGCCGAGGCCCTGCCGGAACTACAAAATGTACCTCAATATCCTCAATCCATTCCACAAATACATCTTCCTCAAAACGTAATCAGTCCTAAAAATCCTCATCCACAACAAATCTCTCATATTCCCCCTCCTTCAAATGCCACAGATCTTACCAGTTTGATGACATCCTTCATTTCCGAAATCAAATCCCTTGTCATGCCCCTAATAACAATCCTCACGAATCTTGTATCAAATCTTATTCCTAACTTAAAAAATCCATAAATGACCACACCTAACTCCTTATCTATTCTCCTATGGAATGCAAATGGTGTTAGAACTCACACTGACGAACTTACAGCCTTACTCCAAGACAAAAAAGTTGACGTTGCACTCATTACTGAAACTAGACTAACCACTAAACAGTACTTCAAAATACCTGAATACACAACATACCGGACAGACCATCCAGACGGCAAAGCCCGGTACTGCTGTCATTGTCAACCGATCCCTCTCCCATCACTTACACCCACTTCCCGCCCACGATTTCCTACAAGCCACCTCTATTATAATCAAGACCTTTTCCTTTCCGCTAGTCATCGCATCAGCATACTGCCCCCCTAAAAATTCTATTTCTATTACCCAATTCGGTTCCTTCCTCAACTCATTGGGGAATCACTTTATTCTGGGTGCAGACTTAGACGCGAAGCACCAACAATGGGGTTGCAGAACCACAAATACTCGTGGACGGACATTGCAGTCTGCACTCAACTCCAGACGCCTTAATCTCCTACCTCCCGATTCCCCTACCTACTGGCCAACAGATCCTAACCGTAATCCAGACATCCTCGACTTCTTCATCCACAGCGGATTAGGCTCCCTGAACTATTCCGTAACTCGCCTTGATGAACTATCCTCTGATCATAGTCCATTAATCCTAAATGTATCCATGACTCCTATTCCGAAACCTTTCCCACCGTCATTCATCAGAGGCCCCATCAACTGGAACCTCTTCCGCGAAATCCTCACCAATGATATCGACCTCAGAGTAACTCTCAAAACCCCTTCTGACCTTGATGATGCCGTATATTCCTTCACAACCTTGATTCAACAAGCTGCCTGGACTGCCTCCTTTCCTAAACAAACCCAAATTATACCTTACAAATGCCATTTACCACAACACCTGACGGACCTCATCAACACCAAACGCCGAGCCAGAACATTATGGCAACGCACCCGCCACCCAGAAGATCGCCGCTCTTATAACTTTTATTGTAGAAAATTAAAGCGGGAGTTGGCGACCTTTCGTTCCCAATCCTACAATTCCTACCTCTCCTCTCTCTCGACTCGTGACAAGTCTCTGTGGAATGTCACGAAGAGAATCCTGAATACTCACACGATTTCCCATCCTCTCCTGCGCGGTGATAGTTCCTGGGCTGCTTCTGACAAGGATAAGGCCCAGGAATTTGCACAGCACCTTTCCAAAGTTTTCACTCCTCATCCTGAGTTGAATCCAAACCATACTTCAACAGTTGAACAGTTCCTTACTTCGCCAATACCACTCTCCTTACCTCCTAAAGCAGTTAATCCCTCTGAGGTCAAATATCTTCTTAAAAAGCTTCCTCTCCGTAAATCCCCTGGATATGATCGCCTCACGCCTCAGATCTTAAGACAACTTCCACAGAAAGCCATTACATTTCTTACATATCTTTATAACAGTATCCTACGCACTACCTATTTTCCTCTCTTATGGAAACATTCAACTATCATCCTTTTCCTGAAACCAGGCAAACCTTCCAACAGCACGTCATCTTACAGACCTATTAGCCTACTTCCGATCCTCTCAAAAATTTTCGAAAAGCTCCTACTAAAACGAATCCTAGATAAATTTAAAAATTTTCCTTCGCATCAGTTTGGATTTCGTTCTCAACATTCCACAGTTCAGCAAGGACTCCGAGTCGTGGATCACATTTCCTCTGCCCTTGAGTGCAAGGAGTATTGTTCGGGTGCCTTTCTGGACATAGCTCAAGCTTTTGACCGGGTGTGGCACCCGGGATTGCTCTTTAAGCTCAAAACCCATTTACCTCAATCCTTATACCTAATCCTCCGATCCTATTTATCAAACCGCTCCTTCCGAGTTCGCTGTGGTTCCGAATTTTCCAAACATTATACTGTTGAGGCCGTGTTCCTCAAGGCAGCGTCTTAGGACCCGTCCTCTACATCCTCTACACCGCCGATATCCCTACCGATCCCGATACCTTTCTGGCAACATTTGCTGACGACACAGCCATTTTATCATCCAATTCCGATCCTGAAGTAGCATCTCTAAATCTCCAAAGGCACCTTTCCCTTGTCGAAGACTGGTGTAAGGCTTGGCGAATTAAGGTGAACGAAAGCAAATGTACACACGTCACCTTCACCCTTCGAGGTAAATCCTGTCCAACAGTTAAATTCAATTCCATACCGGTTCCTTCCTCAGACACAGTCTGGTACCTTGGCTTTTTACTAGACAAAAGACTGACGTGGAACCCACATACGAGACTTAAAAGGATAGAACTCAACCGCAGATTCGGCCGGTTATACAAATTACTAAACGGAAATCTCGTCTTACAGTCGACAACAAATTACTAATATATAAGACAGTACTGAAACCTATATGGACCTACGGACTTGAACTATGGGGGACAACTAAACATTCTAACATCAAACGTATCCAATCCTTCCAATCCAAAGTCCTCCGAACAATAGTTAATGCTCCTTATTACGTTACCAACTGTACCCTACACCATGACCTTAATATTCCATTTATTTTAGACCTGGTACCATCCAAATTCTCCAAATTCCATCAGAACCTTCTTCATCATCCTAATCCTCTTGCTCAATCGCTTTCCAGCTTCACCCATCCCTACAATCCTCCTCGAAGATTGAAACGGCAGTGGCCCCGCGACGTTTTGTAAACATTTATCTGGAGTTCTGACACTGGTCAGATCCTCCACTCATGTACTGTATGTTTGTGGCTATTCCGCTCTGGCTCGGCCTCCACTGGCATACACCAGTGAAGCGCTGAGTGGGAGGCGTTGGGATCTCTTGGATTCCGCTTCTCCCCCCACTTGTGGGGGGAGCAGCCGAGTCTAGGGTTCCTTTGGCTGATTGTATATAGTTAAGTTTGCTTGTATGATTTTTATTTATTTCCCAACTTGTATTTATCTCTACTACAGGTTGTTGTTTTGATTTGTTTCTTGTTGTTTTTTTTTGTATATATTTGAATTTATTTATTTCCGATTTTATGTAATTTGACTTTATCATTATTGGCTGTATATATTGTATGAATGTGTACTACATCTCTATTACTACTGTTCATTATGCAACAAATTGTAATATTTCTTAATAAAAAAAAAAAAAAAAAAAAAAAAAAATTATTTCGTACAATAGTCAGTAATAAGTTTATGACCTATCTGTCACTTTACACTACCCTAAACACTTCTTATATATGATGACATTTTTTCTAAGATCTTTAGCTTTCCAAAGGTATATTATACATCTACATTACTAATCTTATATGCGGAAAACAAATTACCTAAATAAATATTTTTTTCATAATTCTCCTTTAGTTATTCATCAAATTCGTTGAACTTGTATATTTAAAAGTTATTTATCAATGCTAATAAGAAGATATATCTTTTTATATTTTTTTAAATTGAGGGTACTTTAGTAGAAGAAAATTTAAAATATCGGCATATAAGCCCTATCAGACTATTTAAATTCGCATAAAACTACATGATATTGAAGCCCATTATAAAGTTTTCGATAAAATCGTAAAAATGTGTAAAATGGAAGATATAAAGTGGCCCTCCTGGTATGATAATTATGTTGAAAAAGTTACTCTAACATTTCAAGCATATACACTTCCAAAATATGAAATTTCACCTATTTAAAACTTATCGTTTTTAACGTAGGCTAACTTAACTACAAATACTAAATCTACAAGACTATCATACGTCCTATATGGATTACGGAGTAGAGCTTTGGGGCTCTACTAAACTATCAAATTCTTCCCTTATCCATTCCCTACAAACCAAATTCCTCAATGCTCCTTACTTTTTGACGAATAAACTCTTCCATAAAGACATTAATTTTGCGTATGTTGCTGATTTGGTTTGAACCAGATATCATTCCTTTCATGACAAACTCCATTCCCACAGTAATCCTCGAGTTTCAATCCTTTCTTCCACTTTGATTCCTGATAATCCTCCGATGCGTCTAAAAAGAAGATGGCCTCGAGACCTTCTAGTTCAGAATATTTTTAAATTACTCCCAATAGGTGAGTGGCTTCTTTACGTGTGTTGTACGTGATTATTTTCTTTTTGCCTTTTTACCTATTTTTAGATAGGTTGTTGTTTTGCTTTTTATTTTTAATTATTTGTTGTTGTTTTTTTGTATATATATTATATATTATGTAATTTGTCTCTATCATTATTTTCTGTACATATTGTATGAATCTGGTCTAATATCGCTATAACTACTGTTCTTTTAAAAACAAATTGTAACATATCTCAATAAAAATAATTAAAATAAAAAGATTTGTTTGCGGAACTTGGTCATTTTAACTTAGTTGGCCATAAAACGTTTGTTTCCGCTGAAACATGAGTTCGAAAATGTTCAGCATTGCAGTTTCTCTTAATATATATTTTATATATAATATTTTCTCGGATCATACCTATACCAAATCATAAACTCCCAGCACCCTCCATACATTCACAGCATCCTTAAATTTAAATCCTTAGTCCACTCCCTCGAAACTAGATCCCGCCATTCCGACCTTTACATTCCCACCCATAGAACTAAATCTTTTGATCACTCCTTTTATATCCGTTCTGCAACCCTCTGGAATTCCCTACCTACTCATATTCGCCATGCATCTTCCTTTCTCTCATTCAAATCTCACCTTTTCCAACATCTTTTGGCATCCCAAATAGATGCACAACAAATCTAAATTTGCAACTGACTTATTTCTATTTTAAAACAAGTTATAATTATCTATTTTACCTTAAAGCTAGTGTGGAATGATTAGTTTGTTTTGTTTTTTTATCATTTCCTCAACCCTATCAGTAGCCTTTAGGAGATTTCTCTTCTTTCTTTTTTTTTTTTTTTTCTAACCTTGTGTGTTTATTATCCATACTTTTTGTGCATGAATGTATATAAGTCTAGGTAGTGTTTAATTTTTCCTTTTTGCTCATTTGTAAATAAAAATTAATTTTATTGTTTTCTTGACCAGACATATATGAATATCTACTGTTCATTTCTGTTATTCTTAAGGGACATAGTCCCAGAATAAAGTTTATTTTTTTTATTATTATTATATATAGATAAATGAATGAAATAAGTAGTAAATAATTCCAGAAATATGTATATTTTCTGTTTACTTCTTTTCTATATTTGATCCTAAATTAAACTAATAAATTAAAAAGCTTTTTCCCTTATAATTAAATGAATCGAAGGTTAAATGATTTATCAAGCTGAGGGGTAGTAGGCGTGAAATAGGTGAATGGAAGCTCCTCATTCATAATTCCTTCCAATCTTGGTTTTCCGTTTCCAATTCCTCCCCGCAACATCTTTATTTAAGAAACTCACCGGAAGTGTAACCCCTTCTAGAACTAACTTCTTCTCCAGCGAGATATATAACCGCCTTGTGATTCCATACTCAATCTCTATGGCGATAAGGAAGTAATGCACAGCACAATTTGAATATTTCATTAAAGATCCATGAATCTTTCTCTTATAGCTTCAACGCTTACTATTCAGCGTTCATAAATATTTAAGGTTTAGTCGAAATTGATTACTTAATCCTCCAAGTATTGACTCGGGATGGAATTAAGGAGGTGACTGTATCACTAACCTACAAGGACCCAGTTTTATTAAATTTGAAGAAAGAAGAAAAAAATCCTTGATAAGGCAGACGTCTAATGCGAAATGAAGCAGCCTATGAGAATTTGCATTTAAATTGCAACTCACGACAACTCCCCCTGTACTGTCCTCCAACAAGCCATGAAATAAGAAACAGACGTATTTAAATGTTCTGCTATTATCGACCATGAGACGCGGGATCTAAATACGTTGGATTCATGAAATAGATTCATAACTAAATCAAGGCATCAAGTTTGGATTTAACCACTTTGACTGTGAATATATCAACTCATTTCTTTAAAAATAAAAGGTTTGTTACACGACAATCATTAGGCCAATGTATAGTGTAAAATCTTTGGTAAAACCTTTAATGCAGAAAGCATGAAGAAACTTGTCTTTTAATAGTTTTATGCTTCTTATGTCGTTGATTTGTCCTGGACCACCTACCATTCCTCTAAATGACCAACTCCACTCCCACTTTAAAATACTTGTTTCAATCCTTTCTTCGTCTTCGTTTCCTGATAATTCTCCGGGGAGGGCCCCGAGACCTTCTTATGAAGAATATTTTTTGGATTGCTGTCAACGGGTAAATTCTCTGCATTTATATATATATACTTCGCACGATCTCATTTTAAACGATGTGTAATCAATGTTTAAAAAAGATCAGTCTGACCGATTAAGAGTTTATCACTTTGTGATTATGAGTTTGTGGTAACGAAAAAGTGAAATTAGCCAAAAGAAAAAAAATGTTCAATTTATAATAATTATTCATTATTGTATTTAATCATCGGCAGAATATAGAAACATAAATAGGAAAAAAAAAAAAAAAAAAACGTGGGCACAACACACGATTTTCACTTACCTCCGTTGTTAAAATCAATTTAAGAATTGCAAATACAATTCGAAATGAGAATATATTGTTAAAGAATGAATTACATTTGTTTTTAATAGAAACATGCGTTTTATTAAATAATCTACTATTACTATCTATGATAATCGGTTAGTTTTATCTGATTTTCATCTTTCTCCATTAAATTTTACGATTTCGTGTATAAGATAATATTTTTCCTTAAATGTTTTGCTTCCCAACAGTATATTATACGTCTATGTTACTTTTCTTATGTTAAAAAACTCAAAAATTGCATTAAAAATATTTTTTCTCTTTTCCCCTTTAGTTGGGTATCAAATTCGTTATACACGTAGTTATATATTTATTCGTTTTTTTTTTCTCGCAAGAATAGAGTTCCTCATACTAAGACCTTATTGTTTCTGTATTGATATAAGGTTTAAGTAGTCAGTACATTGAAAAAAAGTTAAAAAAGTGGTACGCGACACTACAATTTATAATTAAAATTTTTAAAGTTGATTTTTTGATAATAAAAACTTTTACGTTACGGGTTGATATAAAATTTGATATAAACTTGATATAATATTTGATATAAACTTGATATAATATTTGATATAATATTTGACCCCAAAATGCTTCCCACGCATATGTTTGCAATTTATGTCATTGCAATTTACGTTAAATAAATTTCCGTCCGAGTTTTAGTTTATCGTAACAAAATGTGCAATAAGGAAGAAAATGTGTTTATCTTATAACGTCTATTCATTATTATATTTAATCATCGGTCGAAATGAAAAACATAAATCAAAATTAGTTAAGTTAATTAGTTTTATATTTTGAAATAAAGCACAGATAACGGAAAAATTAATTGTCCCATAAAAAGAAAACTTGTTTACCATGCATGTATTAAAAAATTACATCAATAACTACGGTTCCTGGTTTATTTGGTTTATTACTATTTTATATTTCAAATGAACTATTTCAATTAAATTATAAAATTTAAATTAATTTTCCATAAGAATCCTATTAGGTTTACGGGTTGAAAACGTTTCCCGACACTGCGTAAATGACGTAAAATCTTTCAAAAATTAGCCAAAAGTTGAAAAATGATCGCAGAAGACATCGGATCATGATTTGGTATTGCTGGGGTAAAACCGAGAGGAATCGGTTGCATAAAACAGAGGATAAAGGTAGAGCTGAAAAAAAGCTTTATTAATTAAACAAGTCACAAGAACGATTGTAGTTTCCCTGATAGCTTGTAAGCCACCTTGTTTCTTTTTGGAAAAATTGATTGTTTTTCGATGATATTTTCAAAAAGGTACATCATCGGAAAACAAATTCAAAACCGCATATCCATATTGATAACAGCAATGCCAAATCATTATCCGATGCTTTATCTGTTTCTCGAGCCATCAGTGCGTAATTTTTGGCATCTTTTTCAAATATTTTACGGAATTCACGCATTATCAGGCTGTGCTTTCTGTGCATACTTTTTTTGTTTTTTTCTAATCAACAGAGCCACTTTAAATTATATTATAAGTCACTTTTTAATTAAATATTGCAATTTCACTTGCCGCATTTTTCCAACGCACTTACAATTTCAACTAACAACCCATATTTCAGCGAGCGCGATTAAAATTAATATTATAATCGGTAACGAACCCTTGGGAACGCCACTACTGAGCCTAGTATCCAATAAAAATGAAAAAGTTATAATAAACCCATATTTGAGCGAGCGCGAATTAAATTAATAGTGTAATCGGTAACGAACCTTTGGGAACGCAGCTACTGAGCCTTGTATCCAATCAATACGAAAAAGTTAAAATAAACCTTTATTGATAATATTTTCGCCGGCGATTTCGGAACCAAAAAAAACGAACCCCCAGAAGAGCCACTTTAAATTATATTATAAGTCACTTTTTAATTAAATATTGCAGTGTCACTTGCCGCATTTTTCCAACGCACTTACAATTTCAACTAACAACCCATATTTCAGCGAGCGCGATTAAAATTAATATTATAATCGGTAACGAACCCTTGGGAACGCCGCTACTGAGCCTAGTATCCAATAAAAATGAAAAAGTTATAATAAACCCATATTTGAGCGAGCGCGAATTAAATTAATAGTGTAATCGGTAACGAACCTTTGGGAACGCAGCTACTGAGCCTTGTATCCAATCAATACGAAAAAGTTAAAATAAACCTTTATTGATAATATTTTCGCCGGCGATTTCGGAACCAAAAAAAACGAACCCCCAGAAGAGCCACTTTAAATTATATTATAAGTCACTTTTTAATTAAATATTGCAGTGTCACTTGCCGCATCTTTCCAACGCACTTACAATTTCAACAAGGTTTAATAGGATGAAATCTATTCCAGCGTTTTGTGGAACCAGCTCACTTTTAAGGAATTACTTTTTAATATTGAATTAAATTCGTAGTTGTTCCTTCTTGTTTACTTTAAAATAAATTATCACAAAGAAGGAGAAAATATTGCCCTCTTAACAAGTTTTTAAGTTATTATAAGAAACATTGGTACTGTATGAATACTTTTTTGCCACTAAATGTTTTAAAAATTATTATTTTTTTATATACTTATATACTGAGGTGTTTTATATAATTGAATTAGTAAAAAATGATATTTACTGCAATCATTACAATGTTATTCGTGAGTTGTACATTAATTAAACGATTTTTACAGAATAAACCAGGTGCATGATTTGTTTTTTCCCACTGTACCTACTGACCCTGGGTAGCCAAGTATCGTGATTGTAGACCAATCTGTCTCTTAAAAGAGGAATCATCAATGAATTTTCACATATATTTACGAATTTGAATAAGAACATCAAAGTTAGATTTTTCTCATTATGTGGTCCTAAAATTTAAGAGGAATTTTTTTTTAACATGAATAACTCGCTCTTTTAGAAGAAGAATGCGACAGTTCGAAGAAGGGAAATTTTAAAGAAAAAGTCCTTTGAAGTTTTCCTATTTAGGTTTATCGCTGGCCCTCCACTTACTGATAAAGTATTAAGTCCTACATTTCCTTTTTCAATGCTACTTACCTTTGATTTAAAAAAAGCATTACCATTCCATCGTGAATCAAATCGTGACGGTACTGATAAAAAAATTCCTGTTTTTAGATTGTCAGGCACCTTAAAATAAAAACTCTTTTTAAATAATAAATCTGATTTCAAAACAGAATCAATTCTATAATTTACTAACTGTACTAAGATGACAAACTAAGGCAAAAAAAAATTGGTAAAATTATTCATATTGAAAATTGAATAAATGGTGCGATTACAAGATCTTAATATAATGCTATCATCAAAATTCTCTAAATTTCATCAGAACCTTATCCATCACCCTAATCCCCTAGCTTAATCCTTATCCAGCTCCACACATCCTTACCCTAGAAGGTTGAAACGGCAGTGCCCACGAGATCTCTTGTAACATGTATATTGGAGTTCTAGCATTGGCTAGATTCTCCACTCAAGTGCTGTATGCTTGAGGATTGTACATAAGTATGAGTGACTTTTGTATATATTTTTATTGATTTTGTTTTGTATAATATTTTTATTGATTTTTTTGTATAATATTTTTATTGATATTGTTTTGTATAATATTTTTATTGTTTTTGTTTTTTTATATATGTATATTGTATTATTATTATATAAATTTATTGTTTTGTATATATCGTGTAAATGTAGTATGAATGTTGTACTTAATCACTATTAAAAATATCCTAAATTGGACTGATTGTAATATTACTTAATAAAGAACTGTTTCTCTCTCAATATAATGTTAAAGTCTCAAGATTAAGAATTTAAACTCAAAACGAATGATATTTTTTTTTTTTTTTTTTTTTTTTTTAACATGCACTTTCTTCTGAAAGAATGAAAAATTTAATGTGAAATGTGATTAATTAATAAAGAAATACATTTTCTCTAAGAGAAAATATAGAAATATACATTATTTAGTAATTAACATGATAAAGAGGATAATTATTATCAATGTTATAATGAGGAAGGTCATGGTGACTCTGTGTTAAAAACACTATCACGGGACATATTCTCCCGTACTCTATCCCTTTTAAGTCTTTCCTGATTATTTCTCACTGTGTCCACGTTTCTTTCCAAAAAGTACAATAATTATGCTATGATATCTGGACCCGACCACGCTTTACACCTGTGAAATTTATGTGTCATCGCAATTTACGTTTAAAATATTTCTGTCCAAGTTTTAGTTTATCGTGACAAAATGTGCAATAAGCAAGAAAATATTTTTATCTTATAACGTTTATTCATTATTATTTTTAATCATCGGTCGAAATGAAAAACATAAATCAAAATTAGTTAAGTTAGTCTGTTTTCTATTTTGAAATAAAGCACAGATAACAGAAAAATTAAATGTCCTATATAAAGAAAACTTGTTTGCTATGTATGTATTAAAAATTTACATCAATAACTACAGTTCCTGTTTTATTTGGTTTATTACCATTTTATATTTCGAATGAACTATTTCAATAAAATTTAAAGTTAAATTAAGTTTCTTATTTAGTTTACATTAGAACATCAGTTTTCATAATATGTTATTAATTTTGAAATAGATAATAGAAATAGTTGTTTATAGATTGATAGCAACTTAGTTAAAATTTTAGTACGCAATATTGTTTCTAGAATCTTGCGTACTAAAGGGAAGATTATAACTTGCACGACCCTGTATGACGGTGACAACATTTAATTATTATAACCTCCCTCATTACCAAAAACACATGTACATAATTTTATGGGCTTGCAACAACTTTATATTACCTTGTACGATTTATTTCATTGCATATTACCTTTTCTAAAATATTGCGCTTTTCAACGGTATATCATACGTCAATATTACTTATTATATATCAAGATTAAATTTTTTTTATGACTTGGTTAGAAAATAATGATTTTCACTGTCTGAAGAAAAAATAAATTGCAATATATTTTATTCATAAGCCATCAGGATAGAATGCCCTAAATAACAGTAAAAAGAGTATCAATTTCCGTCTTGTGGTTGAGAGGGAGTTCGCGGAAAGCAAAATCATGTTATCATTTTAAAGATATATGGACTGTTAAAAAAAAAGTCATGGAAAAATTACAATAATTGGGCAAAAATAAGTTATTAACACTGAAAAATATTATTTCTAGTTTTCAATAAAAAACAAAACAAGTTAATTGATCCAATAACAAATATACGACATATTTTTTCGTTTCCTCTAGAAATTTCTAAAAGTGGAAATAGTACTTTTGAAAACGTCTCAATTAAGACATATGGAGTTGTGTCCATAAGGAAATGAACCTCCCTTAATTGAAAAAGGAAGTTTGTATAATATTTTTATTGTTTTTGTTTTTTTATATATGTATATTGTATTATTATTATATAAATTTATTGTTTTGTATATATCGTGTAAATGTAGTATGAATGTTGTACTTAATCACTATTAAAAATATCCTAAATTGGACTGATTGTAATATTACTTAATAAAGAACTGTTTCTCTCTCAATATAATGTTAAAGTCTCAAGATTAAGAATTTAAACTCAAAACGAATGATATTTTTTTTTTTTTTTTTTTTTTTTAACATGCACTTTCTTCTGAAAGAATGAAAAATTTAATGTGAAATGTGATTAATTAATAAAGAAATACATTTCTCTAAGAGAAAATATAGAAATATACATTATTTAGTAATTAACATGATAAAGAGGATAATTATTATCAATGTTATAATGAGGAAGGTCATGGTGACTCTGTGTTAAAAACACTATCACGGGACATATTCTCCCGTACTCTATCCCTTTTAAGTCTTTCCTGATTATTTCTCACTGTGTCCACGTTTCTTTCCAAAAAGTACAATAATTATGCTATGATATCTGGACCCGACCACGCTTTACACCTGTGAAATTTATGTGTCATCGCAATTTACGTTTAAAATATTTCTGTCCAAGTTTTAGTTTATCGTGACAAAATGTGCAATAAGCAAGAAAATATTTTTATCTTATAACGTTTATTCATTATTATTTTTAATCATCGGTCGAAATGAAAAACATAAATCAAAATTAGTTAAGTTAGTCTGTTTTCTATTTTGAAATAAAGCACAGATAACAGAAAAATTAAATGTCCTATATAAAGAAAACTTGTTTGCTATGTATGTATTAAAAATTTACATCAATAACTACAGTTCCTGTTTTATTTGGTTTATTACCATTTTATATTTCGAATGAACTATTTCAATAAAATTTAAAGTTAAATTAAGTTTCTTATTTAGTTTACATTAGAACATCAGTTTTCATAATATGTTATTAATTTTGAAATAGATAATAGAAATAGTTGTTTATAGATTGATAGCAACTTAGTTAAAATTTTAGTACGCAATATTGTTTCTAGAATCTTGCGTACTAAAGGGAAGATTATAACTTGCACGACCCTGTATGACGGTGACAACATTTAATTATTATAACCTCCCTCATTACCAAAAACACATGTACATAATTTTATGGGCTTGCAACAACTTTATATTACCTTGTACGATTTATTTCATTGCATATTACCTTTTCTAAAATATTGCGCTTTTCAACGGTATATCATACGTCAATATTACTTATTATATATCAAGATTAAATTTTTTTTATGACTTGGTTAGAAAATAATGATTTTCACTGTCTGAAGAAAAAATAAATTGCAATATATTTTATTCATAAGCCATCAGGATAGAATGCCCTAAATAACAGTAAAAAGAGTATCAATTTCCGTCTTGTGGTTGAGAGGGAGTTCGCGGAAAGCAAAATCATGTTATCATTTTAAAGATATATGGACTGTTAAAAAAAAAGTCATGGAAAAATTACAATAATTGGGCAAAAATAAGTTATTAACACTGAAAATATTATTTCTAGTTTTCAATAAAAAACAAAACAAGTTAATTGATCCAATAACAAATATACGACATATTTTTTCGTTTCCTCTAGAAATTTCTAAAAGTGGAAATAGTACTTTTGAAAACGTCTCAATTAAGACATATGGAGTTGTGTCCATAAGGAAATGAACCTCCCTTAATTGAAAAAGGAAGTTTGTATAATATTTTTATTGTTTTTGTTTTTTTATATATGTATATTGTATTATTATTATATAAATTTATTGTTTTGTATATATCGTGTAAATGTAGTATGAATGTTGTACTTAATCACTATTAAAAATATCCTAAATTGGACTGATTGTAATATTACTTAATAAAGAACTGTTTCTCTCTCAATATAATGTTAAAGTCTCAAGATTAAGAATTTAAACTCAAAACGAATGATATTTTTTTTTTTTTTTTTTTTTTTTAACATGCACTTTCTTCTGAAAGAATGAAAAATTTAATGTGAAATGTGATTAATTAATAAAGAAATACATTTCTCTAAGAGAAAATATAGAAATATACATTATTTAGTAATTAACATGATAAAGAGGATAATTATTATCAATGTTATAATGAGGAAGGTCATGGTGACTCTGTGTTAAAAACACTATCACGGGACATATTCTCCCGTACTCTATCCCTTTTAAGTCTTTCCTGATTATTTCTCACTGTGTCCACGTTTCTTTCCAAAAAGTACAATAATTATGCTATGATATCTGGACCCGACCACGCTTTACACCTGTGAAATTTATGTGTCATCGCAATTTACGTTTAAAATATTTCTGTCCAAGTTTTAGTTTATCGTGACAAAATGTGCAATAAGCAAGAAAATATTTTTATCTTATAACGTTTATTCATTATTATTTTTAATCATCGGTCGAAATGAAAAACATAAATCAAAATTAGTTAAGTTAGTCTGTTTTCTATTTTGAAATAAAGCACAGATAACAGAAAAATTAAATGTCCTATATAAAGAAAACTTGTTTGCTATGTATGTATTAAAAATTTACATCAATAACTACAGTTCCTGTTTTATTTGGTTTATTACCATTTTATATTTCGAATGAACTATTTCAATAAAATTTAAAGTTAAATTAAGTTTCTTATTTAGTTTACATTAGAACATCAGTTTTCATAATATGTTATTAATTTTGAAATAGATAATAGAAATAGTTGTTTATAGATTGATAGCAACTTAGTTAAAATTTTAGTACGCAATATTGTTTCTAGAATCTTGCGTACTAAAGGGAAGATTATAACTTGCACGACCCTGTATGACGGTGACAACATTTAATTATTATAACCTCCCTCATTACCAAAAACACATGTACATAATTTTATGGGCTTGCAACAACTTTATATTACCTTGTACGATTTATTTCATTGCATATTACCTTTTCTAAAATATTGCGCTTTTCAACGGTATATCATACGTCAATATTACTTATTATATATCAAGATTAAATTTTTTTTATGACTTGGTTAGAAAATAATGATTTTCACTGTCTGAAGAAAAAATAAATTGCAATATATTTTATTCATAAGCCATCAGGATAGAATGCCCTAAATAACAGTAAAAAGAGTATCAATTTCCGTCTTGTGGTTGAGAGGGAGTTCGCGGAAAGCAAAATCATGTTATCATTTTAAAGATATATGGACTGTTAAAAAAAAAGTCATGGAAAAATTACAATAATTGGGCAAAAATAAGTTATTAACACTGAAAAATATTATTTCTAGTTTTCAATAAAAAACAAAACAAGTTAATTGATCCAATAACAAATATACGACATATTTTTTCGTTTCCTCTAAAATTTCTAAAAGTGGAAATAGTACTTTTGAAAACGTCTCAATTAAGACATATGGAGTTGTGTCCATAAGGAAATGAACCTCCCTTAATTGAAAAAGGAAGTTTGTATAATATTTTTATTGTTTTTGTTTTTTTTATATATGTATATTGTATTATTATTATATAAATTTATTGTTTTGTATATATCGTGTAAATGTAGTATGAATGTTGTACTTAATCACTATTAAAAATATCCTAAATTGGACTGATTGTAATATTACTTAATAAAGAACTGTTTCTCTCTCAATATAATGTTAAAGTCTCAAGATTAAGAATTTAAACTCAAAACGAATGATATTTTTTTTTTTTTTTTTTTTTTTTTTAACATGCACTTTCTTCTGAAAGAATGAAAAATTTAATGTGAAATGTGATTAATTAATAAAGAAATACATTTCTCTAAGAGAAAATATAGAAATATACATTATTTAGTAATTAACATGATAAAGAGGATAATTATTATCAATGTTATAATGAGGAAGGTCATGGTGACTCTGTGTTAAAAACACTATCACGGGACATATTCTCCCGTACTCTATCCCTTTTAAGTCTTTCCTGATTATTTCTCACTGTGTCCACGTTTCTTTCCAAAAAGTACAATAATTATGCTATGATATCTGGACCCGACCACGCTTTACACCTGTGAAATTTATGTGTCATCGCAATTTACGTTTAAAATATTTCTGTCCAAGTTTTAGTTTATCGTGACAAAATGTGCAATAAGCAAGAAAATATTTTTATCTTATAACGTTTATTCATTATTATTTTTAATCATCGGTCGAAATGAAAAACATAAATCAAAATTAGTTAAGTTAGTCTGTTTTCTATTTTGAAATAAAGCACAGATAACAGAAAAATTAAATGTCCTATATAAAGAAAACTTGTTTGCTATGTATGTATTAAAAATTTACATCAATAACTACAGTTCCTGTTTTATTTGGTTTATTACCATTTTATATTTCGAATGAACTATTTCAATAAAATTTAAAGTTAAATTAAGTTTCTTATTTAGTTTACATTAGAACATCAGTTTTCATAATATGTTATTAATTTTGAAATAGATAATAGAAATAGTTGTTTATAGATTGATAGCAACTTAGTTAAAATTTTAGTACGCAATATTGTTTCTAGAATCTTGCGTACTAAAGGGAAGATTATAACTTGCACGACCCTGTATGACGGTGACAACATTTAATTATTATAACCTCCCTCATTACCAAAAACACATGTACATAATTTTATGGGCTTGCAACAACTTTATATTACCTTGTACGATTTATTTCATTGCATATTACCTTTTCTAAAATATTGCGCTTTTCAACGGTATATCATACGTCAATATTACTTATTATATATCAAGATTAAATTTTTTTTATGACTTGGTTAGAAAATAATGATTTTCACTGTCTGAAGAAAAAATAAATTGCAATATATTTTATTCATAAGCCATCAGGATAGAATGCCCTAAATAACAGTAAAAAGAGTATCAATTTCCGTCTTGTGGTTGAGAGGGAGTTCGCGGAAAGCAAAATCATGTTATCATTTTAAAGATATATGGACTGTTAAAAAAAAAGTCATGGAAAAATTACAATAATTGGGCAAAAATAAGTTATTAACACTGAAAAATATTATTTCTAGTTTTCAATAAAAAACAAAACAAGTTAATTGATCCAATAACAAATATACGACATATTTTTTCGTTTCCTCTAGAAATTTCTAAAAGTGGAAATAGTACTTTTGAAAACGTCTCAATTAAGACATATGGAGTTGTGTCCATAAGGAAATGAACCTCCCTTAATTGAAAAAGGAAGTTGTTTTACCTAACCATCAGTTCATAATAATTTTTAAGTTAATAATTTTATATTACTGACGTTAAACCTATTCCCAACGCTCCTTACCAAATGGTACAGCCCTGAGTCCGGAATCCTCTTGGAATTGTTTGGAGCGATGGGGTGCATTTGGAATTCTATTGGCAGAGAATTCCATTCCGCTATATAAAAATTCGATCACTACAGACCGTCGTGAGTGACGGAGACCGAAGTGAAAAGAGAAATCGTAGTTTGTAAACCGTTCTAATCCGTCATTTTTATATAGAGATATTTATAGAGCTAAAACAATTACTTTAATAATAATAATTTCTTTATTTATTCTGGAACAAGTCCCTGGAGAATAATAGCAAATAAAACTGTGTGTGATTTACAGTCTTAGAGTAAGAATTATAAAAATAAATATACAGTGAATAATAATAACTAGCAAAAAGAAAAAAAAGAAAAATGACAAAAATAAATAAATTAATATATAGCTACGAAAATTAATAGCTGTAAAAATATTAGTATAAAAATATAAATGATGATTAAAGCATATAATATATAAATCATTATCATGTTCACATACATAACCTAGACTAAAAAACTAAATACAATTCTTATTTAACTTAAGAATAAAACAAAATACAAAATTACGACACAATTCTGTAACTTTTTGTATTAACTTATTTTCATCAGCTAAGAATTTTTTGAAATTGAATGGACAGTAACTAATGGAATAGGCGATATTTAAAAGTCGGAAAGGTATTAGATCTACGGATATCAGAAAGAACAGAGTTCCCTATGGAAGAGAGTCGGATTATGAAAGACCTGTCGAAAGCTGAGTGTCGATAGGGCGTAATATACAAATAAGAATGCCGCACATGAGTGTTACAGGAATGGATTGAGGAATTGAATAATAAGGGATTGGAGATGTATAACAGATGGCATGATCGGATAACTTGGTAAAGGAAAGAAGCCAGGAAGTACTTGCGAAGGTAGGAAGGAGAAAGTCACTTTAACTCTTCGTAAAATCTAGTGACAGAAGTGTCCCTGGATATCTCAAAGATGAATCGAATGAAGCAATTAAATAACTGTTTTAGTTTCTCTTCAAGATCTCTACGGACAACCCCATACACCGACCGCACACAAATAGTCTAAGTGGGAAAATATCAGGGAGGAGACCAGGAACTTACGGGTTTCAAGAAATATGTGACGTAGTACATTTAATCGCTTTAAAGTGATCTAGCAGCGGTGGGAGATGTCAGTAATATTGTTTTATAAAAGAGAGTTTGGTCGAAGGTGATTCCAAGATTTTTAATGGATTGGTAGATTTTTTTAGGATTATTATTAAAAAATAGGGTCGGAATGAGGAGGGGACTGGACCCTCTTAAAATTGCCTTGATTTTATCATAATTTAACTTAAGCTTATTATTTATTGCCCAATGACTAATTCGGTTTAGTTTAATTTGGAGCTTTTTGGCTCCTAGTAATAGGTCCGAAGGAGGGAGTGACAGGTAAATTTGGAAATGGTTGGCATTCAAATGATATTGAGAGTGGTCAATTAGGAAGGGATATAGACATCAAAAAGGGCGGTAGACAGTGAAGAGCCCTGTGAGACACCACAAGATAGAAGCTGGGTCATTTAACTTTATAATAAAAATTAACAGTATTACTCTTTTTAAAAAAAAATTGTGCGAGCAACACATGAATTTCGTTTCACTTCGGTATATAAAATCACTTTAAGGTACATAAAACAAAGTTGAACTTGAAACAAGTCTAAAGAATCATACTCAGTTACTTTAGAAAAATATGTTTTAGACTTAATAATATAAAATTATGTCCAATAATCACTTAATTTCATGGCCTATTCGTCAATTTACATTACCTTCCAAACTCTGTATATAAGATAACATTTTTTAAAGATATTTGGCTTTTCAACGGTATAATATAGATCTACATTACTACCGTTATGTTCAGGAAAAAATTTGACTAAATAAATTTTTTTTTTTTTTACTTTTATTTTTAGTTGGTTATCAAATTCGTTCAACTTCTATATTCAGCCGTTTATTGTCGATATAATGTGATAATATTTTAAACAGATGTATTATTATCTTAAAATCATATGTATTTTTTTTTCCCCAAACAGATGTGTTATTATTTCAAAAACATATGTATCCTTTTTTTAATTTTATCTCTACTATTTTGGAAGAAAAAAAAAAGGAGAGGAAAAAAGAAAAAAAACTGTTGATTTATCTTTATAAAAATATGTATATAACTTAAAAAATGTATTGTGAATAGCCAAGCCAGGCTCTATTTGTAAGGGGAATACCCCAAAGATAAATAAAATCTATTCTATTCTATTCTATAATGTAATAATATGGTTGATTTTTTGGAATATACAAAATTAAAGGAACATTTAAAAAAAAAATTTAATTTAAGTCCTGTCAGAGTATTTCAATCGGAATGAAACCTACACGATATTAAAGCTCGTTAAATTTTACCTCCATTCAGCGAGTTAAATTTAAATTGTTATATTTTTTTTTTTTTTAAGATCGTAAAAGTTGTAAAACGCGTGGTATGAAAAGGCTTTCCTAGTTTGCCGATATTGTCGATAAAGTTGCAGTAACGTATCGGGCGTATAGTTATCTTAAATTTGAAATTACATTTTCTTACGAATTTTAATATGTAACGGAATAAATTATAATTCTTCACATTACATCGACTATTTTTATCCTATAACGTGTTATTTTATGTATCATTCTGTTAAGAATCACTTTAAAGATTTTATTAGGTTACAGTAAAACCCTATCTAACCTTTATACTTTTAGATCAAAGTGAATCCATCAGCATTTATAGTCAATTTAAATGTTTGTTAAATTGAAAAAAGGAAAAATTAAAAAGTGACATTAATGTTGAACGTGACAGGACAAAAAGGGAAATTTCCCATCTACGTTTCAGTTATGTGTTAAAAGCTGTTCATTTACACATGTAAATGCCATAAATTGAATGAGTTTATGAAATGGAAAACCCAATTTACATTTATATTGGACATGATACAAAAAGCAATCCAATTATCATTTTATACAGCCAAAGGAAAATTTTCCTTGTAAAAACTGCGTCTCTAATACAGGTGTTTCATTTTTTAATATTTTCTTTTTTTTGAAGTAAAAAATCACTTACACTAGTTTTGATCTTAATGAGCATGAAATGGCAATAACTTTTTCACATTCATTTATCATGCTCAAAATAAGTTGAAGTTTTTTCGCGTTTGTAAACATGTCCTACAAAACATTTATTTTCGAATTTAAATTACCTATTAATGCTGATCCTATTGTTAATATGTAATACTATACCGGAATAAATGTTTGAATTTGTCAAAATCTTTAAACATTAATGGATCTATATCATTCATGTATTCCAGAATGTTGTATAAGTCATGAGTTCAAACCCGGCAAATGACCCTAGGATTTTTCGAAGGGAATAAATAATCCTTGTTCACACTCTTTCGCAGAGTATGTCAGGTACTCATTAAAGATACAGATTATAATTAAACCTGAAAAAGCAAAATTTAGGACTTTCAATTTCGCATCCTCCGAGTAGCCACAGTATCATAAAAGGGACGTTAAATAAATACATATATATTTCAGAAATATTCTATGATTTAAGACTAACGAAGATATATATATATATATATATATATATATATATATAATATATATATATATATGTGTGTACAAAGAGAGAGAGTTAGAGAGAGAGAGAGACTATATAGGTATATACATAATTTTTTTTTATAACATATTTATTGATATCTACAACTGTACAAAAAATACATCAAGTAAATGTGATGATAAAATAGAAAAATTTCATGAATTGCATGTAGAGACACAACCCAGTGGCAGCACTCTAAAAATATTTTAAACTAGAAGGTCTCGTGGCCATCTTCTTTTCAGACGTCTCGGAGGATTGTCAGGGATCGAAGAGGAAGCAAGGATTGAAACTAATGGATTGGAGTGGGAATGGAGTTTGTTATGGAAGGAACGGTACCTGGTTCGGGCTAAGTCAGCAACATATGGAATATTAAGGTCCTTATGAATGAGTTTGTTGGTGACAAAATTAGGAGAATTGAGGATTTTCCGAAGGATTTTGGATTGTAAGGATTGGATACGAGAAGAATTCGATGGTTTAGTAGAGCCCCTTAGCTCTACTCCGTAGGTCCATATCGGTCTTATGATGGTAATATAGATGAGCCTTTTGTAGTAAAGTGGAAGGTTCGAGCGTTTGTCCAGTAAGTAATGAAGTAGTCGGAAACGTCGGGCAGTTTCTTGTCGTTTTAGTCTTGTATGAGGATTCCAAGTAGGACGTTTGTCGAGATGGAGTCCTAGGTATCGGATCTGTTCAACATGGACTAGGGGAGTTATTAAAGGATACTGAAGGGCAGGAAGTCATAGGTTTACGACTAAGGGTAAAATTTATTTGGTGGGATTTGTTGGAATTAATTTTTATCCTCAATTCTGACACCATACTTCTAGGTCTCGGATGTGGGATTGAAGAATGTGGGAGGCAGTAACTGGATCATTATCTACTGATAGCACACACGTGTCATCAGCATAAGTAGAAAGGAAAGTGTTAGGATGGGTTGGGATGTCAGCTGTATAGACTGTGTAAAGAATGGGTCCTAGGATGCTGACTTGAGGAACACCAGCAGACTGAGAAAAAAAGGAAGAATATAGGAACCATGGTGATTTACTTTAAAGGATCTATCAGTGAGGTAGGACTGGATAATGAGGTAATATGACATATATAGGTATATGAAAGTGAAAAGTAAAAAAAAAAAAAAAAAAAAAAAAAAAATTATAAGCATGTATTGAAAAATCAGTGAAGTGGAGTAACACCATGATAGTGACTTATTACACTATTTAAGTTGCCTTTCTATGTCATCGTGTTGTGCATTAGTAACACTTTCTCCGCTTTCATATGTTATTAATCTAACCATGCTTATACTGCAGTTATATATTACGTTATAAAAAAGAATGAGAAAAAACTGTCCTTGAAGTTTTTTTCCTCATTTGTAAAGGATTAGAAGGGATGGACTTTATAGTGCAGACTTAATCCTAGAGATCTCCTTTAACTCCTAAAGAAGGATTTTTAAAAAACTATTGTTTTAAAATGTAATTGAAACGCTTTGTTTCTTCTTTTTTTTTTTAATTAAAACAATGGAATATAAGAATATAGAATTCACTTTAAACTTTTTGGTCTGAAGCAGTATTAATAATCTGATCCATATTAATTCCAGGTTATTCTTTTGCGTAAAAAATAATAAAATATCATGTGTGTAACTATTGGTATGATATTAAAAAAAAAATTGTAAAAGTTGCTAGGATTTATAGAAATATAAAATGTTAGTTTTTTAACTAAGTAAAATGAATATTTTATAAGCCAATAAATTAAGTTTTATTGCTCTTATTTAATTTTTCTTAAAAATAATTAATTAATAAACTATTTAAATAAAAAAGAAAATAAATAACTGTTACTAAATAACCCATTATGGACTTGGATTCAGTAAGCATATAGATCGTAAAGTCTCTAGGCAAACAGTTGTCCAAGTTGGAGATTTGGATTTTATTTTATTCATATCTGATTTATGGTTTGAGACTTTTTCACTTGACTAGAAAATGCTTATATACATCACGTGGTTCATTCGAAAATTGAAAGGAAGCAAGGATAGGTAACTGTTGGATCAGAATAGGAATGGGTTTGTCATTAAAGGTACCGTAAAATGAGGTGAATATTTTATCTTAATTAATTGAACAATACATAAAATCTTAGGTCCGCATCCCCTCAATTACATATTTACTGGATGTGTGTTTTTGAAAAAAAAAAAAAAACCCTACAGTAGGGGTGAATAGCAACGACATTAAAATTATTATTGTGTTTCCATTTACAACGTATGGGGTGATTGAGAACTATTAAAAATGTTTATTAAATCACTTTTTCTATTAGAAATCTTTTTTTTTTTTATTCATATTTTATTGAATTTTACAACTGTATTAACGTAAATACAATAAGTAAAACCGTTGAATTAGAATAAAGGGCGTGAAAGGCTTGTGAAGAAACTACCCAGCGGTAGAACTTCGATGTTTATTTAAGTAAGTAGATTCCGAGGCCATCTTCTTTTCAAACGCCTCGGAGGTTTGTCAGGAATACGTGAAGTTGATAGATTGCGGACAAGAGGGTTTATATGGGCTGGGAGTTTGGAATTAAAAGTGGTATATCTGGTACGAGAAAGGTCTGCAACATATTAAGGTCTTTATGGATGATTTTATTTGTGACGAAATAAGGAGCATTTAGGATTTTGCGAAGGATTTTTTATTGTAAGGATTGGATACGGGAGGAATTAATGGCTTAGTAGAGCCCCAAAGCTCGATTCCATATGTCCAGATGGGTCTAATGACGGTAACGTAAATGAGCTTTTTGTAATAAATTGGAAGGTTTGAACGTTTGTCGAGTAAGTTTTGTAGTAATCGGTATCTACGGGCAGTCTCTTGTCGTTTTAGTCTCGTGTGAGGATTCCATGTAAGACGTTTGTCAAGATGGAGTCCTAGGTATCGGATTTGTTATTATTTTGTTATTGTTGTTATTTATTGAACAGAGTAGGGGAGTGGGGCGGAGGTCATCGGTTTGCGACGAAGGGTAAAGGTAATTTGGTGGGAAGAAATCTTTTAAAAATAGAAATTAGGTCACTTATATTAAAAAAAAAAGTCAATTTATTTACTAATATTCTATAAATTAGGTCTCTTATGTTCTAAAAATAGTCTAAAACATTGCGTTTCTCTAGGAAGGAGAAGAAATGTCAATAAATGGTGTATGCACTTATATCATTGATAAATAAAGCAGGCCCCAACAATCTGGTAGATTTAGAAAATCTGATTCGCTCTTCCTACTTTAATATAACTTCACTAGGGCTAGATAAGCGCCCACTTGAGTTGCGACAAACCCATAAGTTTCCTTGATTCGGCTATAGCTGTGTTTCCCATTTATCCTACAATCCAGAAAATGTGGATGCCATAACATAAAGAAAATCTTTTGCTAAGAAAATGTTGCAAATAATATATTAAGCAAGAAATTTTATACAAGAAGAACAGTAAACAAATACGAAGCTATATAGATGACAATTTTATGCTAACTAAAAACATTTCGTAGAAGCTGTACCATTTTTCACAGGTTTAACTAATAAGTCTAAAGTATTGCCAACAGAACCAAACCATAAATCGTATTATTACAGGGTGATCAACCAATTTGACGAAGATTAATTCCAATACCTTTAAGTTGGTTTCAAGCAAATTTGAAATAATATTAAACTTTGGTTCCCTTTCACACTACTGTTACTATTGACCCAATTTTACGGTAAAGTACCGGGTTTGGACCAGATCAGCAAGATAAAGAACATTAACGCTATTACAGATTAGATTATTCGTGATAAAGCAGAGGATTTTACGAAGGACTTAAGGATAGTAAGGATTGGATAAGGAAATAATTCTATGGTTTATTAGAGTCCCAGAGATCAATTCCCTAAGTCCAGAACGACCTCATGATAGTCATGAAGGATATTAATGCTCCATACTTTGTCAAAAATAAACTTATCCATTATGACTTAAATGATTTAATCTAAGAATTAATTTTTTAAATCATGCAAAATATATTACTCTTGCATTTTTACGTGTTTTAGTTAGAATCTTACTTTTTTTTTCTTTTTACTTCCCTTTTTTGCACATTTCGTGGTTCTAACGGCATGCTCTACTCATGTTATTGTTCAATAATTGCATCAAATTTACTTGGTGTATTCAACAATTACAGCACTGTCAACTGCACCGTGAGCTTCAAATTGAGCTTGTCGATGACTTCATCAAACATCACTTCACTAAATAACACTCCAAGGCTCGTTTATACTGCAGGTGTTTTGGTGGCTGAAGCGGTAGCGGGTTCCTAGAACTATATAGAACCCGTTACAGCTCCAGCAGTGTGAAGTGCTGAAACTTATAACACCGGGGTTCTAACGACAACTCGCAGGCTCAAACCCAGACTTCTGCAAGACTTTCTTCTGTGAATATTCCTATTAAAATTTTATTTACTCAAGAACTTTAATTTATTTTTAACATTAAAACTAATAATTACAAACTTATATTTTCTAGAACATCCAATATTTATTGTTATATTATATGCAGTCTTATTTAATTAATTTCTTTGATTATTATTATTACACACGTTACAGGCCTTCTATCAGACCACGCTAAACAATCATGACTATTTCTTCTTCCTGGATTATTATTAATATTATTATTTTTATTTAAGTTAATTATTCATTTATTTCATTCTTACCAAGCTAAAATCATTTTATTTTTTAATTATTTTATTCATTTATTATCTTACGTGTTCTTATTTATTTCTAGTTTTATTTCTTTCCTGTGTTTCAATTGGATTTGAAGTATTTGTTCTGATTTAAATTAATCTTATTACTTACCTGATCAGTATAACTATAAACATAAAATAGTTAGGTAAGTCATTGCAGGAGACTATACCCCCACTTTGTCAATTCTTAGACATTTTAATGACTTTAACTAAATCCGCACACTAGACTGAAACGACAAGAAACTGCTCGCCGCTTTTGGTTACTTCAACACTTACTAGACAAACGCTCTAAACTTCCACTTTACTACAAAAGACTCATCTACATGACCATCATAAGACCTATCTGGACTTACGGAGTTGAGCTATGGGGCTCCACTAAACCATGAAATTCTTCTCGTCTTTAATCCTTACAATCCAAAATCCTTCGAAAAAATCCTCAACGCTCCTTATTTTGTCACGAGCAAGTTCATCCATAACGACCTTAATATTCGCTTTGTAGCTGATTTGGCCCGAACCAGGTATCAATCCTTCCATGACTAACTCCACTCCCACTCTAACCCACTAGTTTCAATACTTGATTCCTCTTCTATTCCTGACAATCCTCCGAGGCGCCTGAAAATAAGTTGGCCTCGAGACCTTCTAGTTTAGATTCATAGTGGAGTGATGCCAATGGGCATTTTTTCTTTATGTATTTTCATGTATATTATCTGACAGCTAATTTACTTGATGTATTTACTAATACAGTTGTAAATCTCAATAAATGGAAAAAAAAAGACTTTAACTACCCAATGGTAGCTCTTCAATAACTATTAAAATGCAGGTTCCGAGGCCACCTTCTTTTCAATCGCCTCGGTGGGTTATCAGAAATATCTAAGGAGGATATATTACGGAAAAAGGGGTTGTGTGGACAGAGAGTTTGGAATGAAAAGTGGTATATCTATTACGGGCTAGCTCTGCAACAAATAGGATGTTGAGGTCATTATGAATGAGTTTATTTGTTACAAAATTAGGGGTATTGAGGATTTTAGACTGTAAGGGTTTGATGCGTGAGAAATTAGATGGCTTAGTAGAGCCTCGAAGCTCTGTTCCATTTGTACACATAGGTCTGATAATAGTGACGTTAATGAGTTTTTTGTAATATACTTTGTAATTGTAGAAGTTTTGAACTTTTTTTTTTAGCGTTGTATTAATCGGTACCTTCGAGCAGTTTCTTGTCGTTTCAGTCCTATGTGAGGATTCTAAGTAAGGCGTTTGTTAAGAAAGATCCTAGGTATCGGATTTGTTCTACAGGAGTAAGTGTGATGTTACTAAAGGATACGGGGGGGGGGGCAGGAAAACAAACTTATAAGTAAAAAAAAACTGCAATGCTGTAAGTTGTCAGTGTTTTTCGCCGATTTTCGAATGGTGGTGAACGGTATGTTGGGAGCTTTACTACTGTTTTACTGTCACTGTTTGGAGCATTATCCTGCTCTGGCCGGATAATTGTTTATTTGATTCTTTTTGTGATAAGGAGACCCTCTTAATATAACGAATCTCAAAAGGTGGGTTTCCCAGCATTCGGGGGGGGGGAAATCTTGTGGTTAAGCATGATCTCGGGATAATCACCTCCTTGAACAGCCGTTGGCATAGAAAAAAAATTCTAATCCTTAGAACCCAAAATCCTTCATGGGTAGAAGAGGTACATGGTTTTTTATTTAATTTTATTATTATCAGAAGAAAGTATCTGAAAATTATTTATATCGATCCAAGACCTTTCCTGCTTTCTTCATACCTATATCTTTCTCAGAAATCTCTAAATAACAGAATTTCCAAGAAGACGACTGTTCAGCTTCTCATCCTGATCTGTCACGAGGTCCTTCAGCCGAAGGCTCTATTCACTACCTCAATATATGGTTCCGATCTCCGTTTGAAAGGTTTAACTTTCTCGCCTGAAGACCCGAAGGTACTTTAACTCAGCTGGCACGTGTATCGATTGCAATGATGTTGTCATTGTCTTTGATTGCTTTATAAATATGGACCTAAAGAGATCAAAGTATATTCGATCGTTTGGCAGGGAAATGACAGATTTCTTTTTTAAATACAATAAGTCTTATAAGTATTTATTAGTGAGTAATTTTTGTGATGACCGCACCCTCAACCATCTTCCTCATCTAATATTTTCAACGGTCAACTATACTCCATCATATTATCGAACTATAAGTAACAATATTGACAATGAGAAGTAAATACACAGTAAATTGTATATTTATGTATCCAATATGAGTATTTAAATATCTAATACTAACTGTTTCTAATAAACTGTATTAATTTTAGTTTCATAACTGCTGCTCGTTTAAATCCGTAACTATTTAGTTTAGTTTACGGCATCAAGTTTGGATTTAACCACTTTTACTGTGAATATATCTACTCATTTCTTTTAGAATAATAGTTCTTTTAAATGACAATCATCAAGTCAATTTACAACCTAAAATCTTAGGTAAAACCTCCAATGCATAAAGCATGAAGATATAAAAACCTTTATGATTCATATATTGTTGATTTGTCTTGAACCAACTACAATTCCTCTAAATTACATATTCCAACCCCGCTCTACACTGTTTGATTATATTTTAGCTTGCTGTCAACGGATAAATTCTCTGTATAAGTATCTAAATATATTTTAATACAGCTGCATATTTCAATAAATGTATAGTTTTAAAGGAGCCCGTGGTTGTGTAGTTAGGTTTTTAGTTCGAATCCCTGTCCTAAGTGGACTTATTTAAGCATGTAATTAAAATGGTACTCACTAACATCCTCTTTCCAGGTATGTGAGGCGCGTCAGCCAAGAAGTATCCCAAAACTAAAGGGAAGGTAGTGATAACCCTAATTTATAACTTACTATCGTGAGACGCTTTGTGGAACCCTAGGATATTCCATCACGCAGCGAAGACACTAAACGGTATGTCGCACCATCCGTAAAATGATAATAATGATTACAAAATAATTACGTATAATTTTGATTTGATTTGTCATGATATGTGTATACTCTTAAATTTTTCTATATTGTATTTTATCTCTCTCATTTTACCCTTAACGTTTTTTTATAATTAATAATTTTTATAATCATTCATTGACCGAAACATAAACCATCCCATCCTTCACAAGAAGTTATTTTGATCGAATAAGTTCATCGGAATAGTTCATCAGCAATAGCAATATATAATGTTACTATCGAACGAAGCCTGCAAACCATCACACTACATCCTAGGGCTTTATTAACCACAGTATACCCATTCCTCCAAAAGTTGTAAATATACTTGCGCTAAAGGGTTTTCGAATTGATTGTTTGTTACCTAAACGAAAACAAACTCCAAGTTTATAAGCCTTTCAATCACGCCCTAACTTCCCCGTCGGTATCCGGCCAATACAGGTGAAGGTAATTAGACCGCGCAAGGTAGAAAGCCCAGCAATTCTAAAATAATGGAAATGGGAGCATTGTTCTACGGGGTCACACGATGGAACAACACTGATAACTTCATCAAACTTCCTCTACACGGCTTCCAACCGATTATGTCTCAATTCAATTCATGTCTCGCGGTCAAAGCTATCCCCACTATACGCAAGTAAATGTCGTTACTCTACAAAATGCTGGATCAAACGGAATGGCTTCATTTATATATAATATTCAATCAACTAACAGGTTATAGAAAACTCTATTACAGGGAATATTAAACATGAATCAATATGTCATAAGCAATGTGTTGTCCCTCATAAATACATAAAATGTCCGATTATTTAATACTTAAAGTTTGAGGTCTGTACACACTTAATACAGCTCATATTATACAGCTCATCCATATCCCAAACCATCCTAAAGCTTTCCTTTCTACGCATGTTGAGGATAACGGTGTATAACTTCCCCGAAAACTCATCCTATTCCTCATCTACATATGGGTCAATCCATTTGAAAACTTACAATTTTCATTAATTTTGTCGCTCGAAATTTTTGATTTCCGTGATTTTTTTACCAGTTATTCTCTATCCTTTCATGAATATAAAACCACAAATACAAATTTTTTTCGGACCTATCTTCTTCTTCTTCTTCCAGTGGCGCGACAGGCCGTGTAGGTCCTGGGCCTCGTGGTGTAATCGCCTGGGAGATTACACTTACGTTTCTTGATACATTTTGTAAGTGTAGGGTCATCTCCCTACACCTAATTTTGTGAGTGGCCACTATTTCACGTACTCGGGGGAGAGGCTGTGAGTGAATCACCATTTATTTACATCCTTATAAAAGCCCCGCCAGGACTGGCATGCGAACTCACAACCTATAGCATGAGAGACTAGCGCGCTAGCCACTCAGCCACGGGCTATACTTTTAGTATTGCAACCGTTTTAAGTCAGCTCCGCGGGCAAAAACATGTGATGGCAAAATCTTTCTGATTCCGGTAATTTTTTAGATATCAAATCAAAACAAAAACTAACATAAGATAAGATCATGCTTTGTATTTTTTGTTACCACAACTCATTACCTAAATAGTGAAGAAAGTTGTTAAAAAAAATCTCGAAAAAAAAAAAAAAAACGAGATTTTTAACGAGATAAAAGTATATGAAGGAAAACAGAGTTACATCGAATATTTTTTTCTTATATAGACTGGTCGGTCATAGTCCTACTTGCTGTAATAATTTCGATCCTGAGGACATAGTCCTTTTTTGTATACGAATTTTCAAAATTGGCAAACATTCATTTTTCGCGATGTTTACACGGAAATATCTCATAATGGACTGAGTGAAAGATTGTGAAACTAATACAGATTACATACCTGTGCGATGTGTTTAAGTAATATAAATTTGGTCTTTGAGACTAAGCTGGTTCCGGAGTTATAAAATTCTCTTAACTGTTAAAATAATGTTTTCCTTTTAAAATATTAACACTGGTAATTTTGCATATTTAAGAACCAAAACAAAACTCAAATGATGATGAGAGTATTTTATATAATTTTGGTCTTTACAAAACATTACCTAAGTAGCCAAGAAAATGATAAAAAAAAAATCATTGCAAAGGACTTAAAACGATTTCAGTACTAAAAGTATTGGCCAAAAAAAAATTATTTGTGGTTTTATATTCATGAAAGGATAGAAAATAACTAGTAAAAAAATCACGGAAATCAAAAATACCGAGCGACAAGGTCTGGACGATTTCGAATGGATTGATACATATATAGTGCTATCCTCCTTGTCACATATTTTCCTGATCCCTGGAAACTATCTATTAGGATGATTCCCAAACCTCAAAATCTAGCTTCTTACTGTCTAATCAATGCTTTACCTATTCAGGGTAAAATCTTTAAGAAACTCGTGTTGAAATGTCCTCCATTCTAATCATATCATCCCTGATTATAAGTTCGGATTACGAACATCCCACTCTACTATCTAGCAACATAATATTGTGGTGGACATTACCTCTTCTGGTTTGGATCGCGGATTGTACTGCTTGGGAGCCTTTCTTTACGTAGAACAGGGTTTTGAAAGAGGCTGGCTATCAGGAAAGTTGTACAAACTCCGTAAATTCTTCTATCCTACATACTTCTTCATAATTCAAACCTCGTTCACAGATCATTCAAAATAAATGTCAATAGTATCTATTTAATCCTTTAACTCAACCTACTTGAGTTTCTCAAGGCAGTATCCTAGTATCTATTCTTTATACAGTCTGTATAGCTGATATCCCTTACTATCAAAAAGCCTTTTTTTCTGCATATGCTAATAATAATTGTGCATTATCAGTCAATAAAGATCCATTAATAGCCTCTCATACTCTTCAACCCTACACTAGAATGCACAGAATTAGATAATACAAATAAATTCTAATCCTAATAAATATTCATATGTGGAATCTCCAGACGCTCCTATGTTTCTAGAAGGTTTACCGAATTGGCTCTATCCTTCTTTCCGTGGGCAGTACCTTCTAGATCTCATTCTCTTCCAATTTTTCAACACAAAAAACCTCCTTATATTCTTGATATGCTTACCATTTGTTCTTCTGTCCATTCAGTATATACTGAGGTATATACCTTAGCCAGCCCATAAACTTGTATATACTTTCTCACAGATCTGCCTCCTTCAAAAAATCCTTTGTTATTCGTGCTCCCTATTTGGGAATTCCTTGCCTGTATATATTCGTAAAGCCTTATCATTATCCACTTTCAAACACCAACTATTTATCCATCTCCTAAAGTACCAATTTTCCCAACATTTGTAATATTTATAATCTATAGATGATAACTATTCATCGTCACAAAATCTATCTTTTATTGTTAAAATGAAGTCTTAAACGACCAGACAATTATTATTTATATTCCGTTCTTGTTATTCTTAGGGACTACTCGTCCCAGAATAAAATTACTTTTCATTTCATTTCAAATAACCTTACTCTTTGTCGTAAACCTGTGACAACATCCTGGCCTACAGGATCCTTGGCACTATCTTTCCCGTTTGATTCCGTAATAGATCCGTGACCTAGGAATGGAACTTTACTAAAATTTAACTTGGAATCCTCAAACAAGACTAAAAATACAAGAACCTTATTGCCGTTTTCGGCTACTTCCACATTTACTAGAAATACGTTCAAATATGTCAAAAGAAATAGAATATTGTGATTGCCTATCAGTACTCATGGGTTATCGACATATTTTTTTTTTGTTGGATAGAAAAAAACATACATTGCCAATCTCCAAGTGTCACATGCCAAGCCTGGTGAGGAAAAATATTTTGATTTCAATAGTAATAACAGATTTTTACCTTTTCAGTTACTGACTTGTGTTTGACGTTTAAAAACAACTCTTCATCGCAGTCTACCGACAGTTTTGTTTATTGTTTGTATTCCGATATATTCTAATACTTTTTACGATTTAGACAACAATACGTGGTATACTTAATATTAAAATACCGACCCAATAAGAAGGTTTCATTTAAAAGTCTGTGTTTGTGTGTGTATAAAGTTAAACAAATGAAAAGTCGTTAGAAACTAAAAATTTAATATTTAAAACAGGTATATTCCTGGTATTTTAATAAAAATAATAATAACAAAATAAATATTTTATTATCCTGCATGTCCCAGAAGAATGTACAAAATTTGCTATTGAGTCTTAAAGTATTTTATATACTTTTAAACAAGTTAATAATTAATGATATAATATAGACCTATTTACATAAGAAGAAAACAAATAAAAAAAAAAATAATAAAAAAAAAAAAAAAAAAAAAAAAAAAAAAAAAAAAAAAAAAAAAAAAAAAAAAGGAGCTTATTCACAATTATAATGAACCAGGATATTCATTAAGTGATTAATATGCGGGATTTGAAGATAAAAAGAGAGTTGGGCTGACGGATGGAAGGAGAAAAAGAATTCCATAGGATCGAGGATCGAATAAGAAAGGATCTGTCGAAATATGCAGTTTGGTTTTTACAGTAACATTTTTACCAAAGTTGACTAACGAGTGTGTAGAGTACTCAAATCGAATAGAGGTTCCACTTGTTATCAGTACTCTGCAAGTGAATCCATAGACTGAACCCATAGAGCGCACTACTTGGTCTTTGTCGAAAAATAAATCCAAAAATACGAAATTATATATATATATATATATATATATATATATATAAAATATAATAGAATAGAATAGAAAATAATTTTTATTCTGGGACTGGATCCCTTAAGAATAACAGAATTGTACAATTTAAATATACAACATGTCTGGCCAACAGACAGAAGGAACAGAATTAATTACTTATTACACAGATGGGTTAATTCGAGTGTTCATATCACACACGAATATCCACACACATATATATATAAAAAATATAAAAAAAAAAAAAAAAAATATATATATTATATATATATATATATATATATATATATATATATATATATATATATGATAAAATAAAATAAAAACAGTTCTTGAAAAATATTGGGTTGATCAAAATTAAAAATAAATTAAAATATAACAGCGTTTAAATAAAGAACATATATTACTTTTTTTTCAAAGTGTGATATTAGGAACGTAAGAATCACTGTATTTAAGCGTCTTTTGGGGATAATAAAATATATTGAAAAAGTTGGAATTTGAATGAGGAGAGAGAGGCAGCATGGCGAATATGAGTAGGTAGAGAATTCCAGAAAATAGAGGAGCGGACCAGGAAGGAACGATCAAAAGTTTTAGTTCTATGGGTAGGAAAGTAAAGGTCGGAATGGCGCGATCTTGTTTCAAGAGTGTGGACTAAAGATTTAAACTGTAGGAGACTATGAATGTATGGAGGGTGTTGGGATCTAATGATTTGGTAAAGGTATGATCCTAGGAAATATTGTCTGCGGAGTCGGGGAAGGAGCCACTTTAACTCGCCGTAAAAATGGGTTACATGAGACCTCTTCGGAGTGCAGAGGACAAATCTTAAAAATATGTTCATGATCCGTTTTAGCCTGTCCTCAAGCATCGTCGGTAGGCCATATTCAAATTTAATCGCTGAACTACGACCAGATAAAACAAATTAGCACGGAACGGAATGTTACAAATGGAAGAATTTCATATATTCTTCATATTGTTTTGGATATTTAAAATTGTATTTCATATTAACCACACGCGAGTTTTAAGTGTCCATTTGTTTAGAATTTAAAGAGTTATAAATGATTGAATTCGTGATTCAATAATGTATTTATTGACTATTGGCTATGTATAAGGTTTTGACTAAAACTATATATTTGTATGACATAAACATGCCAATCATACCATTGAAAGTGAATTTAATAAGGAAAAAATTACGTTTAAATGGCTCATAAGATAGATTTATCTTAAATATAACAGCCGGTTCAGAGTTTTGTCGATGTAAACATAATTGAAGTAATACAATTACAAATATTACGATTCAATTAAATTCAATGGAACATTCGGTCGTGACACTAAGCCTGCTAAAACACTTTGTTATATGACCTCGTTATTTCTCAAAACAACGTTTAGAAAGAAGTCAATCAAATACTATTCGATGAAAATAAAAGGCTGAAATATAACCTTCATATCCTATATTGAATCATGGCCCTTTTGCCAAGTGTGAAGTTTAAAGGCAATATGCCATGAAATCCAATCGTAGCTATACCATAAAATAGCGTTGTAATAACCTTGCCATTGGATTTAAACTTTTTTTTATTAAAAGTTTCGTATTAAAAAAAAATCTGGTGCGGGCAACACATGACTTTCACTTACCTCCGTTTTAAAAATCGATTAAAGAATTTTCAAATACAGTTAGAGATAAAAATTAGTGAAACTATTAAAGAATTAACTTAATTGAATTTCTATAGAAACCCGTGTTTTATTAAAAAATCAATTATATTATCATCTAAAATAATCAGTTAGTTTAATCTGTTTTTTATCAGTCTTTATTATCTTTTACAAGCTTGTGTATTAGATAATATTTTTTGCTAAATATTTAGCTTCCCAACGGTATATTACACATGTATATTATTGTTCTTAAGTTCAAAAACAAAAAATTGCATTAAAAAAATATCATTTCACTTTTTTTCCTTTAGTTGGGTATTGAATTCATTCAATTTATATATCTAGAAGTACTTCATCAATGTCATTAAGATCATATGGTTAATCTTTTGGAATGTACAAAATTAAAGGTGGTTTAGGAGAAGTCCATTCGGAAATTCGTTTGAATTAATTAAATTAACATCATTTAAGCCCAGCTAGCCTATAGAAAAACAAAACAAAAAACTTTATGATATAAACACCTATTCAATTTTACATCAATATGGCGAATTTTATCAAAATCGTTTTCGATAAAGGTTGCAAAAAATTAAACAATACATAAAAACTTTCTGACGATGCTGGCTATAACGAGATCTGTTTTCTGTCCTTCCAAAACTTTTTCAGACAGCTTTAAATTCACATTTGAGCAAATGGTATGTTCTGGAATGACGCTATTATTGGATAGACCTGTAGAATTTCCTAAATTCCTGGCACAGTACTTGATAATTTCGAAAATTAGACAATAACAACAGTTCCTACTGTATTTGGTTAATTATTATTTTATTTTTCGATGAAAAATTTAAAATACATTAAATTTAGTTTCCATAAATTCTTATTTAGTTTAAGTGAAACATCCGTTTTCAAAAAATAACATTAAAAGTAAAAATTTCGTCTTGTAAACATGTATATTGGAGCTCTAGCACTGGTTAGATTCTCCACTCTATTTGTTGTATGTTTGGGGAATTGTAAATGGGTATGAGTGACTTCTAGACTTTGTAAATACTTTATCAATCTTTATTTTATAGTTTTGTAAATACTGTATGAATATAGTATGAACGTTGTACTAGATCACCACAATAACTGTTCTAATTAGGACAGATTCTAATATAAATCATAAAATATTGATTAAAAAAATAAGTGAATAATAATTAATAACAATTTTTTTCATCATTGTCCTAAGCTTTCATTTGGTTCAATATTTGTGCGATATACATTTGAAATAAAACCGAAAAAAACGTTAAATAAATTGAAAATATACACTAAAACCAAAGAATAGATACCAAAACATTGTACGAATTGTGACGGTAAGTCATATTATGGACAAATGTAACGATGGCTTCAAAAGAGAGTACAACAGCATAGACAAAACTGTTACTCGAATGCATAATCAAAATTTGCTACAGGTCAATATATTATGATTCTTTTAAAACAGGTGCTTTTAAAATTATAGTTTCACACTGCTAATAAATATGACGACACTGCGATGAAATATGCATGGTTGGTATGGTATATAATTATTAAATAAACAATAAATTATTTAAATGTTGACATTAGATATAAAAAGTGTATAAATTCCATAATAAAAAATAAATTGCTTACAGATGCTTGAAAATGGCCTTAGAAGCTGAAACGTTGTGATGTCTAAAAATTAAATAAATAAACAAATATATCAAAAACTTCTTTTGTAAAACGGCCAAATATATATCGCACATAATAAAATGTCAGTTATGATTTTTCAAAACCTTTTCATTATTTTAACAACTTACATACACCATTGTACGTAATACGTTTCTAAAATATTTCGTACTCTATTTTATTGTTATATCCAATTCCGATCCTGAAGTAGCATAGCTAAATCTCCAAAGGCACCTTCCCTTGTCGAATACTGGTGTAATGCTTGGCGTATTAAGGTGAAAAGAATGCAAATGCACGCACGCCACCTTCACCCTTCGACGTAAATCCTGCCCAACAGTTAAATTCAATTCCATACCGGTTCCTTCCTCAGACACAGTCCGGTACCTTGGCTTTTTACTAGACAAAGACTGACGTGGAACCCACATACAAGACTTAAAAGGATGGAACTCAACCGCAGATTCGGCCAGTTATACAGACTACTAACAGAAAATTTCATCTTACAGTGACAAAAAATTACTAATATACAAGACAGTACTGAAACCTATATGGACCTACGGACTTGAACTATGGGGGACAACTAAACATTCTAACATCAAACGTATCCAATCCTTCCAATCCAAAGTCCTCCGAACAATAGTTAATGCTCCTTATTACGTTACCAACCGTACCCTACACCATGACCTTAATATTCCATTTATTTTAGACCTGGTACCATCCAAATTCTCCAAATTCTATCAGAATCTTCTTCATCATCCTAATCCTCTAGCTCAATCGATCTCTAGCTTCACCCACCCCTACAATCCTCCTCGAAGATTGAAACGGCAGTGGCCCCGCGACCTCCGTGACTTTTGTAAACATTTATACAGGAGTTCTGACACTGGTCAGATCCTCCACTCATGTACTGTATGTTTTTGGCTATTGCTCCCTAACTCAGCCTCCACTGGCTTACACCAGTAATGCGGCTGAGAGAGAGGCGCTGGGATCTCTTCGATTGGCTTCCCCCCCCCTTGCGGAGGGAAATGTCCAGTCTTGGGTCCCTTTTGCAGATTGTATATAGTTAATTTTGTTTGTATGACTTTTATTTATTTCCCAACTATTTGAATGTATATATTTGAATTTATTTATTCCCGATTTCATATAATTTGACTTCATCATTATTTTCTATATATATTGTATGAATGTGTATTACATTACTATTGCCACTGTTCACTATGTAACAAATTGTAATTTTTCTCAACAAATAAATATATAAAAAAAAAAATTATTGTTATGAAGCACAGATCTTAAGTCTGTATTATTCTCCCTAGAATATCATAAAAAATATATACCTTATTAACAAAAAGCGGAAAGTAAATTAAGGCTAGAGATTAAGAAGATAAATCCAGAATTAGTAATTCAAGGGTAATTTTTCTACAAGAGGAAATAAGGTATACACATTTAAAGGGAGGGATGTTGAAACATTAATCTGGAACCATATCAAGGGGGTGGGATCTCAGTTAAATTTCCTCTAATTTGCCATATTCTCCTTTACCTATCTCCCTCTTATTCTTTCATGAATTATTTTTCCCTTATCTAGCCCTTTATAACCTCATTAATAAGGAAAAAACAATCTTAGCTGGCGCATATTTTTTTTTAATATTTAATATTCTTGCAACATGACTATGATTAATCCATTAGTATGGCTGCCTTTACCCCTGGAAAATTGGAAGGCTTATCAAAAGCAGCACGCATATTTGTCAGTAGGTAGAAACTTATTTAATAGAGAACTCTATTAGAGAACTGATAAGATGAATTAACTATGTGATTTATCCTTATATAAACGTTCATTACATTACAATAGTTTTCCCAACTTTTTATATAAGATAACATTTTTTGAAATTCCTCAGCTTTTCAGCAGTATATTGTACATTTTTGTTTCTAATCTTATGTTCAGAAAAAAAAAATACGTTTGCTCTTTTCTCCTTAAGTTGTTTATTAAAGCCTATCAAATTCTTCACCGACATAGCTGGTTAAATAAATTTTGTTTAAGCTGTTTAGAAGAAAATAATAAAAAAGTGAAAAAAGTGGCTCTTCTAGTTTGCCGATTTTGTTAAAAATTTGCTGTAACATTTCTGGCATATACGCTCCTAAAATATGACATTTAAGTTTTTCAAAACTTATCTTTTTTGAGCTAGACTTACTAAAAGCACATACACACACCGACCTTTTTTCAGCACTTATTCATTTCTACTCAAGGGACCCAAAAAAACGGTAAAAAATCTAATTCGAAAATTTCCTCTGAGGTACCACTCGGATTTAAGTGGCAAATCGAGAGATAACGGTAATTATTTAATATCCTAGGTCAGTTAGTCTTAACTAACGTTGCTCCACAGATCTGATTTATAATTATTTGTTTGTAACCTTATAACGTTATTAGTACAAACGTGTCTTATCTCAAAAATAATTGTGACAGCGGTCAAAGTCTGTCTTCTACGCTATATGTAATACAAAATTTCTTGGGCTATCTAGGGGGAATATTTAATCAAAATTTATTGAACCTATATTGCATATAATACAAAAAACTATTTACTAGAAGGAATTAGTCCGGGTTGCGGTCGATGAATGAAACAATTACGTAGTTTCAACAATTTATTTGCTGACAACGTTTTGATTCACGTTGGAGGTCATCATCAAAGCGTATGGAAATTATGTACAATTTTTTTATTATTCAACTTCTTCTGTGGAACATCGAACATCGTCCTCTATACTCAAAATATACCCTTTTCAACCGCTTCCCACCTTTCTCCAGGAAATTCCAATAGTACCCACCATCATATATTTTCTCGACTAAAATCACAATTCCCTCAAAATAGACAAGTTTTTAACAACCTATGTAACCTCCACGTGGAAACTATTGTAACTAGTTTCCATTCGCCTACAATACGCCCTGATGATGACCCGCAATGGGGGTAGAAACGTGGGAAGAAAATAAATGGTTGAAACTACCTAATTGTTTAATTCATCGACTGCTCCCCCCCCCCCCGTACAAATTCCTTCTATTAATTCTCATCAGTCAACTTATTATATAAAATATAAAAAAAAAAACTATTTAAATACAGTGTGCACTACTGACAGAAACACACTTCACACAAAGATCACATTTTTACATACGTGACTACATCACTTACAGAACAGACCACCCTGACAACAATGCCCCAACTTAAATTGAACGAGTTAATATCATGTAGGTTTCATTCTGATGGAAATAGTCTGACAGGGCTAATCTGCCGATATTTAATATTTTTTCCTCTAATGTACCTATGATTTTGTAGATTTAAAAAAATAAACCATATCATCTTGTTAGAATTGATAAATGATAGATAAATATATAATTTAAACGAATTAGACTAATCCAACTAAAGGGGAAAAAATGCAAAAATATTTTTTAATTAATTTCTTTTTTTGTACCTGAGAAAATCAACATATATTTACCTACAATATACCATTGGAAAGCTTAAGATTTTAGAAAAAGTATTTTTTCTATATAATGTAGAAAAAGTTAATGTAAAGTGATTAATAATGCATAAAATTATTATTGATATTGCTCTATTATTTAATCTAAATTATATGTTTCCAACGAAACTGAATAAACTTTTTTTAATTAACTTAAATTTTTTACTAAAACATTTCGTAGAAGCTAGTACCATTTTTCACAGGTTGAACTAATAAGTCTAAAGTATTGCCAACAGAACCAAACCATATAATCGTATTATTTACAGGGTGATCAACCAATTTGACGAAGATTAATTCCAATACCTTTAAGTTGGTTTCAAGCAAATTTGAAATAATATTAAACTTTGGTTCCCTTTCACACTACTGTTACTATTGACCCAATTTTACGGTGAAGTACCGGGTTTGGGCCAGATCAGCAAGATAAAGAACATTAACGCTATTACAGATTAGATTATTCGTGATAAAGTAGAGGATTTTACGAAGGACTTTGGATTGTAAGGATTGGATAAGGAAATAATTCGATGGTTTATTAGAGTCCCAAAGCTCAATTCCCTAAGTCCAGAACGACCTCATGATAGTCATGAAGGATATTAATGCTCCATACTTTGTCACAAATAAACTTATCCATTATGACTTAAATGATTTAATCTAAAAATTAACTTTTTAAATCATGCAAAATATATTACTCTTGCATTTTTACGTGTTTTAGTTAGAATCTTACTTTTTACTTTCACTTACTATATATAGTAAGGGAAAGTATTGCGATCTTGAAAATTTTCGAATTCCAGTTTTCAACGGAAATACACGTTTTAGGGTCCCCCGATTAATACCATCAAGTTTCCCATCCTCTCCGACGTGGTGATGACTCCTGGGCTGCGTCTGATGAAGATAAAGCCGAGGAATTCGCCACACACCTCTCCAAAGTTTTCACTCCTCACCCGGAATCCCAAGCCAATCACACCGCAACAGTGCAAGACTTTCTTTTGTCACCGATTCCACTTTCCCTACCTCCTAAAGCTATTAATCCCTCTGAGGTCAAATATCTTCTCCAAAAACTTACCCTCCGTAAATCTCCTGGACACGATCTCCTTACTCCCCAGATCCTCCGACAACTTCCGCAGAAAGCTATTATATTCCTTACTTATATTTACAACTCCATCCTACGCACCACCTATTTTCCTCTGTTATGGAAACATTCCACTATCATTCTTTTTCTAAAACCAGGCAAACCTTCCAACAACACTTCATCCTACAGGCCTATTAGTCTACTCCCCATCCTCTCAAAAATCTTCGAAAGGCTTCTTCTTAAACGTATCCTACCCATACTAAAATCTCAAAATCTTCCTTCCCATCAGTTTGGATTCCGTCCTCACCATTCCACAGTTCAACAGGGGCTACGAGTTGTAGACCATATTTCCTCAGCTCTTGAATGCAAAGAGTATTGTTCTGGTGCGTTTCTGGACATCGCGCAAGCTTTTGACCGGGTATGGCACACTAGATTACTCTTCAAGCTGAAAACCCATTTACCCCAGTCTCTATACCTCATTCTCCGATCCTATCTCTCAAACCGTTCCTTCCGCGTTCGCTGTGGTGTAGAATTTTCTAACCTTTATTCCGTTGAGGCCGGTGTTCCTCAAGGCAGCGTCTTGGGACCCGTCCTCTACATCCTTTACACTGCTGATATTCCTACACATCCTGATACCTTTCTGGCAACTTTTGCAGACGACACCGCCATCCTATAATCCAGTTCCAATCCTGAAACAGCATCCTTAAACCTGCAAAGACACCTTTCTCTTATCGAAGACTGGTGTAGTGCTTGGCGCATAAAGGTGAACGAAGCCAAATGCAAACACGTAACCTTCACTCTTCGACGAAACTCCTGTCCGCCAGTTTACTTCAATTCCATTCCAATTCCTCCTTCAGATACAGTCCGGTATCTTGGCTTACTGTTAGACAAAAGATTGACTTGGAACCCACATACAAGACTTAAAAGACAAGAACTCAACCGACGATTCGGACAGCTATACCGACTACTCAACAGAAAATCTGAACTTACAGTTGACAACAAATTATTAAGCTACAGGACAATACTGAAGCCCATCTCGACCTACGGACTTGAACTGTGGGGGACAGCTAAACGTACTAACATCAAACGCATTCAATCCTTTCAATCCAAAGTCCTCCGTACAATAGTAAATGCTCCTTATTATGTTTCCAACTATATCTTGCACCACGACCTTAATGTTCCTTTTATTTCAGACCTGATTCCATCCAAATTTTCCAAATTCCACCAGAATCTCATTCATCATCCTAATCCTCTAACTCAATCCCTATCCAGCTCCACTCATCCATACGACCCACCTAGAAGGTTGAAACGGCAGTGGCCTCGTGACCTCTTGTAACATGTATATTGGAGTTCTAGCATTGGCTAGATTCTCCACTCACGTGCTGTATGCTTGTGAATTGTATATAGGTATGAGTGACTATTGTATATATTTTTATTGATTTTATTTTGTATATATGTATATTTTATTATTATTATTATATAAATTTTTTGTTTTGTATATATCGTGTGAATGTAGTATGAATGTTGTACGTTATCACTATTAAAAATGTCCTGAATTGGACAGATTGTAATATTTCTCGATAAATAAAAAAAAATAAAAAAAAAAAAAAAAAAAAAAAAGGGTCCCCCGAGTCCAAATAACCAAGTCCCGCAAAAAGGTCTGTGTGTGTGTGTGTGTGGTACCTCGTGGGCGGAAACGGTTAGTCTATACGCCCGAGACATGACAAAACTTTTTTCATCAAAATGAGCTTACCAGAAGAGGCACTTTATACTATGCATTTTGCACGTTTTTTCGATTTTCTCGAAAACGGTTCCGACGATTTTGATTAAACTCGCTATATCGATGTAAAATTTAATGGGCTTTAATATCATGGAGGTTTTATTCTGATTAAAATGGTCTGACAGGGCTTAAATGCCGATATTTTAAATTGTCTTCCTCTAAAGTACCTTTAGTTTTGTGTATCTAATAAAACTAACTACATTATCTTGTTAACGCTAATGAAAAACAGCTAAATATATAAATTGAATAAATTCGATACTCAACTAAAGGAGAAAACAGAAAAAATATTTTTTTTATGCAATTTTTCGTTTTTGAACATAAGAGCAGTATATACATGTGTGATATACCGTTGGAAAGCTAAAGATTTTAGAAAAAATATTATCTCATACACAAGCTTTTAAAAGTTAATAGAGAGTAATGAAATGAACATAAAACTAACTGATTATTTTATATAATAATATAATCGATTTTGTAATTAAACACATGTTTCTATATAAATTCAATTTAATTAATTCCTTAATTGTTTCATGTATTTTTATCTCTAACTGTTTTTGAAAATTCTTTCATTGATTTTAAAAATGGAGGTAAGTGAAAGTCGTGTGTTGCCCGCACCAGATTTTTTTATTTAGGTTTATTTAATAGTTCTTGACCCATGCTGAGAGGCATTCTATAAAATAAATAAATAGTTGTTAAATTGATATTTAACAGCCGAGGTATGTGAAAGTCTTGTGTTACCCGCACCAGATTTTTATTTTTATTTTAAACAAATACCCTGCATTTTTTTACGCAGAATCCAATATATTTCTTGATATCTTCCGTTTTCCGCTAGGTAAGCTATTACCAACAGGGGCTAAGATTGTAGTGATGCAGATGATGTTGATGGCATCATTTCAAGGGAAAAATAACGTTTACACCGATGATTCCATTCAAGGGATGCTTTCATCTCTTTAATTACTTTTTTCCTTGCACGGTCAGCGGAAACGCTTCTTCAAAAAACGAATTACACAGGAAGAGGACTTCTACGAACGCATGAAAAAATCAGAAACTAAAAGCAACATATTTCTGGAATTATTTCAATAGGTTCAAAAATCCACAAAGAAGAAACTTTATTTAGAATTCTTTCCTATACACACTGAACAGAATTCGTATTCATATACCAATTTTCGTTTTTTTCTCAGTCCTTTTAACTGTTTATTTTCAAGTGCGATGAAAGAAAGCTTATTCAAGAGAAGCTTATTTTCTGCCAAATAAAACTTTTTAAATCAATAAATTACGTTTATAATCAGTGTTAAATAAAAACTTTATTCTTCCTAAACCACATTTTATTTTCAAAGTATTATTTTTTAAAAATCGTCGTTTTGGGCCTATCCTTTATATTTAAGAAGCCCAAAAACGAGTTTGAATCAGAAATTCGTTGATTTCTTATCCTCCTTTTTTTATAAAATGTCTTTTATAATTTTCTATACACAGGACAATATTGAAGTTGTGGGACAATATGAAAAAAATTACCACTCATTTTTTTCTGAAATATTGCATATAACTTAGATTTCTTCTTATTATTGAAAAACGTGTAAACAATTATTTCTCAACAAAAATTTAGAATTACATTACTCATAACACATTTCAGATAATTTTAATAGAATTGCTTTGTTTTTGAAAACGCGCGCAAGGCTAGTGTCCATGACGTCATCTATTTATCCACTATCAATCATTTCTTTTAAAGTCTCGCTTTGTACAGATGTTCTCTTTGGTTTTCTCCAAAGAGGATGTATTTTCGGTTAAAAAAATAATTGTCAAAACATTTTTCGATAATCTAAAAACAAAACTTGGTGATTGACACCTTTCGAAAAGGTTAAAAAAAACATATTTTGCTTTTCTTTAATATTGTTCCACCACTTCGAAAAAATTGAAATTCTGTGCGTATGGGAGTACAAAAGACATTTTCATTAAAATAAAATCTGTGATTTTACACCTATTGAAAAGGTTTATATATATATATATTATAATATATATATATATATTATATAAATATATTATAATATATAATATATTTACATTCCTTCTTCCGTTAAAACGGATTTTCGTTTAAGAATCATGATCGTATAATTTGTTTAAGTCTTGACTCCTAAGAATCAGGAAAAATCATCATTAATTAATTTCGAATTTCACTATTAAAGAAATAATAAAATTGAATAAAGATGTTGTTAAAAAAAATATATCGAAAACCGTTGGAATTATAAAGCTAAAAATTTAGGTGATCATTTAGTTGACACCAAATTGACCCCTCCCCTGGCCCTAAGTTTGAGTAAAAAAAGCCGTGGGGGCAGATTTGCCATACTTGCCAGTTGCCAGGCTATATCCTTAGACCAGGTGGTGGATAGTAACTATAGTGCATCTTTTTATATTAATTGTACGCCTTATATTAAACTAATTTATTATTTAAGTCGAGAGATTTCCCAAACAGAATAATAGGAATATTTTAAAAAAAAAAAAAAATTTAATAATTTATTATGCAACCTGTTTATCAAAGTTACTCCTTTTATGGAATCTCTATTAAAACATGCAAACTATTAAGATTTTCCGGAAATGCTTTCACCTAATGAGAATAGGACTTAAATCCAAGGCTGGTAGGTATGACATTTTTTTCTAAATACTTGTTTACAAGTTTTTATAAACCAGAAAAGGAAACATTTCTAGTAACATTATTATGACTGATGCAACATCCGCTTGTAAAGTTAGGAAGAAAGTTAAGACGGTGAACACTGCCTCCTCGCGGGATGGTGGAAGTACCCAGGACGAGAAGATGTTGCCCACAAGAAAGCACGCTAACTTTCCTTTCCAAACTCAGCAACTATAATCAGGACAAAGTTATACATACCTCTGCCTCAATACTAAATGACAAGATGGTCTTTAGCAAGACTAGCATAACTAGACTTAACGGTCATTTAACTTAAACAGACCAGGTAGTAGTAGCCTTGCTTTACTCCTTAAGAAAAGGAGTGAATATTATGTAATATATTTTCTTTCAGAAATGCTGTAGGTTAACGATACTTCGATTTTTTTTCTAGGACGAGTTGTGTTCCACCATTATTAGGAATAGGGCATATCATTAGCAGAACCCGAATTTTCCTAAAGTTGTTAGCGAAAACAATTATATCGTCAGGAAATGCGAGGATACTAAGGTTGATTGGTCTAAGGCTTCTATATCCTAGGTGGTAAGGCTTCATGATTTCATATTTATTAATACAAATCATTCTTAGAATTTCAAAAACCCATGAAAAAGTATGCTTGTTTGATTTGTACTTATGAATGCGGTGTTATAAAAAAATATAAATATATATATATATAATAATATATATATATATATATATATATATATATTATATTTTTTTTTTTTTTTTTTTTTTTTTTTTTTTTTTTTTTTGCCCAAGTTAACAGGAAACCCATAGAATTCTATACAATCTATACACAAAAATATTTACAATCCTTAAACAGATCCTACGATTCTGCGACTCTTTTCCTAGAAATACCTGTCAACTCTCGGTATCCTCTCTCATGCTCCCCTCCCCCTTTGACTATAGACGCCTATTATATGGAAGACTCGAAGTGGCGAAAACGAAGTGAGGTTGAAAAGATTGATGAATAGGTTTATAAGATTTGTGTACGACCCAGACGGTATTCACTGATATTCTTGTCAAAGGTGGCTCTATCCTGAATCCCGAAAAAATACTTACTTGGCCTCTTCTTATACAAAGCCTTCAAAACCAGAAAACTTTCCCATATCCTAAACCTCCTTACTCCGCGCTCAGCTGTGCACACCATATACACAAGATCCCAACCTAACGATTTATATTTACCCTCTCATAGAACTGCTTCCTTTGAAAAGCCCTTTATCATTCGTGATATCACACTTTGCAACTTCTTTTACCCATCTACCTTAATTAAGAGTCATCTTTAACCACTTTCAAAGACCTTAGGCCGAACCATAACAACCCTAAAGCAACTCCTTCGCGTCCATAGTCTCCTACCATTCAATACTACTAAACTCCTTGTTTCCTACCTCGTCCATCCCCGCTTTGACTACGATATGTGGTGTACAGCGGACTTTCCGGTGAATTCGAAGCAAAACTTAAGCGTATTATCAACTATGTAATACGATTTGTATTCGGGTCCACCAGAGACACGCATATAACCCAGTATTACACCGAGGTAAGGTGGTTTTATTCTCATTATAGATGGCAGTATTTCTTATCTTCCTTCCGCGACCAGGTTATCAGAACTCAGCACCCTAGCTATATCTCTCAAACCCTTCAATTTAAATCTTCAATTCAGTTCTGTTCTACCAGATCCCGTTTTTCTGACCTTTACCCTCCTCCTCACCGCACTGGTGCGTTTGACAAGTTATTTCTGTCCAAAGCTGCCTCTCTTTGGAATTCTATTCCTCCTGAAATCCGTCATGCAAAAACTGCTTCCTTCGCTCCTTTTCAACTACCTTTTCCTTTCCCAATCAAACAGATAATAACCCCAAATTTGTCTGGTTTTTATAATTTTTCAAGTATCTCTAATGAAGTATCTATATTTGTTTATATATTGTATTCTAAAAGTTTGATTTGTTAATAAGTACATAGATCATTACCACAATATATAATTTTAGTATAGACTTTGTCGATTAAATCTATTACCACACTATTCATGTCATCAAGCCTGAACATTCTTTTTATTCTTAAGTGACCTTAGTCCAAGAATAATCAAAAATGCTTCAATTTTCGTCAATCCACTCCCTCGAAACAAGGTCTCGCCATTCTGACCTTTACATTCCTACCCATATAACAACAATTTTTGGTCATTCCTCTATCGTCCGCACTGCTAATCTATGGAATTCCCTACCTACTTATATCCGCCATGCTTCTTTTCTATCACCATCTAAGTCACAACTCTTCCAATACCTCCTGTATTCCTAAACAGGCGCTCAACAGCAATGACGTTTTATATCAAATATCAGATTTTGAATAAAAAAAATAAATATTATTTATTGCTCATACCTAACTTAATTTATTAATTATTTTTAAATTTGGTTTTGTTCAGCAAATGTATGTATCTAAAGAAGTTTATTTATTTTATTCATTTGTTTTATTATATAGATATTCTTTTCTTTTTTTTTTTTGGTTATTTCTTCCACCATTGTAAATAAGAATTAATCATGATCATTCGGTCTTTTGGCCAGATACATTGTATACCTTTATTGTACATATTTGTTGTTCTTAAGGGACTATGTCCGGAATAAAGATTATTTTCTATTCTATTCTATCTAGATTTCTACAATAAGTGTATCCCTTTTCTAAAAGAGAAGTTCCGCGAGACCTTCGGAGAGAGAGAGTTCACCGTGAGAGGCCTCTGGTTCGGATCTCACGGGACTATCCCCAGCAGAACGAGGAGCCTTCTAGAAGGCTGAGGCGTTAGTAATAGTGAATAGTCAATGATGTCCGAGAATATAATATAGAACTCCCCGGGGATTGTACATCATCACCTATATGGATATTAGTTGGGTTAAGATTTCTACCTAACCTTATTTATTTACTTGTATTTATATTTTTTCTTTAGGTGTGCATTTTCGAATTTGTTTCTCTTTTTTTTGCAAGTATTTTGCTTAAGATTGTTAACTATATTACATATTACAAGGTATAACATAGAAAGCTATTGATAAAGAAAGTAAATATATGGTAAATTTATGACATTTCAAGTCAAATATCACATGTCATTAAGAATTATCAGTACGTTGTGTGATATCAACCCAATACAGTTGGGCAGCACTGTTTTGTTTTGTTGTAATTTTGAAAAATAAAGCATTTCTCTCTAATTTCATTTCATTTATTCGTCCACCACCTCGATAAACAATCTTCCGAACATATGTATATATTTTAACTTAATTATACGCAACTAAACTATTCTAAGTTGTTATTGGTATCTTTTCTTTATTTTGATTTTATATAATTTACTTTTCGACTGAATAATCATGTAATAAATGAAGCCAGGCAAATTGAAGTTCCTCTGTTCATCGTACAGAATTCTTAGGAGATGTCCCAGAGTAAAAATTACTTTTAATTCATTCATTATCACCTCTTCATAGATAAATTTGAAAGGAGTAAACATTATTAAAAAAAGAGGACAAATTGAAGTAACATTAGCTGGAAGGCAGGGTGGAATCCGCTTATCGACCCTAGCCGTGGTCCCTGCATTTGTTTTGTCCCGAGGAGTGAGGTCCTGCTTGTCCCGACAGCGACATACCCCGACCGAGGTGTCCCGCGGGACCTAGCCGACTTTGGGACCCCATTCCAACCCTTATGCTTCTCCCCTCTCGGCCATTATCAACAATATTTACAACACCGTATCGCAGGAAAATTATGATATTCATTATCCTTTGATTTATAATTTTTATAAAACGATTTTTTGAAAAATTTATTTATAGTAATTTACAACTGTATTAAAGAACACAATAATTAAATATGTAGAATGAAAATAAAGAGTCATGAAAATGTCTTAAGAAAGAACTACCCACTTCACTAAATATTTTAAGAGAGTAGGTCCCGAGGCCACCTTCTTTTCCGTTGCATCGGAGGGTTATCAGAGATATCTAAGGAAGATAAATTAGGGACAAATGGATTTGTATGGGTAGAGAGTTTAGAATGAAAAGAGGAGTATCTGCAACAGATGAGATGTTGAGGTCATTATGGAGGAGTTGTTCAGGATTTTGGATTGTAAGGACTGGATGCGGGAGGAATTAGATGATTTCGTAGAGCCCCAAAGCTCGATTCCATATGTCCAAATAGGTCTGATAATAGTGATGTATATGAGTCTTTTGTAATGTATTGAAAGTTTTGAACGTTTGTCTAATAAGTGTTGTAGTAATCGATATCTTCGAGCATTTTTTTGTCGTTTCAGTCTTATGTGAGGATATAAAACGATTTAAATTTAAAAAAAATAAGGATGGCATTGAAAAACTTTTTTTTTTAATGTTTAAGTCTTTTTTAGGTAAAATGAGACGTGAAAATAAATGAATATGGGAAAAATTAGAAGCCAAAAATTCCCAAGAGTCTAATAAAAAAATTTGGAAATATTACTAGCGGAAATCACGTTTTATTTAATATTAGTGGTTCGGATTAATGTATACATTTTTTTTCTTACGAATTCAGCCTTTTTCTTTATTAAATAAATTCATTATTATCCAAGGACATGACCCTTGTAGAATAAAATATACAGAATGTATAAAATGTGCTTTAGAGTCTTAGAGGAAATTAAATACATATAAACAAGTATAATATAGTTTATATCATATAACAATTACTGATATAAAATAGACATATTTAAATGAGAAGAAAAAAATATATAAATCTATTGAGCCTGGATATTCATTAAATGATTAAATATGCGGCATTTGAAGGTAAATAGTTGGAGTGACGGACAGAAGGAGGAATAGAATTCCATAGAATTGAGGATCGAATGAGAAAGGATCTGTCAAAATGTGAAGTTCGACGGCCGCAGTGTATAAATCTGAAGGTCTGGGGCCTGTACAACGAGAATGAACGGAGGAATTAAATTGTATCAGGTCAAAAACGTATGATGGACCGCGAGATTGGATAACTAATTAAAGGAATGACGCAAGGTACTACTTGCAACGATTGGAAGAGTAAAGGCACTTTAACTGGCCAAAAAATTCGGATACGGAGGTGTACCTAGGGACCCCGAAAGTAAATCGAAGAGAGCAATTATTGAAGCGTTTTAATTTTACCTCGAGATCCCCAGATACACCACCGTATACCGTACAGCAATAGTCGAAGTGGAGAAATATTAGAGACATAACGAGTTTCAAACAGGAATAGGTGACAAAGGGAATTCAGTCGTTTTAAGGTCGAAAAGGTTCGACGGAAGAATTCGGAAATATGATTTTTGGGGTTTCAACATAACATTTAAAATATATAAGTTTTACAAATCACAAAACTTATTTTTGCAACTAAAATTTGAACTAAATTTGAAATTTACAACTATATTACCTAATACAAGTAGTAACTATGATAATGAACAAAATATATAAAGCAAACTTGTAGAGAAGCTACCAATTGGTAGCACTCCAATATTATTGGGTTGATGCAAAATTAATGCAGGTTTTTAGTAGGTATTGTAAATACGCCATATCTTTACTTTAACCATATATATTTAATCAAAATAATTTCCATCTGAATCAATGCACTTTTGCCAACGTTCAACAAGCTTTCTTATTCCACCAGAAAAAAAATCCGAATCCCTGGACTCAATGAAATCACGAAAAGAATTTTCAATGTCGTCCTGGTTTTGAAAATTTTTCTCCCTCAAAAAGTTGTCCAGATGCCTGAAAAAGTGGAAGTCTGTAGGAGAGAGGTCAGGTGAATAAGGCGGATGTTGGAGAACTTCGTAGCCCAACTCGTGCAGTCGTCGAAGCGTTGGTTGTGCAACGTGTGGTCTGGCGTTATCGTGGAGCAGGATCGGCCCCTTCCGATTCATCAATGCTGGGCAAAGACGTTGCAATTTTTGAGTTCCGAGTTCCGCCGCCATTTCTCGTGTGGTTTTGGTTGGGTCTTCTTCCACTTTTGACCTCAGCTGGTCGTTGTCCAGAGCAAGATGACGGCCCCGACCTTCCTTGTCTTCGAGGTCGAAATCTCCTCTGCGAAACTTCTGGAACCAACGCTGCACCGTGCACTCATTAATAGCCCCCTGAACCCACACTTCATTAATATTACGAGCCGTTTGCGTAGCGCTGCGCCCTAATTTAAATTCGTAAAAATAAATTTGACGAAAATCGCACTTTGACATTTTCGATTCAAGACCTTTGAACACACTGAACACAAAACGATTTTACTAAACAAATTCATGGTGAAAGAGAGGGTATTAGATAAGGTTTGTTTTGGTATAATAATGATCAATGTTAGGATTAGCTTTGTTTACACAATTGGAATTAAGATATTGCAATAGAGGAAACCTGCATTAATTTTGCATCAACCCAATACAAAGAAGAACGTCTCGGGGCCATATTCTTTTCAGACGACGGATAATTATCAGAAATCTAAGAGAAAGGAATAGAAAAGATCTTATTTGAAGTGATTTCCGAACAACAAAAATCCAATGAATTCCACAAGAAACTGCCCGACGTTTTCAACTTCTTTAACAATTTTCTGGACAAACGCACAAAACCTCCCTTTAAATATTCCATAAGCCTCAGCTACATAACCATGATAAGGCCGATATGGGCTTACGGGGTTAAGCTTTAGGTCTCTACGAAACCATCAAATTCTATTCGTATCCAAATCGTATAATAAAAAATCATTACTTTGTCACGAATAAACTCATCCATAAAGACCTTAATTTTCCATGTTCTGCTGATTTGGCCCGAATCAGGTACTATTCGTTTCATGACAAACTCAATATTCTCTCTAAGCCCCTAGTATTAATTCTTCTTCTACAATCTCTGATGGCTTTATGATTTAGAATAGTTATTGGAGTGCTACAATGGCTAGATTCTCTACATTTCTTTCCTGCCTTTTTTAGCATTTTACTCATATTTTTTTTTTCTTACTATACGTTTTCTATATCACTGTTGTCAATATTAATATATATTTATATGTATAATTTTTCAAATCACGTGAGTTTTTTCTAAATACACGTCTTAAAAGTTTTTTTTTTTTTTTAACAACAATTTTTATTGAGTAAAATTTCAATCTGTCCCAATTTGGACATCAATAGTAGTGCTTAAAGATATCATACATACTACATTCATACAATATTTACACGGCATAAAAGCACAATAAAATATAGACACAATAATGAATCAATACAATAAAGTCAAGAATTCACTTATACCTATATACACATACACACTCTCATATCTACATCACATTGAGTGGAGAATCTAGCCAGTGCTAGAACTCCAATATATTTACAAAAGGTCGCGGGGCCACTGCCGTTTCAACCTTCTAGGTGGGTTGGTTGTATGGATGAGTGGAGCTGGATAGGGATTGAGCTAGAGGATTAGGATGATGAATGAGATTCTGGTGGAATTTGGAAAATTTGGATGGAATTAGGTCTGAAATAAATGGAACATTAAGGTCGTGGTGCAGGGTATAGTTGAAGACATAATAAGGAGCATTTACTATTGTACGGAGGACTTTGGATTGAAAGGATTGAATGCGTTTGATGTTAATACGTTTAGTTGTCCCCCACAGTTCAAGTCCGTAGGTCCAGATGGGCTTCAGTATTGTCTTGTAGATTAATAATTTGTTGTCAACTGTAAGTTCAGATTTTCTGTTGAGTAGTCGGTATAACTGTACTAATTGTCGGTTGAGTTCTTGTCTTTTAAGTCTTGTATGTGGGTTCCAAGTTAATCTTTTGTCTAACAGTAAGCCAAGATACCGGACTGTATCTGAGAGAGGAATTGGTAATGAGTTGAAATAAACTGGCGTACAGGATTTTCGTCTTAGAGTAAAGGTTATGTGTTTACATTTGGCTTCGTTCACCTTTACACGCCAGTTATTACACCAGTGTTCGATAAGGAAAATGTGTCTCTGAAGGTTTAAGGATGCTGTTTCAGGATTGGAACTGGATGATAGGATGGCGGTGTCGTCTGCAAAAGTTGCCAGAAAGGTATCAGGATGTGTAGGAATATCAGCAGTGTAAAGGATGTAGAGGACGGGTCCCAAGACGCATTTTAAAAGTTAGCTCTTCTAAAATCTGATATTTTAAGTTCTGAATCTGAAAAATGACAATAATCAAGGTAAGGTAAACAGAAACATATTATATCTGATTGAATAAAGGTGTCAAGGCCGAATAATCTATAAAATTCATTGTATGATTGTTCATTATATCTATCAAATTTATTGCTGAATCTTAGAGCTTCTGGATGACCCGACCTCTCTAGATATAGTAGATTAAGAAAACGTAGGGAATAATAAATAAAGGCGATGGAGCTTATTGATGGAAATAACTAAATAAATAGAATTAATAAATATTTGAAATGATACTGTCTCTGAGGTAAAACGTAAAGTTACTTTATAGAAAGAAATTTGAGGAATTTAAAATAAGTCAGATTATTCCAATGAGTGCAAAACACAAGATATATCGAGTTATAATAAAATCATTCGAGCCGTTTTTTATAAAATCGTGAAATTCAAGGTTTACGTGACATTCCTTTTACGACGATTTACGACTATGCATATTACAATATTTCTATTTATTTCTAATCAAAAGACCATAAAGCATAAAAAAATATTTCAGTTAAAAACTCAAATTAAAAAAGCTAGCAACCTAAACTTATTGAAACGTTCATCATTTTTTATTTAATCGAAGTTAACGAGTTGTTATTTGCACCCTTAACAAGTACTCATGAAATTCAAACGCAATCTATTTCGTTGTTAGGGCGAATTTTACAAGGATAATTTAAATGTATAATGCATGATCATTTTTTTAGGGAGCGAGTCAGCTCACTGGAAAAGGCACTTCACAACTAATCTGGATTTGAGTCCAGTTTTGTCAAGATAATTATTTATTCTTTTCTATCAGCAGCAGAAGGTGATCTGGACAATTATTTTTAATGGTTGGTGCGATTGCGTATAAATATTCTTTGATATATTTTTAAAAATATAGTACGCACAACCCTCGCCTTTACTTAACTCAGTTGTTATAATCAATTTAAGAACTTTTAAGTAAAGCCAGAGTTGAGAAACGTTTAAATAATTACATTCAGTTTTGTTCAAAATATTTGTTATTATATTAAATAATAAAGCAGTATAAAATTGTTATATACAACAATCACTTACGTATATGCTCTATTTCTCACTTTTCAATTTTGTATAGACTTTAACATTTTCTTTTAAATATTTAGCTTTCCAACAGTACGTTAGAAATCTACATTACTATTCTTGTGTTCGAAAAAAAATCATTCAAAAAAAAAAAAAAAATGTTTGCTCTCTTCTACTTTTGTTTTTTATCGATTTCGTGGATCATGTAAATTTACTGTTTTTAATTAGTACTAAGTTATGTTTGTTTGTATGATGTTTATTAATTTGCCAACTTTTTATTTATCTCAATAATAGTTTGATATTTTGTTTGTATATTTATTATTATTTAATTCTCTCTCTCTCTCTCTCTCTCTCTCTCTCTCTATATAAAATTATATATATATATATATATATATATATATATATATATATATATATATATATATATATCATTTATTTGTATTTATTATTTCATTTATTTGTATTTATTTCAATTATAGGTTGTTGTTTGTTTTTTATTTTGTATATATATTATATTTTATTTAATTTGACTTTATCATTGTATACTGTATATATTGTGTGAATGGGATCTTATATTACTATTACTAATGTTCATATAGAAACAAATTGTAATATATCTCAATAAATAAAAAAAAAAATAAAAAAAAATAGTACTAATATGATGATATTAGATAATCTAATATTCAGATAAAATTATCTAACAATGAAAATTATTATCTACAATCACTTAGTTTATTCCGTTTATTACCTTATACAACTTTAAATAATTATAAGGTAATGTGTTTTCTAAAATCTTTAGCTTTCCAGCGGTATATTACATATCTATATTACTATTCTTGTGTTTAAAAAATAAAAATAAAATAAAAATAAATAAATAAAATAAAATAAAAAAATAAAGTGCTACCGCTGGGTGGCTTCTTCACAAGACTTTATCAAGCCAATTGTTACTTCTTTTTTTTTCATATTTACTTGTTGTATTTTTTCCTATAAAGTTGTAAATATCAATTAATAAATAAAAAAAAAAATAATAATTAATAAAGCTGTTTTCCCCTTTATTTTATTATCCATTTTTTTTAAGTTTTTGATAGTTACCATTTTTTTATTAATGTTTACCATATCATATGTTTAATTTTTTCGAGCCTAAAAAAATTAAGGTAACTTTAGAAAATGAAAATTTAAAATACGAAAATTCAAGTTCTCTCAGACTATTTAAATCAGAAAGAAACATGCATGGTATTAAAGTCTCTTAAATTTTACATCGATTTAATGGGTTTAATCAAAATAAAAGTCGTTTTAGAGAAAAAAGTCCAAAATGTATGGTATAATGTTTCACTTACGGCCAGTCGATTTTAGTGAAAAAGTTGCTTAAACATTTTTTTTTCTTTTTTTTATCATTTATTCAGATATATTGTATTCATACAATATTTACAGTATAAACAAAAGAAAAGTCAAAATTAAATGCATATAAATCAAGGTATATAATAAAAACAATTATAAATATAATGAATATAAAATTAACAAATAAATAATCACATTCATACCTATGTACAATGCTTTAATAATTCAGGCATATAGTTGTCTCTACTTTGAAATTTCAGTTTTTTATGACTTATCGTTTTCGTGCTAGACTTACCATAAACACAGAACTTTTCTTGGCAGTTTCGAAAATTTTTACGATCCCAGGATCTTTCCTAACTATATATATCATATATAGGTAAGCGAAAGTAAAAATTAAAAAGTATAATTAGAAAAAAAGTTTAATACATCTTAGAACATCTACATCAAATTATTGAAGCCGCTCAGATCAGTGAAGAAGCTGGTAAACTTTGTCCGTTTGGGTAAATTATAAAAACCCAATCCAATAAAAATATCAAATTTAATGCATGTTATTAGAAATAAATGTCTATTTGCTTTTTACCTCGAAAATCTTAAGATATTGTTTGTATAAGCAGCTATAGTTTATATAAGCAGATTGTTTGTATAAAGTATAATTGTTCATAGCTAATTCTTGTTCAAGTATTCTATAGTACAGAGCCCATATATACCTACTCCAACTATCCGTGAAAGGGCGGATTATCCTCCAGTTACATATTCGATTCCTGCTGGAGGAAATTGAGTTTAATTCCCGAGGTTCTTCGAAATATTAGCATCATCCCTTACCGCTAACTATTAAATTTATCACAATGGATTTATTATATTAAAATATAGTAAAAAAATGCTATATTCATGGTCGTAGGCAAGGAGTAGCATATAAAAGGTAATTGGATAGCAATTTATAGGAGATACATCTAAAAAATTGAAAAAAAGAATATCCCACCATATATCTAATGGTAAAAATATAAAAAACACCAATAAAACACATAGCGTAACAAGAAAACATAAATTTAACTTTGAAAATAACCGCCAGAAAATCCATCTTCCTACCGTCCTATCTCACTTTTACCAATCATGGGCAAAATCTTGGAGAAGTTTATATTGAAACGTCTATATCCCATCCTAGATACTAATTCCATTATTCCTGATCACCAGTTTGGATTCAGAGCGTCTCACTCCACTATCCAGCAATGTCATCGTGTGGTGGACGTTGTCACGTCTACATTGGAGCGCGGCTTGTATTGCACGGGAGGCTTCCTCGATGTGGAACAGGCCTTTGACCAAATCTGGCACCCAGGATTGCTTTACAAGCTCCGCAAATTCCTCCCTCCTACATACCCCCTTATCATCCAGTTCTACCTCACTGGCAGATCCTTCAAAGTAAATCATAATAATGCCTATTCATCCATTTTTCGTCAGTTTGCTGGTGTTCCTCAAGGCAGTATCCTAGGACCCATCCTTTACACAGTTTATACAGCTGATATCCCATCCCATCCTAACACTTTCCTTTCTACCTATGCTGATGACACATGTGTGTTATCAGTCAATGCTGATCCAACTATTGCCTCTCAAACTCTCCAATCCCACATCAGAGACCTTGAAGTATGGTGTCAGAACTGGATAATTAAAATAAATGCCACAAATCCAACCAAATTACCTTTACCCTTCGTCGTAAACCAATGACATCCTGCCCTACTGTCTCCCTCAATAATACTCCTCTTGTCCCGGTTGAACAGATCCGATATCTAGGACTACACCTTGACAAACGCCTTACATGGAACCCTCATACAAGACTGAAACGACAAGAAACTGCACGATGTTTTCGACTACTTCAACGCTTACTAGACAAACGTTCTAATCTTCCACTTAACTACAAATGGCTCATCTACATGACTATCATACGGCCTACATGGACTTACGGAGTAGAGCTTTGGGGCTCTACCAAACCATCAAATTCTTCCCGTATCCAATCCCTACAATCCAAAATCCTTCTTAAAATCCTCAATGCTCCTTATTTTGTAACTAATAAACTGATCCACAAAGACCTTAATATTCCCTATGTTGCTGATTTGGCCCGATCTAGATACCATTCCTTTCATGACAAACTCCATTCCCACCCTAATCCTCTAGTTTCAATCCTTTCTTCCTCTTCAATTCCCGACAATCCTCCGAGGCGTCTGAAAAGGTGATGGCCCCGTGACCTTCTAGTTTAGAATAGTTACAGGAGTGCTACCGTTAGGTAGTTCTTCTACAAGTCTCTTTCATGTCATTTTTTTAATATCATATTTACTTGATGTATTTTTTTTTTAGTACAGTTGTAAATTTCAATAAATTATGTTTAAAAAAAAAACAAAAAAACCTTGAAAATATAGAAATTTTAGATATATCACAAAACAACAGAAATAGAAAATTACTAGAAGCAATACACATTACTAAAAATAATAACAGAACAACAAATTTCATAACGATACAAAAAACCTACGAACACATTATACAGATATCATCAATAAAGTAAAATTGTAAAATAAATATAACAATTGTCCAAAACTATAATTAAAATATATAATAAAAAATAAATAAGGGCACAGGGATTACATAGGAATACTACGATAGAGGTATATACCATGGTACAAAGTGTAAAATTAGAAAAGATAGAAACAGTTAGCCAATAAACATCAAAATAGGACGAATATCAGTAAGCTAGATATCTAATATAATGTGTTGTGTGTAGCGATGTTTAAAAAAAGGTAAATCATATTAATAAGTATTTTAAATAATAATGAGAACATAAATTAAATAAATAAATATAATTTTCAAAGGTAAATAGTCAAATAATGTAATTTACTAATTAAATTATAAAAAATGTTTTAGTCTTGATAATCGGGAAATAACCCCGAAACGTAGAAAAACTATGTAATAGATTGTGAAGAATAATTAATGTGTAAGAAAAAAAAGTTAAGGAGTGCTTTTCTGAGTGTGAATAAATAAATAAAACGTTCTAAAAAATTAAAAACGAAAAAAAAAACTTATGAGAGCAGAAAAGAAAAGGGCTAGTTTTTTATATCTTCCAAAATCATTTTAGCATAATAATAATAATAATAAGAGCTAGTGGGAGGCATTTATAGTAGTAGGATAAACAAATAAATTACTAATTACAATATAGAAGAACAGCAAATAATCCGAAGAAAGAAAAAACACAAATAAGTGTACAAAAACCTCAACAATAAAACAGAGTCCTTGAAAATATAGACCAAAAGAAAATACAAATCTAAATATTCGTTTTTCTACAAGGATTTGTCCTTCCCAACCATTCACCAGTTTTCGCCTACACTCTGTGTTTATTCAAGCCTCCACCTGCGATGTAGTCGCCCCAATGATAATAATAATAATAAATTTATAATATATTTTTTAAAAATATTTTTTGTAACTTTTAAATAAACAACAAAATTTTAATTGTTTATATTTTTTTTAAATTAATCTTTAGTGATTTGTTGAAGTTGTTATTAGAAAAAAAAAAAAAAAAAAAAAAAAAAAAAAAAAAAAAAAAAAAAAAAAAAAAAAAAAAAAAGGTTCTGAAGATGGGTGAAATACTTCGAAACGTTAATAAATCATTTTTATTTCAATAAAATGTTTTAAGAAGAATATATGAAAAATAAAATAAAAACTAGAACACTTCTTTTCTGTCTCAGAAATACCGCAATTTCTCCCAGATAATAAATAATAATGCGAGTTTATAACGATTTTAATACCGGAAATAAGTAATAGTCGTGAATTTTATTTTCATGAATGAAGCTATTAATAGCTTGAGAAAATATTGAGGAACACTTCGTGTCCTATTAAGCAAATGAAAATCGAAATTTAATTTTCAAAATACCGCCTTTCCCTTTGGTGCCCGAGATTAAGTAGACCAGGATGAGGGAAATTCTTTCTTGTAAACAAGATTGTTTGTCTTCCCCGACCCCCGCTCTTTTACTTTGTTTGCTTCCTAAGCCCTACCTTTGTTAAAACGTTCTTACACTAACCCTCCACAACAGATGTTCCCTCTTAGATTCGGGTTTAATATGTGGCCTTCGCAGGAGAAAAAATAAAATAAAAGGAAACGAGGTTTAAAACGTACTGTAAACGGGAAACAGTAGTTTCGGTATATTATTTTCAATAGTGCACATTTTTAATTGAAAATTAAAAAAAAAAACCTTCCCTCCCCCTTAAATATTTATTCCGTATCGAAGAAAAGAAACCAAATCACATTTCTTAATGTTTAGAGTTATTCAAATATGTGGGTATATTTAAAGATATTATTTACACTCAATATAAAGTTATAAATATTCCGCCTACTGAATCCGAATCCTACAGAAAAAGTTGTATAATGTATAGTTATAAAAAAAAAAAAAAAAAAATTGAAAAGTGTAACATTTTCTCTTCAAACTTTCCTTTGTTTGTTTTTCTACTACCAAACTGTTGTTCGCATCAATCCCTCCTTTTTCCGAAACAAAGGCAACAGTAGGGCATTTTTACCATACCACTGGTCGCAGGACTCGGCGTATTGTACTTCCATTTTTTAATTATAAACAATTTTTCGATTTTTTTTTTCAATTACAAATTTAAAGAAAACGTAATGAACCATGAGTAGCACACCTTTTTGGTTATAATTATATATCTAAATTACTTGGACTTGTTTCTTCTTATTAAAACAACAAAATATTAAATCATTTGAAAAAACAAAACAAACACAACAATTTTACTTAAACATTAATGGTACTACGCCTCTATTTATTTGGGTTTCGTTAAACTATTATTCATTTAACTAAAAGAATTGAATAATTTTAAAATAAAATATTATTATCTAAAATTACGTATTGTACAAAATATTTTATAAGTTTAGCTTTTAAAAATCAGTACGGAACTCCAATTTCTGATAGTTTTATATTTCTCTAATAAACATTTTTATTTTTGTAATTGAAATGTACAACTGTATTTAAATAATGCAGTTAAATGTGAAGTAAACGTCCAAAACATGATAATAAATAATATTAAGTTATATCCTACCGGCAGTAAGTAATATTTAAGGAACAATTTCACGTTCCTAATCGTGAGTAAGATTTTAAAATAATTAGGAATTTTTAGTACATCCATAAGATTGCATTGTTAATAATTATTTCTACTTCAGAAATTATTTTATGAAATGAGATGTTTAAACTGAATAGAAATTTTATGAAAGGAGATGTTTAAACTGAATGAAAATTTCATGGAAACTAAATTAAACTTTTACATGCGTTGACATTTATTGTAACCATGATACGGTTCAAAATGGAAGAGAACCACCATTTTTGACTCGATTCTCCTTTTAAAAGGATACAAATAGAAATAAATCACTTCTAACTAGAATTACCACACTAAAAATGACAATTTTCATTATAGAAACTCTCTTCCCGATGCACGAATCGGTCGGAAATAACATTAGTCTATCTATATAAGGGAGGGAGTGTGGGTTACGAACGAAAAGGACTAATTTTACTTTTTCAAAGGATATGCCCGATTTTTCATATTTTAAGGACTGTTTTAATTTTTTTTTTTTTTTTAAGTTAAAGTCGCCATTCTCGTTGATAGGATTCTTTGAAAGGCGGCGTAGTTTAGTAAATAGACCGCTAATATACTGTTCTCCGTGTCCTGGGTTCGAATCTCGGCTATGACAGAATATTATTTATTCTATTAATTAAGCCGGGAGCGACCCTATGGTATAGAGACCCTCCTGGGGCAGACCCAGCCTCATTAAAGTGGGTACCCAAATTGGGGAAAAAACCTTGCGGATGAGATTGATCAAGGCTTTAACACCTCATTGCACTGCCGTTGGGCCAGAAACGGTACGCATCTCTGTATGTACTGCGAACAAGACCCTTCGTGGGTTGTATAGGTACAGGTTTAAATGTATATTAAGTAGTTTATTTGAAAAATGAAATAATCAGTAACCGAATGAAATGGGAACCGTTGTTATTTCTGTTTTTTTTTTCTACATACAGAGCATAACCTCGCTTGTGTAAGAAGACATTTTTT